>CM076579.1:1109495901-1110021082 GCA_034641835.2 Pinus albicaulis | reverse complement strand
TTGTGATTTAAGATGTGGAAGAAATTGAAGGTGATGAGGAGTATGTGCTCTTAGAATGGCTTTTGGATTTGGATTTACCTGCCATTCATAGCTTTGGCCCTCCTTCTAGTGCCAAAAATGTTGAAGCCTCGAAAATCGTTGCTTCAAACATTGGGGGATAACCACCCGGTTGGGACCTTAGGATAGCTCCTTTTCAGTTTGGTGTGGTGGCTCCGACTGGATTGATAAGACCAATTTCCTAGTAATTTAAATGGGTTGGTAATGGAATGATTGGATGGAGGGAAAATGGGACTAAATGACTGAAATAAAACTACCTAATCTAATTTAAAGCTAATAAAAAAATTCTAAAAATAACCCGGGCATCCAATGTGAATACAACTTTAAATTGTTTCAATTAACCAATAACCCTGAAAATGTATTACAGCTTAATTGAAATATGTGATAACAAATAAAGATAACTCTGTTTAAGAAATTAAACATAGTTATAATAACATATTGCATTCATCATTATATATCGTTTGCATATACTGTAAAAGATAATTATTTCTACACACTCAGAAATGATATGTATAAAGAAATATTGTAAACCAAACCAAAAGAGACATAAACGATAGTAATTTAAAAAAGAATATCACATAACATAAGAAAACTAACAAGTGATGGATATAAATACTATATCCATCTCGATACTTTCTAATGCAATCCGATATCCAAATCCAACAACTTCAAAAATGTAAAAGTCGACTCCAAGATACGTAAATGCAATTCTTAAAGACAATTTCTGCATAGAATCACGAGATGTGATCCTTTATAAAAAATATAAGAGTCACAGTGGAGTACGTAAAATGTAATCTCCAAGTCAAAATATTACAAATTCGAAAGACCCCTTTCTAAATGCATGAAAGGGGTTTAAATAGATACTTAATAAAACAAAATAACTAAAACTATTCCTACAATCTATCTAAATCAAAAAAATCTAGAAACATAAATGCGATCTTGAGGTGAATCGATTCATTGATTATCTGTTGCGTTTGATGTGCCCAGGTGGCAAATTTTGAGCATTTCCTTCACTTCTTTGTTGGGAAAAATACTGAGAGGGGGGGGGTGAATCAGTATTTACTGCATATTCAAACTTTTTACTTTTTCATTCCTTTAAAACCCATACGCTACTTTGTTGAAGCCAACTAGCGTATACACGCGGATATCCTTCATAAAACCTCAAGCAGTATACGCAGAGATCTAATTATGCCATTAGATCTTCACTTATATCATTCCATCATTCATTCATTAGATGTTCTATAAACAAAGTAAACATGTGTAGTAAGAACATAAAAATAAACCATCACACAAAGCATCACACATGAACACTCAGATTTTTTAGGTGGAACCCAAGTCGTGGAGAAAACCACCGTCGCAGCTTTCATAGCCATTTCTTCAATATTTTATTATAGAGAAAAACATCTTACAACATATGTTCTCAGCTACGAGACTGACCAAAGACGTGTGCACCCACCTACGCTCGTCTTACGCTCCCTCTCGGAAGGGAGCTACGACCCCCCCCGACTCGTTTACCAGACTCTCTCCCGGGAAGGGAGCTACGACCCCCAATCTCGTCTACTCGCGCCTCACCTCCGGAAGGGAGAGCTACCACCCCCCTAACTCGAAGGCTACAACCCCCCGCACCACCTTTGGACCACGTTTCATCAATTTTCACACCGGATCCAACAACTTCAATAGAACACAACTTTCAGCCACGTTTTCATCATATTTTCGCACCGGACCCTTTCAATACTTTTAAGCTCAACCATACATCACCACCGTATACTTATCAATTCGTACAACACACAGCCGTATAATAGAATATAGTAGAACATCGTATCGTATGTTTCATACCCCATGCTTCAACTGTAACCCTAGTTTGCATACGCGCTTTTCATTTCACCGATGTCGCGTATATACGCGCTTCCGTCCATACAAAACCACCGTATACCTCTCGTATGTATTTCATTGCGCATACGCGCTTTCTCGTCGGGCCGAATCTGCGTATATATGCGCTTCCTCTTCGTCGAAGTAGCGTATAGATCTTCAACCATCATAGAGCAAAGATACTTCTTCAGATCGACATTCCGCCCCGTATTTAACCCTTTACTTTTAGACAGATGTTCACCCTCATCGACAGCATCCGATCACTTCATAAAATCGCATCTAGCAAATACAGATACATTTCAGTATCTAGATATCCCGCTTCATCATTTCTTCATAGGTGCATCATAGATTCAGCATCTATCATCAAACCTTTACCCTTTCCATACATATATACTTCATAGAGAAGTATTCATTCAAGCTCGTGAAGCATCTCGC
Organism: Pinus albicaulis; assembly: GCA_034641835.2. NCBI lineage: Eukaryota > Viridiplantae > Streptophyta > Pinopsida > Pinales > Pinaceae > Pinus > Pinus albicaulis. The sequence goes on along the minus strand of CM076579.1, from coordinate 1,110,018,721 downwards.
TCTCCTCACACTCATGATTTGCACAATGAATTTCCTCTTCTCCTTATATAGGTTTACCCTTTCATCAATACCATGAGCCCCTTTTTTCAATAACATGAGCCCAAAACCACATTACATCCGATGTATTTTCCGGATTTCTGGGTCAATTAGGCGAATCATTACCCAATACAATGGGTCAATACCATGGTGGTTACCCCCCGGGTTTTGCACTTTTTGGGCGCTTTTTCCCATACGCGACTTCCCTTTAGACATATCCGCGTATTCCTTGAGACATACTCTTCTTTTTATCATACTTTTTGAGCACATTCTCGAATTCCTTTCTTTCATTGCCTTCGTACACACCGTAGATACACGTATTTCCTTCATCAAGACCATATTCTATCAAGCACAACTTCATCTAGTAAGTTGCCACTATCTTCATCAAGAGGGTTGTCATTCAAGGACAACACTCAAAGCATCATATTTCTAACAGAGCATCATTTCATATCGCATTTACATCATTTACCAAGTCCAATAACTTCATCGGTGTTTTTCCATCAAGGACAACATATGCTTCATCGTCGCATGTCTTCATCTTCATTCAACGGTTGCCATCAAGGACAACACTCGCATCATATTTCCAACAATCTCTCCCTTTGGACTTGATGGCAACCAGATGATGGTGTTTGGTTACCACAATGAAACGTAAGTACATTAAGTAATCACAAAGACTACCATGCCACATTCCCAATTCTTTGACTACCATTATCTTCATTCAAATCACCATGTCACTCTCCCCTTTGACATCAAGGGCAAAGGGCGTTGATCAACACCAACATACTCTCCCTCGTGCTCCTCATGTAGAAGAAGTGTTCGCAGTATCCGATATGTACCGAAGTGACCAAGCTCCCCGAGTTCATGCTAAATCTTCAAACATATTTTTCAATGAAGTACATGACTCTATGAACTTCCTATCACCAAGACTCATACTTACATCAAATATCCAACCAAGTGGATTTACATATGAGACTCAACTACCCAACCAAGTGGGGTTTACAAAATTTGACTTACCTACCCAACCAAGTGGGTTTACAAATTTGACAAGTCCTTTACATGACCGAATATTACAATTTTACATCATGGGTCGCAACAAGACCTTTTTCACCAAATTACAAAAAATGACCATTTAAGACCAACATCTAGAAAATCCTCAAGAAAGAGAACATATTTCGTAAATCCATCATAATGTCAACAAAGCATTATACTCAAAGCAACGCTAATGCCCCCCCGAATCCGTGCATCCAAGCATCCTTTTCATATGACTAAGGCTCCCCCTTAGTTTGTGCATCCCTAACACTTTCACCAACAAATCATCAAGGCATCTTTATCAAAACATTAGACATAGAATTATGAGAACTCGGAACACCACCAGGAGATACCAAACAAGATCTGGGATATACCAAACGAAGATCAAGTTAGCTAGCCGAAGAGAGTTGACTCCAAGCAAATATTGTCAACCATCGTACATACGCGGTTTTATGTGCAGGTGAACTCGCGTATATACGCGACCGTGTTTCAGTGAAAACCCGCGTATCCACTACCATCTTCTATATTTTGACCACGTATCCTCGATCCCTCCTCTGTAGAAAAGACAATGTACAGACTTCTTTCCGAGATATTTTGATCGCTTCCCGGACCATACGTATAGATAGAACAGAGGTAGTTGTGTCTTCAAACGTCATCCAATGGTGGTAGCATAAGCGCATTAGTAACCAAGTCTTCATATTCCGCAGCAAAGATCAATACATTCTTTCCATACCGGTAACAACATCTTCACATAAGTGTCAAGCAATCATCCATGTGGTCCAACATCACCATGATCTTTAAGATTTAACATGAAGTAACATATGTAGGTAAAAGATCTCAACCATAGTAACAAGCTCGCATGAACTATTCTTATCTCTCGAATCATAAGACTTCCAATTTCATCCAACAGATAAACTTTAGCAAGCAGCAAGAACACACAGCCTCATTCAACGTCTCATCATCACAAACCATGTACCAAGCCATCATCATTTGAGCATGAGTTTCGATATCAACCAAAGAATAAGCAACATATTGCCAACAATGAAATCATTAGTATTCAACTCCGTCGCTCCCCCCGAACCAATGCTCTTCCTTAACCTCGTGCAACCCCGAAAACCTTCATCAAAGCAAAAAATCTTTGTATGATATGTCCTTATCTCTCGAATTATAAGACTTACATTTCAAGCACCGAATGTTCTTCATCAAAAAAGCAAACAAGACTCATCCATAATCTTCTACATAAGAAACCAAATATCATATCATCATTAGAACTCGAGAAGCTAGGGCCGCATACCGCGTCAATAATACAAAATATTAACAATCATATCGTATGCTCCCCCCCGATCCCTCCCCGCTCCGCATCTTTCGCCTATCATACAAATGCATACGCGACCGTAGTCACCGCCGGAACTCGCGTGTATACGCGACTTTAGTTCACCGAACCCGCGTATGAGAAAGTGTTACATTGAAAATTTCACTTTCCTTCATCTCCCTCATCGTATGCCTCCCCGTACTCGTTCTCTTCACACGTCGATGCACCGCTTTCAGAAATAAATATACTTCGCTAATCACTCACAAAAACAACCAAGAGAATAACCATACATCGCTTTCGTGACGATACATTACTAAGCTCCATAATGTATCTCACATCACTTCTCGCAACCAATAAGAGAAGTAAGCTCGTAAGCTGATGACCCCAGAGGGTCCGTCAATTCCCTTACGTTTCGATTGGTCCTCCTTCATTTTCCAAATTTTCTTGAGCTTTCCAACCGTGTGCTAAAAATCGTCCACTTTCCCGCATCCGTTCATCCCCGCATTCTTTTCTACATGTCCATACTCTTGTTACAAGCATAACATCTCATGTGGCGCAGAAATAAACATAAGAATCATAATGAGTATTTCTATTCTCTCTTCTCCTTTTTTTACAAACAACTCGCTTATGTCCATACATGTTACATGAGAAACAATATCGAAGAAACTCAGAGTACCTTCGAGTAGAACCTCGTTTGTTTGTGGTCGAAATGATCTCGCTCCCGCAATTTGCTGCAATATGCCCATAATTATGACATTTAAAAACATTCAATGTTCTTGAAATGAATTCATGATTGTTGGTTGATCTCTTTATTTCTTTCAACACTTTAGGTTTTGCATTGACATCCTTCCGAATTTTTAGCACTTCCTTGTGAGCTAGATTCACCTTTAACAGCTTCATGGAAACCAAGACCAAGTTTGATAGCAGTAAGAGACCTTTGATTACTTAAAATATTGTCCAAAGTGTTAGTACTATCTTGAAACCTCAAAAGTTTAACCTTTTCTTCTAATTTACCTTTGAGAATGTTTACCTCAACCTCCAAGGCTTCGACATTGCTTTGTCATGTTTTCTTCTTTCCTTCTTCCATCTTCTACTTGATCCTTCGCATTTAGGATCTCTTCTTTCAACCAATTTTCGTTTTCTTCACAAGTTTGTTCTAGCTCTTCATTCTTCTTATTTGATTTTTTGCGGCATCTTCTTTGAGAGATATGATTTCTGCGCTGCAAGGCCTTCCTTTTCAAATGATTGTAGAGGTTCCTCATTTTTCTTACTTCGATGCTTCTAGATCCGCTTTCGCGTAAAGATGATTGCAAATTTTCTTCAAGTCCTTCATTCTTCTTGCTTGATTTTTCAAGATCTCAGTTTCTAGTTCTTTAATTTGATTGGATGTGCATAAGTATGAAACCTTTGATACTTGTCTCACCCTCGTCCATTCAACATTTCTATTTGATCTTTCATTTGAGAGGTCATCTCTTTGTAAATAGAATCTTTCGTATCAATTTCCTTTTGTTGTTCTTCAACTTTGATCTTGATAGCTTCCACAACTCTTTACTATCTTCACTATTGTTTGCACAAAGAAGAGTATTACAAGTGGCCTTCTTCTTTTCCTTCTTTGCCATGAGTATTTGGTAGAGCTGCACGTAAACTTCCGGTTCATCTTCTTCAATTTTTGCTATACATGATTTCGAGGTATCTCCTTGTTTCGAGTAGGCTTCTTCTTTTGCTTCTTTGCCATGAGCACTTTCGTATCATGGTCGAATCTTCTTCATCTTCACCGGACACTCTCATCATCATCTTCTTTTGCATAATAACTCTTTTCTTCTTTTCAAATTGTTTCCCTTTACCATAGTTTTTTCTCTATAAGGACATTTAGCAAAGATAGTGACCAACTTTTCCACACTCAAACATTTGAAGGGAAGCTGGGCCTTTGAATCTTCCAAAGAGCCTAGTTGGAGCTTTCTCATGAAATTCGCTTCTTCTTCACTCGCGACATATAGTACGATTCTTTTCGACAACTTCCTCTTTTCCTTTCCTTTGTAGATGCCCTTAAAAGCAGACTTTTCTCTTATTTGAGAAGGACCTCCTTGTCTCATTTCAAAAGTAGTCGCAGTACCATGTAATTGAACAATAGTAAGCGTTGCGTATCTTGCCTTTCTTCAATAGCCGAAACTTTAGAGTCAAATTTTGAAGTCAAGGATCTTAAGACCTTTTCCACCAAAGTAGTATCGCTTATAGTTTCACCCAAATTTCTCATTTGATTTACAATATCATCCGTACGAAGAAAGAAACCGCAACACTCTCATCACTATGCATCTTCAAATTTTCATATTCAATTCTAAGAGTTTGGAGTTTTTCACTTTTTACTCTCGTGTCTCCTTCATAGCTTAGAATGATTTTGTCCCATATTTCTTTGGCCGAATGTGTAGCCGCATCACTTTTTAGAAAATTTCTGATTCAGTACATGCTTCCCAATAAGACATTCACCGCTTTGGCATTGATTTCATACTTCTTTCTTTCAAATCGCATCGCAGGGAATACTTGCCGGGTATTGATAACCTTCTTCTTCCACGTATTGCCCATACATCCGCACCAAGACTTTGCAGATATGCTTTTTTTCATACCTTCCGTAATATCGCATTGGCTTCCATTGAATAGAGGTGGCTTTATAGACATCACTCCTTCTTGACTTCCCATTGCGATGGATCTCCTTCAAGCGATCAAGCTTCGCACAAGGACCCGCTTCCGATACCAATTGTTGGGAAAAATACCGAGAGTGAATCAAGCATTTATCGCATATTCAAACTTTTTACTTTTCATTCCTTTAAAAACCCATACGCTACTTTTTCTCGAAGCCAAATTAGCGTATACACACGGATATCCTTCATAAAACTCGCGTATACACGCAGATCTAATTATGCCATTAGATCTTCACTTATATCATTCCATCATTCATTCATTAGATGTTCTATAAAACAGTAAAACATGTGGCAAGTAAGAACAAAATAAACCATCACATAAAGCATCACACATGAACACCAGGATTTTTAGGTGGAAACCCAAGTCGGGAGAAAACCACCGCCGTGCAGCTTGCTCGCCCTTCAATATTTTATTATAGAGAAAACATCTTACAACATATGTGCCGGCACAAACTTGACAAGCACGCGTGCACCACCTCGCGCTCGTGGCCAGGGGCCTCTCCAGAAGGGAGCTACGACCCCCGACTCGTTTACCGAGGGCCTCTCCTAGAAGGGAGCTATGACCCCCCGTATCTTGTTTACTACTCTCACCCGGAAGGGAGCTACCACCCCCCCCGACCGAAGGCTACAACCCTCAAAGCACCACCTTGGACCACGTTTCATCAATTTTCACACTCAGATCCAACAACTTCAATAGAACACAACCATATGAGCCACGTTTCATCATATTTTCGTACCGGACCCTTTTCAATACTTTTAAGCTCAACCATACATCACTACCGTATACTTATCAATTCGGACAACACAAGCCGTATAACAAAGAATAATGGTACATCGCATCGTATGTTTCATACCCCATGCTTCAAAGAACCCTAGTTTGCATACGCGCTTTTCATTTCACCGATGTCGCGTATATACGTGCTTCCGTCCATACAAACTAGTGTATACCTCTCGTATGTATTTCTTATTATGCATACGCGCTTTCTCTTCAACCGATTCGCGTATATACGCGCGCTTCTCTTCTACGGGCGAAGTAGCGTATAGATCTTCAACCATCATAGAGCTAAAGATACTTCTTCGTATCGATATCTCTGGGCCCAGCATTTAACCCTTTACTTTTAGACAGACATGTTCGCCTCATCACGATATCCGATCACTTCATAAATAGATCTAGCAACAGCGTATACATTTCAGTATCTAGATATCCCGCTTCATCATTTCTTCATAGGTGCATCATAGATTCGCATCTATCATCAAACCTTTACCCCTTTCCATAGCGTATATACTTCATATAGAGAAGTATTCATTCAAGCTCGTACATCTTCGCTCTCACACTCATGATTTGCACAATGAATTTCTTTCTCCTTATATAGGTTTACCCTTTGTCAATACCATGAGCCCCTTTTTCAATACCATGAGCCCAAAACCACATTACATCCGATGGTATTCTCCGGGATCCGGTCAATTTCAGGCGAATCATTACCCAATACAATGGGTCACACCTTCATGGTGGTTACCCCCGGTTTTGCACTTTTTGAACGCTTTTTGCCCATACGCGACTTGGGAACGTTCTTTCCCGTGCATACGCGACTTCCCTTAGACATATCCACGTATTCCTTGAGACATAATCTTTTTATCATACTTTGAGCACTATCTCCGAATTCTTTTCTTCATTGCCTTCTCGTACACACCGTAGATACATCGTATTTCCTTCATCAAGAACATATTCTATCAAGCACAACTTCATCTAGTAAGTTGCCACTATCTTCATCAAGAGGGTTGTCATTCAAGGACAACACTTAGCATCATATTGCTAGCGTACATCATTTCATATCGTATTTACATCATTTACCAAGTCCAATAACTTCATCGTGTGTTTTTCCATCAAGGACAACATATGTCAATAGTCGCATGTCTTCATCTTCATCTCCAAAGGGGTTGCCATCACAGGACAACACTTCGCATCATATTTTCCAAAGCATTCTTCTCGGATGACTAAGCTTTATGTGCAACTACCCCGTATATGTGGCATCGTAGAATCTCTGTAAATGATGCAATCGATGGCATTTGAAAGAAATTTTATTGTTTTTTTGCCGATTATGCGGCTTTGACAAGGTAGGTCCACATCGTATCCCATGATATTACTTGTAGATTGGCCAATTTGATGATTTTATTGATTATCTCTTGTTTCCATCTATAATCGCTTTTACCCGAGGTAATTGGCCGTGTGGGTACAATATGAAATAAAATTGATTACATATGTAGCTATCATTCACCAAACTCTGTGTAACATTGTTCATCATACTTTAAAGCTCCGCATGTAGCTCTTTCTCGCTTTGACTAAACATTGTTCCCATTTCCTAAATTTCCTCGAATTTCTGTCTTTCCTATACTCAAGAATTATGTTGGCTATCTTATCGAAAAGAGGACATACCCAATCCATTATCTCGAACTAACAATAGAATGTATTAATGGCACCATTTGTATGGAAAACCTAGCCGAGTTATCATTCCCAAACAATCTACACATCATTGTCGTGGCATAACATAAAGATGGAGGAAAAAGAGACTCCACAGGTAGCATACACCGAAGCTTCATGTATATTCTTTTTCGTAGAACCCTTCTCCATTATTTAATTGGTTCCGACCGATTTTCATGATTCACAAAGCAAATTCCTCGATGAACTCTTTGTTATAAAATTTCTCTGTGGGTCCGGGAAGGTGGTACATCGCTAATGTCCCTTCCGGTTTGAATGACCCGAATATTGCTCCGTAAGCCGAAACAAAGGTTCTCGTCTTTGATAGCCACATTATCAACTACCCACCTAATAACATCATAATATGGGAAAATGTTTGCTCGAGCCGCAACTCCGTGCGTAAAAGAGTTTGTTAATGCTCTAAGAAGATTTTTAGAATCGCAGTCCGAGTCATCTTCGCTCAGAATTGTAGCCTTAACTTCAAAAACTTTATGGTTTTCCTTTTCAAGCAAGTTATATACATTTTCCCATGTCATCTTACCAAGTCCCCGGCATGAGGTATCTCTCGCTCAGAATTAGCTTAAGCTTTTTTGGTTTCTCTTTAGGCAAAGCATAGTGAACATAGGAGTTTTTGTAGTGATGGCGGCTTTTGATTTTCTCTCGGATCTTTTCGACATTTCCCGCATCGTGCAATGTTTCCTCGTTCTCGCGAATGAAATAATTGGACGTTCTATTGTTCTCGCTAACAAAGAAAAGCTTTTCAAATGTAGGTAAAAACGTCAATAATGAAAACAAAACAAAGGGGCCTATGTAAAAGTATTTATTCGTTGATTTGCATTTATTATTTCCGTGGTTAAAACTTAAAATGTGCCTACTAGGGGAGTCACACTCACGCATTCAAAACAAAAAAAAACATTATTATTTGTTTGATTTTCAATTAATGGTAACGTACAATCGTAGATCGACATATTTTGAAATAAGTGTAAAAATATTACCTTTTAAATGCTTGGGATGCCAAAAATAAATAATATATGAAATATAATAAATATTCACATCATGCGAGTTTTTTTAAAGGTAAATGAAATAACGTAATATGATTTATGCTTCTAATCCCGATTGCGAAGATCATCATCGGGGATTTTTAAAATGGAATGAATCGTTAAAGAGTTTCTCCGATAATCCAATTGCGATGAGGTGGGGTCCACCGTGTCGAGTCTTTCAATCAAAATGAATTTGACGTTTATTCCTCCGAAATGTGATTGCGATAAATTGCACTTTGCACTCGAAGTATGCAAAAAAAACATAACATTTTATAGTCGAGTCCGAAATGCGATTAAGATTGAGTTCCATCGCATCAGTATTTTTTAGCAAAGTGAAAATAGAACTTAAAGATTTCTCCGATTTTCCAATTTGTGATTACCGTACACATCAAATATTGTTAAATATAAAGATTTTATATAATATTTTGATATGATTAAAAGCTTAGTGTCTCATCGGACTTAGAAATTTTTTCTAAGGTTGTATTTGTTTATACACTCTTTGTAAATAAAAATATGTAATATGTCTTTTTTATCAATGAATCTTTTATTTCTAAATAAAATGATCAGTATTGTTTCTAAATCTTTTATTTCTATCTAGAAAGAAAGATAAAAAAAAGGGGACATATTTCTAAATGAAATTTATTCTAAAAATTTAGAAAATGGGGAGGGTTTTTTGTATAATACAACACTCTGTGCTATAGAGCATTCATTCTAAATTGCCGACAATACACCAATTCTAAGACCAAAAACACCAAAAAATAAAAAAAGAGAACCTTTCATGAGACTAGTTGTAGTTGTGGGGTGGATTTTTCTTCCCACAATTGGGCAAACTTGTAGCCTTCATCTCGGGTTGCCGCCCATTTCTTTGGGCTTCTCGGGCCGAGAAATCAAACGAGGAGGGAGAGTGTGAACTTTTCAAGGCCGATTCCTTATGCCCAAATTCGTCGTCGCTTGAGGATGGAGAGCCGGGAGCTATCACCGCCGTAAGCTTTCGGAGCCATTTTTTGACTAGGAGGGCTATTTCATTCCGAGCAACCCGGGGGGAGGCTTGTCCAATATGGTGGACTTCTTCGCCTCTCTTTCACGCCCCCGGAGTGTTTCCCTCGGCCTCATAAGATGCCTCCTCCGGAATGCAACTCGTGATTGTTGCATTAACCCAAGGTCTATTCAAATCGTTGTAGAAGATGAAACTTGCAACATTGTCAAGTAGAAGGTCGGATATCTACTTCATTTCCCCGCAGAGGGGGCGGCCTCGAACCACTGCCACCGTGTCCTCTATCACCTCCCTCGCCGCTTCCACTCCCACCGCTCGCATGCAATGATGGCGCCGCATTCTTCATCTTTCGAACGGCTAAAATGGAATGGGAGAAGGCGAAGCCTTGAGAGAGAGGAGGAAGGAATCTTGTGCGTAACCAAATGAAGGTGAAAGCGTGGGCAAAGGCGGGGGGAGAAATGAACTCAAGGATCGAGTGTAGAGAATGATAGTTGGAGCCGCTTAGAGCCGATCGCTTATGCACGTAGAGAGAATCCAAGTGAAGGCGGGAAGAAAACAAGAGGGCTCGAAGCTAAAATGTGAGTGGGAAAATTCGAAGGTGAGAGCAAGGGGAGGGAGCACACGCCATTCTCATGGAAGACCTCACACACGTGAGAGATTAATGGTGAGCGAGTGGAATAATGGTAAATAGCAAAGCCGCCCGCAGTATTTAATGGCCAAGGTACCATAAGCGAATGGAAAGTGGCTCTGTGATACCGTTACGCGTCCTCGCCCGCCACCGACCAAATCGTTATGCAACACCCGCATTCGAAAGAATTATTATTATTATTATTATTATTGTCATATAGTATTTTTTTTTGGTAATTTTGACATTGGTGAGGCCGCATCATGGTCATGCCCAAGAATAACGCCCGAGTACGATAGGGAATTAAATTGATGACTTAACATCTAGGAGTGCTTTACCAACACACCCAAACACCGTAGCCTATCCCAAGACTCGCTGAATGTCATATAGTAAAATTAACAACCATTCATATATATATGTAATATAAATATTTTTTTTATTAATTTTTTAATATAATATTATATAATATTATATCACAACATCTCTTCAATATTAGATTATAAAGAAACTCGTTACTCTTTCAATGCTATAAGAAATTAAACATAAAAAAATATCTTCTAGATAATTTAATAAAATGAATATATTTGTATTATTAAATTTTACAAAATCAACCTTTAAATAGAAAAATAAAAATATATTGCCCACTGTAAGATGTAGCTTATTGGTGATCACCTTGTATATGAATTCATATGTAAAGGAAGAGATTCAAAGTCCAAATCCCCATGAGTTAAAAACCATACAAATATATTTGATATATTATCTATAGAAATTACAACAATGGATTCAATCTGACCATGCAATGACCTAAAACAAGATACCTAATCCTTCTACAATATTTGCGGAATATAAAACACGATCGCTTAATCACATACAAGTAAGAGAAAGAAGTAAATCAATCACACAACACAATATTTTCCTAGGGAAAGAAACTCGCCCAAAACCCCTCCATCTTTATTGTATAATCAACCAAGGAATCATGAAACAATAAAATGCATGTGTGCTCACCACAACCTCATACACTCTACCAATTGCTTCCCACCGATCTAGGCAAAAATTGGACAAACACATAGCCAATTTCCTCGCCTACCCTTTTCACCGCCTTGCCCACGCAATCCATAGAGAAATAAACCCCTATCAAATAGGAAATTTAGACTTCCTTGATTTCACAATCCATCATGGGCTTCCCCGTGGCTTTATAACTACACTGCGCTTTGCTAAAAAATACAACCGATAGTTTACTAGCCTTAAAACCTTTGTCTCAACTCGGGCTCCATTAGAATTGAAAATGCATGCAACTATTAATAGTGAATAATCAATTTCACATTTGGTAGATCACTACTTGTGAATTAAATTTTAATTACTTGATCTTCCACTAGCTCATCAAACAAGCTTAGAACTAGTTAAATTGATTCTTAACTCAATTAATGTGAGTTAACCCGATCCCACTCACACCACACTAGTGCTACAATTGAAATTGGACCTCGTTAATAATAGAATCACTTTACATACCTATCCTTTGACCCTCAACTCTCCCAACTATTGGGCTAACTAAGTCTATCACACTTAGTTAACTATCACAAGTTGTTATGAGATAATATTACAATTAATTTTCCAATTTATTTAAAAATCGATTGCACACCTTCTCACTGAATGTGTCACTAGAATCCCCTCACTCATGTGTGACTCGAGATTCCACACTAGTGTGTGTGAATTTTCTCTTGTTGAATTTCAACACTCCCTCTCAACAAGAAAGGGATTATCTACTACTCCCGATCCCCGCTCTCAGTAGTGATTTGAATTTCTCTTCACAAGCGCCCTCGTCAAGATATATGCATCCCGATCCTTCATGGGAATGTACCGCAACAACATAATGCTCCTCTAAACACAATCTCTCGGGATGGTGGTACCAAATGTCAATATGCTTGGACTCGTCATGGAATACTCAGATTAACCGAGAGTTTTATGCAACTCCGGTTATCGCAATGTATCATCGCTTCTGTATCCATCTCGATGACCAAACAAACCAACAAGATATATTCCTCATCTAGATGGCCCTCACACATGCACCGACTAGCTACCATGTACTCGCCTCGCTGAACTAAGTGCAACTAATCCCCGCTTCCCGTTGTACCAAGCAATTGTTGTTGATCCTATGCTAAAGATGCCCCCTAACGTGCTCTTCCCGTTTGATGGACTCACCGTACCCAATTTGCATATGCGAATCATTGAAGCTTCACTCCCTCTCGTCCTGTTCTGTACTCATAATCCATATCCGTAGTGCCCCCGAGGTATCTCAACATATGCTTCCACGCCTTCCGAAATAGCTTGGTAGACTTAACCATAGCTTGACTAAGTTGGTTAACTCGCATAGCATATGTCTAGTCGTGTGTTCACCAAATACATAAGTGAACCCACAAGTCGCTTGTAAATAGTAGCATCCACTACCTCACTTGAAGTAGCATCCTCCTTCCTCCAAAGCTTCTTGCAAGAGGAGTCTCCATGGTTTTGTTGCCCTCCATGTGGAACTTCCTTAGAATCTCCTTGGCATACTTGTCCCCGAGATACAAATAGCTCCCCATCTCTTTCTCCATGTTTCCCAAGCCAAGGAATGCAAGAGCCCCATGTCCTTCATTCAAACTCTCTGTGCAAGATCCTCTTTGCAAGAAGTTATGAGTTAGTCATCACCCGTCAATATAAGATCAGTCAACATAAAGTACATTAACCAAAATCTTACCATCAACCACAATATGATATAGGTTCGCATCTCGCTTCAATCTTTGTGAAGTCTCCAACCCGTGAAATAGTTTTCTCATCTCGATGTAGCTCACTAGCACGAGGTTCTCGTCTCAACTCCATACAAAGGTTCTCCTTTGAGTCTCGCACGTTTACTATGCAACTCCCCGTCAAAGGTCTCGAAACCTTATAGTCGCTCAATGTACACTTCTTCCTCAATAAACCCATTGAGAAAGGTTGTCTTTACATCCATCCGATGTATTTTCCACCCCATCCGCACCGAGAGTGCAATGATAGATCTAATAGACATGAGTACCTTTCAGACTCGGTGCAAAATTCTCCTCATAGTCAATCCCCTCTACTTGTAAGAATCATCTCGGCCACAAATCTAGCCTCCTAGTATTTCTCCACACTCCCATATGTCAGCTTGCTTCACCTTGTAGATCCACTTGGGATCCAACCACCGACTTCCCCACCGGTCTCTGGACCACTTCCCATGCATTATTTCCGATAATGGAGTCATACTCTCAACTCAGTGGCATTAAGCCATGTTGGTCGTCAAGCACCAGCTTTCCCTCAAAAGAGGATGGTTCCGTCACAATACACTTGCTCATAAGATCCATGTATCCAAAGTATACCCTATTTTGGGACCTTTCTTTTCTTCGTGTTGTGATGTAGGTGCACCTACATGCTCTATCGCATCTAGCATTAACTGGCCGTGCACCTCTCCGGTGAATTTCCTACCATTTTTGGTGGATGGCTCGCATGAGTGGTTCCTACCACTCCATGATCCTCCGGGCTGTGGTCGCTCTACATCCCGAGGTTCATCCTTTGGAACTAAGAGTTCCTCTATCTACATTCAAGCTCAAGCTCCCTCTCAAGGGACAATCACATGGCTTTCTCCTCATCAAATTTAACATCTCTCCTAACAACCGTCGTCCCGTTAGCCGGAAAATACACTTTGATAGTTGTGGGGAGTATCGTTGTACTCCCAAAAATATCCCAACCTCTGTTGTTGGTTCTAGATTCTTCCCGACATATTTAGTTAGATGTAAATAGAGATGATGAGAAAAAAATTCAAAAATATGAATCATTCTGCTTACCTCGAAAAATCCTCCTCCCCGTTGTACTCATGCCAAGTATCCAATGAGGACTATGGTCTCCGCACAAATACCACCGTGTTGCATGCATCTTCCCATAGTATGCACCCGTAGGCCCCGATCATGTAACATATGGCTCATGTTGCTCCCACAAATCCGTTATTTCTTTCCGCAACCCCATTCTCTTTTGGTTTATGAGGTGAAATCAATTTCCTCTCCCTCGAATTCCTTCTTTGGCACATAAGTTCATGTAGAATTCATTAGAGATATAATCACCACCATTGTCGCTCCTTAGAGCTTTCACCTTCTTCTCGTATCTTTCTCTATCGTTGTTTTGAACTCACAAAACTTGGAGAACATATGATCTTTCTTCTACGTAAAGAAGATCCAACACTTTCTAGAAAAATTATCAACATACAAATCACATAAAAACATGTGATTTGTCAGTGGGAAGGTATAGAAAATGGTCCACACACCTAGCCGAGTGAACTTCCTCTCAAGTATTATCACCTGCTCGGTTCTCCTTCTCATGAAAAGTGTCTTTTAGTATACTTCCCCATGGTACATCCCTCGTATGTGTCTATCCGCATAAGTGTACCCTTTGGAAGACCTATAGAAATCTATTGAATGATCCTCAAAGCACCCGTGGTGTAGATGGCCCAATCTCCTATGCCATAACTCACCAAAGCATCCCGGCTCACCACTTCCCTTGCTTTACTCGCTCAATGTTGCGCTAGACCATCTACATCAAGTTTGTAGATCTTCACACGAACCCCAATCTACTTTAACCGTGATGTGGCTTTGTGACAAAGGAATGTCTTTCTCCCTTCACTAAAAACCATACATCATATCCAATATCATCCAACAAAGACACCGGAACTAAATTCTTTTTCAAGCCTGGTACATGCATGACATATTTTAATATGAAAGGTTATCCCGATTGTCTCCCCCGGAAAGTAACTCGTACCCAACCCGTAGCGCCATACTTCGTCATCGCCCATCTCGATGTGCATCTAAAGGTCCTTCTCCTCCAAGCTACTAAAGAGTTCTTTGTTTCCCCGTCATATGGAAAGATGCTCCACTATCAAAGTACCACATAGATCCCATCATAGTTGATGCCATGCATGTAATGAGAGAGAAGTCCAACTCAAACTTTGAGGCCAAAGCTTCACTTGTTTTCGGTCCTCGGGAGCCTTCTTTTTTTGTTCTTCTTATTTTGTGGACAATTTGTGGCATAGTGTCCATGATCATGACAATGAAAACATTTCACCTTTGACATGTCACGCTTCTTTCCTTCTTTTCCAGCCTTAGACTTGGAATAGGACTTCTTCCCCTTCCCCTTCTTTGCCTTACTACACAAGGCACACTTTTCCTCATCAGCACTTCGGATGAGGATCTCATCCCCCGGTATTCCGCCGAAACTCTTCTTGTAACAAATCCGACCATAGTCGCTCCCAATATGGTAATTCTTATCCCTCCCATTCACGTAGTCCTAGTAACTATTCTAGCTCTCGAGAAGGCCTAGAAGTGCTAGTGCTCACCAAGTTATTATCAAATATAGTAATCCCAACACTTCCAAGCTCATTTCAACATTGGAGTGAACTTGGTCAAGTATTTCTGGATTGTGTCAGCCCTTCTCCATTTTGATTTTTTTGAGCTTGTCCTTGAATGCCAATTTTTTGTGGTCACCGTTGCTTTGAAACAAATCTCGGGCAAGCTGCCTTCCCACATAGCATATGGATTTTCCTTTTCCATGGAGACTCCGAGACAATATGATCTCAAACTCCCCTAACAATAACCTCCTCACCTTGCTACCTTCTTCTTCCATGCATCAAGAAGTTGGGCATAGTGTCGCTACGGGCTTGGGAATACCATTATTTATGAATTCTATCAACCCATTGTCCTCCAACACTACCTCCATCATGTCCTTCCATGAAACTGATAATTCAAATTTCCCTCGAGTGCAAATTCAAGTCTCAAGCCATTGAAAGACATCTCTTGATCTCGGCTTCTAGCTCCAAAGAAAGCATCTAAAAATTTGAATATTGTTCAACACAAAATCAATTTCTTCTCCACTATTTTGATTCCCGGCGCTCTTGTAACTTGTATAAATTACACCAATGGATTCAATCCGATCATGAAATGTACTAAAACAATATACCAAATCCTTCTACAATATTTACCGAATACAAAACACGATCTCTCAATCACATGCAAGTAAGATAAATAAGTAAATGCAAGGCACAACCCAAGATTTTCTTAGGGAAAGAAAAATGCTAAAAACTTCTCCATATTTATTGTATAATAAACCAAGGAATCATGAAACAATACAATGCATGTGTGCTCACCACAACCTCATACACTCTACTAATTTCTTCACATTGATCTAGGAAAAATTGGACAAACACATAGCCAATTTCATACCTACCCTCAAAATTTCCTACCTTGCTCATGCAATCCCTAGAGAAATAAAACCCCTATTAAATAGGAAATTCAGAATTCCTTGATTGCATAATCCATCATGGGCTTCATGTGGCTTTTTAACTACACTGGTAGTTTTCTAAAAATACAACCGATAGTTTACTTGCCTTAAAACTTTGTCTCAAATAGGTCTCCATCAGAATTTCATATGCATGCACTATTAATAGTGAATCAATCAAGTTACTTGGTAAATCACTACTTGTGAATTAAATCTGCGTAATTCACTTGATCTTCCACTAGCTCCTCAAACAATTAGAACTAGTTACACCTCAATTGAATGCGAGTTAACTAATCCCACTTGCACCATACTAGTGCTATAACTAAAACTTGACCCCCGTTAATAACATAATCACTCTACATGCCTATCCTTTGACCCTCAACTCAAAATTATTGAGCTAACTAATTCTCGTCACACTTAGTTAACTATTATCAAGTTGTCATGAGATAAGATTACAATTAATTTTCCAATTTATTTAAAAATTGGTTGCACACCTTATCACTAATGTGTCATTAGAATCCCTCACTCATAGTGTGACTCCGAGATCCCACACTAGCATGTGTGAATTTTCTTATTGAATTTCAACATTATTTAATTTCATGTATAAATTTAAAATTAAATACATTAAAAAACATATAACTTCATTTGAAACAAATCCTTTAAGCATTACTTGTAGAAATTATATAACCGATATGTTATATGCCTAAGATTCTCCCGATCACACACTATTTGGCTTCATGCACAATACGAATCTATTCCACCATTGATCATCATATGCGGAAATTAAATCAATTGCATGCACACATTAAAACCATAAAAATTCACACACATTAACACACGTTGATTTATGGGAAAGCTTAAAGCCGAAAAACCCCAACTATCCGTATAATATATGTCACAGAGATCATGTAACAATAATAATACAAAGCTAACCACAAGCTCTCAAAGCATCTCCAATCGCTACACACTAATCGTAGTCCTCGATCTAGCAAATTCATGCACCGATCCACTACGAACTCGCTAGCCTCGCCCTCACCGCATAATCCCTCGCTAAATATGGGCTCGAATGAGTTCGAATCCACCTCGCTTGCACCGCGCAACTTCCTCATTGGCATCTCCATCAATGTGTGGTGCAAAATCATGCACCAGGGAAAAGATAGTCACAAATGATAGTCACGACCGGCTTCTTTCACCTATCTCTCCACCGGGTCTCCATTGAAAATCGGCTCCATGCAGACCGTAGTTAACTCGATGTATTCTTCAGCTTGATTAATGAGTTAATAATTAGTGAATTAATTATTAATTAATTCACACCACTCACTATGTATCAATCGCTAGACTATATACAACTAGCTCAACTCGTGTCTAATTGAGTTAAACCGAACACAACTCCACCAACTACCTCAATCAACTCCACCAAACTCCGTCACATGAGTTCTAACCGAATTCTCCATGAAATAGCTCCACTTAACCCTCAGGAATAGCGTAATCTCCTTCGCTCACCCCGTGCTGACATCCGTGCACTTAACCGAAGTGCTCCAAGAGAATAAGATAATGTTTATAGCATGGAAAATTTTAAGGGCTAATATTCGTTGTGTGGGCTAAATTTCCATGTTTTTTCCAAAAAAAAGATTCATCAATTTCCATTTTTTATAAAAATGATTTGCCCAAATTTTACAATATAAAATTATTTTAACTTAAAAATTTCCAATAATATATAGAGTAGTATATAGAAAACCATTATAAATTTGAATAATTTTACAAATATATCAATAAACATTTTATATTTTTAATATTAGGGACTATTGAGATTCGCCAATGTTTTAAACTTCAAAATAATTTCCCATACTTAAAATTTTCCCTCGGGTTTATAGTCCAAATATTATTAAGAGCTAATAATATATTCAACATATCTATTTTTAGACCGGAAATCTAAAAATAGATTCCGCCCAATATGTCTAAAAATAGAAGTCCATCTATTTTTCCAACTTGACCAACCATCCACAAATAGCATCCCGCAACTCATAGAATATGATCGACATGTCTAAAAATAGACTTTGCGCCAAAAATAGCCTACAGTGCCCACTTAGTGAAGGCGACTTCTTTTCACTAAGCTCATCATCTTGTTGCAATCTCAACACTCCCTCTCAACAAGATAGGGATCATCCCGCCACCCCAATCTCGCGTCTATGGTATTCAAATTTGCTCCCGGTGAGCACCTTCATCAAGATATCAAGATCCCAATCCTCCGTAGGAATGTAAGAAAGTAACATGATCTTCCACCGGCACACAATCTCCGATATGATGGTACCAAAATGTCAATATTTTTATATCTATCATGAAATACTCGGATTAACCGAGAGTTTAATGCAACTCTAATTATCACAATATATCACAAAGAGGATCTAAGTGTGAAATGAACAACCCGACCAGATCTTCCTCATCCATACAACTTTCGCATGCACCAAACTTGCCGCCATGTACTGCCCCTCGCCGCACTAAGTGCCACTGATCTTTTTTTTCCCCGTTGTACCAAGAACTCGTTGTCGACCCAATACCGAAAATCCCTCCGTATGTGCTCTTTCCTCGTCCGTTGGGCTCCCCGCCCAATCCGCATCCGTAAAGCCACACAAATTCACCTCATTCGATTGTCCGTACCAAAGTCCATATCCCTCTCGATGTGTCTTCGAGATATCTCAATACATGCTTCCCCCTTCCAAAAGAGCTTGGTAGGCTTAACCATAGACTTTTCAGAAAGTTGGTTAAGTGCATAGTGCATATGTCGGGTTGTGTATTGACTAGATACATAAGCGACCCCACCAACCGTTGGTAAATAGTGGCATCCACTACATCCGCCAATGTAGCATCCTCTTTCCTCCCACCATCGTGAAGAGGAGTGTCGATAGGCTTGCGTGCCTTTGCATGTTGAACTTCTCCAAGAGATCTCCTCCCAAAACAGCAGTACTTTCCTCGTCACACAAATAATCCATCACTCGTGCTAGCAAATTTCCAATCCCAAGAAAGGAGGCCCAAGTCCTTCATCTCAAACTCCTTTGCAAGATCAGCGCCTTGCATGAGAGTATCAACTCGTTCATCACCAGCTAGTATCAAATCATCTACATAAAGTACAATGATCAACAACTTACCATCAACCACTATCTCGGGTACAAGTTGGGATCCGCCTCGCTCTTGGTAAAACCAAGTTCGGTAAAATAACTCGTCGATCCATGTGTACCAATCACAAGGTGCTTGTTTCCACCCCATACAAGTTGCCCTTTGAGCCTCGCACACATGCGAATCACCGTCGAAGATCTCAAAACCTTCATGCCGCTCTATGTAGCCACCTCCTCCTCAATGACTCCGTTGAGGAATGTAATCTTCACATCCATCCGATGAATGTGCGCTACCCCATCTACGCTAAGAGAGCTAGGATGCTCCGTATGGAAGAATACCTTGCGACAAGTGCAAAGGTTTCTCATAGCGTCGATCCCTCAATCCGTGAGAAGCCCCGAGCAAAAAAATATTTCCTTGTACTTCTCGACGCTCCCGTCGCCAGCCTTGATTCAATTTGTAGATCCATCTCGAACCTACCACCGATTTCCCTTCTCGGCTCGGGGACAATATCCCCATGCACCGTTTTTCGACAATCGAATCATATGCTCTTCCACCATGCCATCTACCCATGCATGAAAGTCCTCCTACAGACGCCTTCGAAAGAGGATGGGTCTCCGTCACGATACACTTGCTCAATCGCGAGCCATGTATCCAAGATACTCCGTTAGGGCATTTGGTTCTCTCGTCTGTGCCGTGATGTAGGTGCTCCTACAATCTTCTCTCCGCATCTTGATTCGCCGCTCAGCCTTCTCGTAGTGTGCTTTCGCCCTCTCGATGGTTGGTGCCGCATGAGTGGTTTCTTCCACTCCATGAACCTCCTCTTATGGCTGATCCACATCCAGAGACTCATCCTTAGGAACTAATAGCTCCTCATTTGCATGCAAGTGTGGCTCCCTTTTCAAGCGAACACTTCATGGCTTTCTCCTCATGAAATTTGATATCCCATCGCACAATAGTCTTCCGACTCGTCCGGGAAAATACACACGATAGTTTCGTGGGGTGTTTCGTGTACCCGAAAAATATCCAAACCTCTCGCGGTTGGCTCCAGCCTTCTTCCTCGGCATCCTTCGTCACATGAATGTAAATAGGTGAGCCAAAAAATCTTCAAATGAGAAATATCGTGCTTCTACCAAAAAACGCCTCCCTCAGTGTACTCATGCCAAGTATCCCGTGAGGACAATGTTTTTAGCACATAACCGTGCAGCGTGTTGCATGCCTCACCACAAGTGTATGGGAAGGCCCCGATCATGCAACATCGCCTCATGCAACACCCACGATCATTCTATTATTTCGCCCTCGCGACCCCATTCCGCTCGTGGGTTATGAGGCGTTATGAGCTCTCTTCGAATTCCTTCGCGACCGCAAAAATTCCTTGAATTAAAAAGAGATGAATTCACCTCACTCATCAGTCGCTCCTAAGATCCTTCACCTTCTTCCCCGACTCTTCTCCACCGTTGTCTTGAACTCCGCCGTAACTTTGAGAATGTCTCGACTCTTCTTTTGCATGAAGAAGATCCGCAGACTTCGAGAAAATTCATCAACAAATATCACATATTACATGTTATTTGTTGTTGCAAGCCGCTCGAGAAAGGTCCACACACTTCGTGTGAATTCTCTCAAGGATCATCATGGTGTGACTATCCTTCTCTGTGAAAGGTGGCTTTCACAAATTTTCCCAAAGCACATCCCTTGCACCGATCTCTGGATCGCGCAAGTGTACTCTTTAGGAATCCCTGCAGAGAAATTCTGTCGCAAAATTTTCAAAGCACCATGGTGAAGATGGCCCAATCTCTCCTCGTGCCATAGCTCACCCTCATCCCGGCTCACCAATCCTTTTTCCTTGCCTACCATTGCCGCGTAGCCATCTACCCTCGCAACCGATAAAGGTTCTTAACTTGAACCCCTCATCCTCCGGTCGTTCACTAGATTGCCTTATCGCAAAGCAGAAAGCCTTTTCCCTCGCTAAAGACAACATCATATCCCTCGTCTTCTAACATGGCCACCGAGATCAGCATTCCTTCTTCAACTCCCGGGAACATGCATGACATCCTTCAATATGAAAGGTTTACCAGACTCCCTTTTAAAGGAAATGGTCCCGATACCAGTTGCACTATATCTACCATCATCGCCCATCTCGATGTGCACTCCAAGATCCTTCTCATCTAGATCACTGAACAAATATTTGTCTCCAGTCATATGAAAAGATGCACCACTATCAAGAAACGAAACTGAACCCATCATACTTGAGACCAAGCATATGATCAGTGAAAAATATAGCTAAAAATGTGAGGCTAAGGCCTCTCCACGCACGTATCCCGCAGCTCGCTTATTTTTCTCTTCTTCTCGTGGGACAATTAGTGGCGTAATGTCCGTGTTGGTGACAGTGAAAGCACTTCACCTTAGATGGAGAAGCATTCTTCTTTCTCTTCCCCTTCCTTGATTTGGAAGCCAAAGCACAATTTTCCTCATCTTCATTCTTCGATGAAGATCCATCCCTACTACTCCACCTTATCTCCTCCTGCACAAGATCTGACCAAAGTTGCTCCCATAATGCGCAGTCTCGACTCGACCGATTGACAGTCCTCATAGGAATGCCAACTCTTCTGAAGCCCAAGGAGAGCCAAGCTCACCAAGTCCTCTTCATCTACAAAAGTAACCCCCACACTTCCCACCATCCCCTCGCACCGTACGAACTTCGTGAGGTACTTGGGTATACTCTCGCCCTTCTCCATTTTTATTTTCCCCGAGTTTATCTTTTGAGTGCCAACTTCCTCTCGGTCGCTCTTGCTTTGGAACAATTCGTCAAAGCTTTCCACATCAAGAATGGAGAATATTTACCATGAAGGCCGGACACTATGTGATCCTTCACACCTTCCAACATAATCCTTCAACATTTTGTCGTCTTCTTTTTGCCATGCGTCAAGTGCGGCAAGATCGCTAGAAGCAGTTTTTGGAATTTCTCGTACGATGAACTCCAACCCATTATCCTCCAGAAGACCGCCTCCATCCTTTCCTTCCATGCAATATAATTCGAGCCGCCCCTCAAGGGCATACTCCAATCGCAATCTTTTGAAAGACATCTCAACTTTGACACCAAGAAAACACTACCGCAAATTCGAATTCCAACAAGACAAAACTCAACCGCTTTCAATGCTTTGCAATTGCTCCAATGATCAATATTGCTCCGATACCATGTAGAAATTATATAACCGATATGTTATATGCCTAATATTCTCTTTATCACGCACTATTTGACTTCATGCATAATACAAAATCTATTCCACCATTGATCATCATATGCAGTAAATTAAATCAATTGCATGCGCACATTAAAACCATAAAAAATTCACACACATTTTCACACAGTTGATTTTTATGGGAAAGCTTACAAAGCTCGAAAACCCCAAAACTATTTGTATAATATATTTCATAGATATCATGTAACAATCATAATACAAAGCTAACCACAAGCTCTCAAAATCTCCAATCACTACACACTAATCGAGTCCTCGATCTAGCAAATCCATGCACCGATCCACCGCCACCTCGCTAGCCTACCTCTACTACGCAATCCCTCGCTAAATAAGTGGATCCTCGAATGAGTTCAAATCCACCTAGTCTTGCACCGCGCAATCCTCATATTGGCATCTCCGCATCAATGTGTGGTGCAAACTCATGCACCTGCAAGATAGTCACAAATCGATAGTCACATTGCTATTTCACCTATCTCTCCACCTGGTCTCCACCGAAACTATCCATGCACCGTAGTTAATCGATGTATTCTTCGCTGATTAATAGGTTAATAATTATTGAATTAATTATTAATTAATTCACACCACTCTCGCTAGTGTATCAACCGCTAGACTAGATACAACTAGCTCAATTGTTTCTAACTCGAGTTAAACCGAACACAACTCCACCAACTACCTCAATCAACTCCACCAAACTCCTCGTCACATGAGTTCTAATTGAATTCTCCCATGCAATAGCTCCACTTAACCCCCGTGAATCAGCATAATTCCTTCTCGTCACTTCCGTGCCACATCTCGTGCACTTAACTCAAGTGCTCCAAGAGAATAAGATGATGTTTATAGTCCAAATATTATTATTAAGAGCTAATAATATTCGACATATCTATTTTTAGACTGGAAATCTAAAAATAGATTCCACCCAATATGTCTAAAAATAGAAGTCCATATATTTTTCCAACTTGACCAACCATCCACAAATAGCATCCCGCAACTCATAGAATATGATCGACATGTCTAAAAATAGACATAGTCTAAAAAATATGTACGTTGCGCTCAAAAATAGCCTGCGAGCCCACTTAGTGAAGGCGACTTCTTTTCACTAAAATCATCATCTTGTTGCAAACTCAACATTACTACAAAAATATATTATATTTTTGACTTCATTAAAATGGGTCATTTTTTAGTCCAAAGCGTGGAAGAATAAAACAAACATAAAGTATCAAACAATACTAACAACACGGTACAAATGAATAATAATACCATAGTACTCTCATGTCAAGCTTAAAAGATCCTTGTCTTAGCTCATAAATATTCCTTAACCCATGATGAAAACATTGATGTTATTTTTTTCCTACCAAAAGAGTGGCATACATGGTGGGATTAGTATGTATGAGTGGATAGAGTTTTTATTTTGTTCTAATATTTTGTTTTTTTAAGCTATATAGAAATATTTATATTACGAGAAAATTGTTTTTACATTGATAATGTTTATGTCTCAAAAAACTCTTTAGGATCTTATAAAGTGATAAACTCGACTATAACTTGTTTCCATGATCCCAAATTTAGTTAAAAAAAGACAAGACATGCTTAGTGTCATACTAACTAATTTTCCCATTAAGATTTCCATACATTGGGATTGATGTACGACAAAATGAAACCATGTGCACATATAGTCCGGTAAGACATATTGATACATCCATGACCACATAGTAAAAGCTAAAACTTAACATTGACCAAAATTTTCCATAGTAAAAGTAAATTTCACATTGATATCCATGACTAGAGAAATAGCATTAGAGTTGATGTGAGTGCACTTCATCCGTCGGGTGCGTTGATGACAAGAAGAGTGTGTGGTCAGGACCAAAACCATAATCAAAATTAGCCACCACGTAAGCGTTTAACCCTCATACTTAAATACAAAGAGTAAAGGGAGCTCTTCTTAAATGGTTCATGAGGCACAATATTTGATAAGGTTTTGCAAATGGGGTAGCAAGCTAAGTGGGCTTGATTGTGGAAAAACTCCATGCGCTTAAGCGTGCTTAAGCCAAAGGATTTCCGGGATGGGTGACCTTCGTGAAGTCCCGGTTACACGGTGCAAGCCCCGAAGTAGATGATCGACGCTATGTGATTCATTTCACTAGTCTCAATCCCACTTCTTCACCCCCGTGAGCATTACTCGATGCAATGAGTGTTAAGTGGACTATTCAAAAATCATGAGAAATTAGTCATTTACGACTACTCTCTCATGGAAATGGTCATAAATGAATGACTTATTTAACGTAGTTGAATCCCAAAAATGATATGTAATATAATGACAGCATTTTAAACCCCTCATACTTAAATACAAAGAGTAAAGGGAGCTCTACTTGAATGATTCATGAGGCACAATACTTGCTAAGGTTTTGAAAATGGGGTGGCAAGCTAAGTGGGCTTGATTGTGGAAAAAATCCACAGCTAAGCATGCTTGAGCCAAAGGAGTTCGGGGATGAGTGACCTCCCGGAAGTCATGAGTTATCGGTGCAAGCCCCGAAGTGATGATCGACGCCTATGTGATTCATTTTCACATCAGTTTCAATCCCACTTCTTCAACTCCTATGAGCATCACCCGATGCAATGAGTGCTAAGTGGGCTATTCAAAAATCATGAGAAATTAGTCATTTACGACTACCTCTCATGGAAAATGGTCATAAATGAATGACTTACTTAACGCATTTGAATCCCGAAAATGATATCTAATATAATGCACTCGTGGAAATCCCTCATACTTGAATACAAAGAGTAAAGGGGAGCTCTTACTTGAATGGTTCATGAGGCACACATACTTGCTAAGGTTTTGCAAATGGAGTAGCAAGCTAAGTGGGCTTGATTGTGGGAAAAACTCCACAGCCAGCTACACGTGGAGCCGTAGGAGTTATGGGATGGGTGACCACTCCCGAGAAGTCCCGGTTACTGTGTGCAAGCCTCTAGTGAAGTGATGATTAATTCTATGTTATTCATTTCACTAGTTCCAATCCCACTTCTTCACCCCCGTGAGAATCACTCCGATGTAATGAGTGCTAAGTGGACTATTAAAAAATCATGATAAATTAGCTCGCTATGACTACCTCTCATGGAAATGGTCATAAATGAATGAATCACTTAACACAATTGAATCTCAAAAATTATATCTAATATAATGCACTACGAAAACCCTCATACTTAAATACAAAGAGTAAAGGAGCCTACTTGAATGGTTCATAGAGGTACAATACTTGCTAAGGTTTTGCAAATTGGGTAGCAAGCTAAGTGGTCTTGATTGTGAAAAACTTCTCACAAGCGTAAGCATGCTTGAGCCGCAGGAGTTCGGGGATGGGTGACGTCTCGAGATGTCCTAGTTACCTGGTGTAAAGCCTCGATGATGAGGATTGATACTATGTGATTCATTTCACTAGTTTCAATCCCACTTCTTCACCCTTGTGAGCATCACCCGATGCAATGAGTACTAAGTGGACTCATTCAAAAATCATGAGAAATTAGTCACTACAACTACCTCTCATGGAAATGGTCATAAATGAATGACTTATTTAATGCAAACTTGAATCCCGGAAAATGATATCTAATATAATGCACTGTGGAAACCCCTCATAACTCTAATACTAGTAATTAATTTGGGCATCTCTCCGCACGAATGATAGTTTGGATACACAATCTATCATATATGAAGGTATATCCAATGGTTTTTTTTATTTTTTATTGTTAAATCTACATGATTCTAATAATGAAGTCCAATATTTCATGCCAAGTCTCTCGTTGGGAAACATTAATATAAATAATTCAACAATTTTTCAATTACAAATGTATTCTTTAGTTGCATGCCATCAACAAATTGTAATATGGCACATTATTAGAAGATTCAATTGGATTCTGATGATATAGGGACAATTCTATGTAGTTAGTGAATTGACTCTTCATATGATACTACAAGGCTAAAGGACCATTGAGTGAGTTAGTTTCTAGAAAGGAAAATAATGAATGAGTGAATACCTTTTTCAAAGAATTATTCCTCAAGTGACTTGTCAAAACTAAGTGTTGTACGGGTGGCTAACACAAATGCACATGTTTGACTCGGCTTACATTTTAAGAATTAAATGGAAGCAATTAGACCATATCGAATGACTTTTCAAGAGCTATTGAGATGCAATGTAGAAAAAATCTTATTGAAAAAAAATACATTTTAAAGTTTAATTTGATAATTTCATAACCCTCGATTAATAATCCTATGAGGTTAATGCGATACTCTTCAAAGGATATTATCATTAGCATAGATCCATCTTAACCCTAGATGTGCCAAGAATAGGCCTACCTCGACCCATGCTAAAATGTACAAAAAAGTGGACAAACTTACCATGCTTGCTTACTTTCTTTGAGCTGATCTTCTTTTATCTAGGTTTTTTTCTTCTATTATGATCCCTTGATCCACAATAGAAGTATGTAGATTTTATATAGCTTTTATCTTAACTACTTTTTTATTTTATTTTTTTCTCTTTTAGGCATGTAAGTTCCTTTCTTTATATTATATATTAATCGAATGCATGATAAAAAATACATGTTTGGCTATTGTTCTTCTAGTAGGGAAACCCAACCAATATTTTGGCCCAAGAGAACATAACTTCCGTAATATTGTTATAACTAAAGTTTGATCTATTTAATTTATATTCTAAACTAAACTAAATAGCTTCCATATTATTATCATAATCAAAGTTTTTTCTATCTACCATAACTATACTAGTCTAGATGTCATTTATACTATTAAATAAAAGTATATATAAAAATATGTTGTGCATGCCTAATCATGTATTGTGACCTCACCGACCTTTGGTTTCTCCTCTTCTCAAGAATATTTTAGCCTTAGATTAGCTACTTATTTTGTGAGTTGAGTGATCTTGTTTGCCAACTTATACATCTTTAGTTTATGGTATCTATAGATAGAAAAATCTCTCTTGTTGTGGTCTCCTTATTTCAACTAGGACCTTTCCCCATGATTGTTTTTATTTTTCAATATATAAGCCAACAACTTCCACGTATCTATTAAAAAATTTCCCTTTTGAAGTTCCTATATATGGAATACATTTCCAATTACCTCATCATCCTATAAAAATATCTACTTTTTTTCTCCTCTCGTATGTCTATATTTGATCTAATTTAGCATGATGACCTCTGACTTTTGGTACAAATTATCATTATCAAGATTTGTCGTGTATGTCCGTACATGAACCTACTCAATGACATCTATCCCGACCTCTTAATGCCATTTATTAAGTGATTATGTTTATGTGTCATCAGCCTTGGAGTATTATGGATGGGACCCCATTTGGGGATATTTTTATCTTGACTTTGAGATGATAGTTTTCTAGCATTGTTAAGGCTATCATAGAGCTTGTCTCATTTAATCATCAATTTTATATAGATCTCATGCAAGTGTTTCTCAATTTTTTCTAGTTGGGACATTTGATCTTTTGAGTTAGAGCTAGAGTCATTGGCACATATCAATGTCCTGATTTAATGCTAGAGTTATTATTTCAAGCTGAATTATAGAGCTCTCTTTGTCATTAAATTGGGAGGCCTCGTGTGCACCATTTCAATAACTAGGTTTTCGATAAACTATGGAGGTAAATACAATGAATTAATGTTTGGATACTTTGTTTCCTTTTCCGTCTCGATTGTTTTATAATGGATACTTCGAGTATGTTTTTATGATCCGAAGAAGTTTGGGTAATGTGAATAGATGGGCATCTACAATGAGCTCTTAAGCATGAGAGATAAACATAATCCAATACTTGTGTTGTTGTTGAAATGAGGGAATGGATGTTCCATGCTTTCCTTCTTAGTGAAATGGTTGGTGAAAAATGTTATTTTTCAAGTGAGGTTCAATAAGATCCCTCGGATCCCTATAGAACCCAAACTTGCCTTGAGGATATACATGCTAATTTTATCATAATAAGTTGTAGACAGTGTGGTCCTTTTCTATTTGAAGCATTGATCTATAATATTATTGTTGCTTGTTGTCTCTTCTACCTCATATGTGTTCCTCTTACAATATCCTCGTAGACCCTAGAGTCCTATGGGTTGGATTTTCAATATTTTCAAAGGATCCATCTATCCAACAAGTCATGGACTTGAAAGTAATCTTATTACCTTCAGAACACGAGGATCTAAGCATTGAAGATATTTACATTTTAGTACTCGAATTATTTGAAATGTACTCATTTATTGTTGGTTCCACCTCACCTTTGAGTATGCTTTCCAACGTGTCACCTGTAGCAATATGGAGCTTCCTTTTCCAGTCGTCTCTTCCTAAATGTTAGTTACTTTCCAATTATAAGGGTCCTTTCCTTTAAACTGAATATTCATATTTATTAACCAATTTGTGATTTAATTAATTGATCTACAAAGATGATGAAATATTACTTCCTCAAAATCTTGAAAAAATGATTTTCCTTGGGGTATTATATTCTCCATCCTATATACTTTAATCTCAGAATTCACATGTTAAATAATTCGAATTTGAATTTTTTTATTGGCTAACTTTGCTCATTGAAATGTGTTTTCCAATTCACTCCTAGATAAATAAAGTGTTTTATTATTAATAGTTCTAGATAAAATTAAATATATATATATATATATATATATATATATATATATATATATATATATATATATATATATATATATATCTATATCTATATATATATACATATATATATATATACATATATATATACATATATATACATATACATATATATATATACATATATATATATATATATATATATATATATATATATATATATATATATATATATATATATATTCTTGAGAAACATAATAGGTTTTTTTAATGTAATAAAAGGAATGAGCCAAATGATGATTCCCTATTATTGCATTATAACACCCTCACCCTCAATTTTCTTCAACATACGAAGTCGTATGTCAGAAATTAGTCAATGGAAAAATATCAGGTTACCCTATGTTTGGATTCCCATCTAGGGGCCATAATAAGCCCTACCCTAGAAAATACCATAAAGAATTCCTCATGGCACAAGAATTCCAATCTTGGGAAAGATTGAAAGGTCATGTTAGAAAATCCTTCGACTGCAGAACCACCTACCGAGTGGCAAGAATAAAAGAGAAAAACTACCTTCCAAGTAGCAAGAATAGATGAAAAAAACCACCTTCCAAGTAGCAAAAATAGCAGAAAAAAATTCCTTCTATCACCCCTGTTGTTGAAAATCTCATTTCCTTCAGCAGAAATCATATTACAATCCCTAACTGAGGCCTACAATTCAGGTTTCTTGAAAATGGTAGAACCTGCCATGGATTGCATATAGAAATTGATAGCCTATGGTCACATTATGGGTGAGGTTTATGTGACCATTAGCCTTGTGAGAAAGCTTCTATTTCAGCTCATGGAATCAGTCTGAAAGTACCATGATTTTGGAGAAGATAATATTGAGTTCCTGGTTCTCAAAACCCTAACTTCTAGGGTTACATCTATGAGCTTAACCATTCACGAAGATTGCATGTTACAGGCCATGCGAACTTACTATAATGTTTACTTGGGTAGTAAAAATGTTGTTAATCAAACCACTGCTAAGGCCTCTCTTACACAAATGCTCATAATAGTTTCACCGCATGGTGGCTGATTCGTCAACCATCTTCTTGTAAGGATGTGTCATTTAATTACCTTATATGAATATTTTCAACTTTCTTGCTTCATTTTCATGAGCTTGGTATCCAGATTCAGCGTAGCATTGAACGCTGAGATATGAGTGTTTTTTCCAATGGTTGTTCTTCGAGTTGTGGAAAATGTTTCCTAGCCAAATTTTTAGCAAAGAATATTGTTCTTCATTTGTTAGACAAACATTGTATATATTCTAAAATTTTGGTTGACACATTTTTCAATGATGATGTTGAGTCTTTTAACATATTTGAGCAGTATTTTTCTTCTCTTTTACTCACATCATGTATATGATATTTTATTGAATTCACAATTATGCTAAGGTTGTCCTTTGTAACTCACTTTCTATTTCCCAACCATCACAATGGAACTAACTCAATTTCCAGTTTCCTGAGTCAGGATCACATCAAATTTGGAAACATCATTGTTAAAGATCATGTTAGTAATGTATCTCAGTTGTCATAATTTTCTTAGAATTTATAACACCTTTCTTTCACGAGGGATTCACTAGGAGGGAAATACCATACCAAATGCTTTCATATTGGGGAACATCTATTGAGGGAAAAATGACATAATATATTGAACATATAATAGGGGATAAAGGGTTTTATATTGGTAGGTATAAAAAATGGAGCTTAAAGTTAATGAAAAAATATAATTGGTATAAAAAATGTTAATGAAAAAATGGTAACCTACAATATCTAGTGAAAGTAGGGGCTAAATTGGGAGGGTTGATTGGTTTTGTATTGGTAGGGGGTTAAATAATATGCTTTTTAGAGGTATTTTTCAATATGTAGTCAAATTAAGGGTATTGTTTAGTATGACACAAACACACGTGATATGCCAGAGGTTAATTGAGTGAAGTCCCCGTGCTTTCTTTATGATGCATTCTTTCAAGCACACTTAAAGCTTTATCATTTTGTAGGTCTTTATCGAGGCTACTCATGAACTGAACATAGCATTCTCAACTACAAAGTTTGATAGTATACTGGGCTTGAGCTTTAAGAAAATTGTTCTTCAGAATCTTGTGCCAGTATGCTAATATCGCATTTATATCTATTCTATAGAATGAATGATGTCCTTCAATGTATTTCTATATTGAAGAGATCCATTTATCTGATATTCGAGTATTTTCATATTTTATGCATTTGTTAGTGTTGGTTTAGTTGTCCTATATTTTAGGGAAAGTAATTGGTCTTATAAATTATTAGCTTCCTCCTTGTCTAAGTTGATTTTCTCAAAGCTTTTAGCTACCACCTTCTGCACATTCTTTTTAGATTCCATTATTACTTCCAAAACTTTGCATTATTGGTTAACATGTTTGGTTCACCTTTTGAATATGTATAACGTGGTCAATAAAAGCCTTGCGGAAAATCCATTTTTCTCCTTTTGAATGAACCAGAATGAAGATGACAGTGAAGGAGGAGAGATTTTTTTTGGAGGTGTTGATCCAAAGAACTTTCCTAGACAACACACATATGTCCTTGTTACAAGTGAGGGTTAGTGGGAGGCAGGTCTCAAAACTTGAAAAAGTACGATATATCATTCAACATGAACATTTGGTTTTGTTGATTTCGTTATGATTTAAACTTTTGATTCTCATGTTTTTCTCAGTTATGACATTAGTACTAGAAACTACTATGATGAGATTGTGTACTTAGAAATATTATAGTAGAACATGAATTATTTTATTTTTATTTAGTACTTTGGTTATCATTACTGAAAATTTGTCTTTTCTGTGAAAAATATTATGTGCCAAACTACTTTGCAAATGGTTCACTATTATGGGATGAGGGAAGAAATGATTGGATTCCACTATCTTCCATTTCAGAATTATAGTCACTGGTTATTTCCAACGAAACATAGTTAAATGCATATGAGGATGATATTAGTTACTCAACAAATCAATATTCAACCCCAAGTTAATGGTTATACGACTACATACCACACTTCTGATGCTTACTTGAAGGCTTCAAATGATGATGATAATGATTTCCTTGTATGGAAAGAGGAGGTGGGGAAAGCAAAGGTTTTGAACTTTGGGAAAACAAAGAGTGAAGATGTATACGTATAAAGTGTGAGAGACGAGCTTGAGATACAACCAAATGATGCAAATGAAAGGCCTCACACCCCTACCGATGGAGAGGAGGAATTCATAGATGATGATGGAACTATGTATATATGGGACCATATTCTTCGACCCTGGGTTCCACAAGTATGTTATATAATTTTTAAAATTTTGATATGTTTACATGAATCAATGTTCTTTGTCTGAGGTTTACGTTGTACACTAGGAGTTTCAGTTACTTGCATGAAACAAATAATATCATAGGGGTCTTCATTTCTACATGAGCATCTTAAATGAAAGTTGATAAAAGTATATATAATGGGAAATTTGGAGATTATACTCCTAGGCTATATATGATCTACCTCTTCTTGAGGTATTTCCAATAAAACATAAAACATTTGGAGTTGGCATGTCTAGCATTCCTAGATACATCCATATTCGAGGAATTATTCAGTCCAGGCAATGAATCTGAGTGTGTCCTTTTCCTAGTTTTTTTTGAAAGGAAAATAATATGATAATTTTTTGCAATAGGCATAAATTGTATGCATAACATATGAAGTGTAATGATGCAGGAGCATCATCTCCGAAAAAAAAAAAACACCTTGTATTTTACCTAAGCTAGGGGGTTTCATGTTTTGAAGAAATATTAAAATTTCATGTAAATATTAATATTATTTTGAGTGATTAATTAATTATTTGTGAGAAATTGTATATGTGAGATAAATTAGTTTCTAGATTATTTAGAATTAATGATGGAGCCTAAGTTGGAATTAGTTTCTAAGTCTTAGGGATAAGAATCTCTCTTTTAGGGATGTTGAGAGATTTAGGGGTTTGTTGAGGAATTGAAGGGATAAAGCATTAAATTAGATTACTTTTAAAATTGTATAAATAGGAGGGGGTTTTGAGAGAAAAAAGAGACTTGAATAGTGAGAAGAGTGGAGAACAGGGTTTGAACAGCCAAGGCTATAAGCCTCTGGCAAATTGTAAGGGCCAAATGTTGGAAATCTGGCCATGTACAAAGGGTTTTTAAATTGATTGCATTTTTTTTACAATGAAGAATTTGTTTTGGAATTGTGTGTGTGTATTATATTTCTGGTCGAATTGGTAGAATGAGATTAGAGTTCTTAATTTCAGTCATATGATAAGCTTTGTAGACAAGCTCTACACATAAGTTAAGAATCGATATTAACAGTATTTTAGTGATGAATCTGGATGCTTTCATGTTGATTTGTAGTAAGGGCGCACTGTGAAACTGTGTTCATAGAGCTACACGAAATTACATTGGGGAAAAGCTGTTGATTAAAATTGATTGAAAATCAAATGAATATGAAGCATGATCTAGTCAAGGCGCAGAGTTCTGTTTGACATCAAACGAAGAGTTCTGTAAATTGTGACTGGACATTCTGTTCATTAGCAAATGAAGTAATGATCGATTGAGCTGCGGTGTTGAAGAGATTGTGGTTAATTTTGAAGTCGATCTGTATTGCAGGTATTTTAAA
Source organism: Pinus albicaulis (assembly GCA_034641835.2). Lineage (NCBI taxonomy): Eukaryota > Viridiplantae > Streptophyta > Pinopsida > Pinales > Pinaceae > Pinus > Pinus albicaulis. The sequence goes on along the minus strand of CM076579.1, from coordinate 1,109,984,549 downwards.
TAGCCCAACTGCAACTAAGTTTAAGTTGAATCGATGCTCACAAAATATGGAGTGGATATGCGTTGGAAAAATGTATGGTTAACATTAACCGTGGCTGGAAATCGATGTATGGACAGCGTTGAATTAATAGCGCCGTGGAGAAGTGTACACATTAAATGGTAAAAGTCTAAATTGTCATGTTACAGCAGTTGTATGAGAAATTTCCAGAGCAATAATCAAGGCGCAAGGTGAAATTCAAAACAGAGAAAGGTATGTTGGCAAATGCGGACAATCACTCTTAGAAGGGACGTTGGAGTAAATTCATTGGTAACGCATAGTAGAGAGTATGCGTAGTGGAATTCGAAGCAGAAAAATGTGTTTTGTGTCAATTAAAACTGTATGGGCGCAGCGCTGGTTGCAATTGAGTCGATTGTATATGGAGTGATTGAACGCTGGTTCCAGGTTTTGTTTGTTGACACTATTATGGAATGCAGAATCTTTAACGCAGATGCCAAATGGTAAGTACACTCTGAATTCCTGAAATCGATAGGACCAAAGGACGAATTGTGAAGACGCTGGAAATGAAATCTGGTCTTAAACTTAATTACTCTGTGATGTTGATTGATTGACATCGTGTGAAACTTTGTAGTTTTCCAGAGTTTTGAATCGATTAACTAATGAATCGATGGGCACAGAAGAAACAACAAGAAGATGATCTACAGAGAGGTATTGAAATTGAGAAAAGGCGGAATTGACAGCTACTGAAGATAAGTTCGATGGGGTCGATTCTTTCTAATGAAGGAACTGGAAATTACAGTCATGAAAGATACGCAGAGATTTTGTAATATAATTTTGTTGTATTGCAGAAATAAGAGGCTGACCATTTGCAGTGATATCATGGCACAAGGAAAAGGGCGATGTTGAATCTTATGTAACTTGGTGTTGGTTGAGTTTAATAAGAGTGCTGGAAATCGATGCAGAAAGCCAGAAAGGAAGCTTATAACGGCTTTGAAATAATGGTATTAGTGAAAGCCCTGAAGAATGAATGCGTTGGTCAATTGGTGATTCAAGGTATGAAACAGTAAATTTGACAATTGTTTGAAACTTGTAACTTGTTTACCAAGGGCGCATTTGAATTTGATTGTGAAGACCGATCTTAAAAGGGTGTATGTAAAGATTTGGTTTTGTAACTGAATGGTTGAACTTTTGTATAAACTTATGTTTTAAGATTTGAGATTTGGGTTTTATAAAAGCCCTATGAAATGAGAATGAGTTATGATGAAAGTATGTGAGTTGGAATGGTAGTTATGATGAAAGTTTTGGGATGATGTGTAATGGTTTCATAACCATTGTTGTTTGTAACAAAGAAGCTTCCATATAGAGGATGAAATTGCCGTATAATGAGGAATTGTTTGAGGAACATGTTTGTATATGCATAAGTGGAAAAGATCCTGGTTATTGCAGGCTAGTCCTGCGTCATTTTGGTATCATAGCCTGGCTCTGTTAAATTGAAAAATGTTTATTTTTCGAATGAGGACAAGAAGATTTGTTGAACTGAAATGTATTTTTGAATGTGTGATGAATGATGAAGATCAGATTTTAAATCTGATATGCAGCATACACAATTGCAAGTGAACAGGATGGCAGAAGCGAAAGGAGAACAAGATCAACAGGATCTTGAAAGGTGAGATTGTGTAGTTGATATTTAACTTGGTTTGAAGACTATTTGCAGAATTTGGTTGCAGGTATAGTGGAGAAATCTCAGCAGGAAGAAGTAGATCACAGCCGAAGGGCGGTGATGAAGGAGTCCAGCAAAGGATTCTAGGTGTGTGGCAGAACCGGAAAGATTCAACAAAGGTTGAATGAAAAGGACAAGTGTGTTCTTGAAAGTTGCAGATGAGAGAAGCCTGAAGGAGCAGTGGAGAATGATCAAAGGGTTCCAGCAGAGGACCGGATGATTACCAAGAGACCAGATCTGGAGGAAGGGATTGGTGAGGTAAGAGGCAGCAGAAGAGTTTGCTGTTGCAGAGGATTGTTGCAACTCATGAGTGAGAAACTCATGGAAAAGGAAATGACTACTGAAAGAGAAAGCAGAGGTTCAGATAAAAGCCACAGTAAACTGAGGGAGAGAGATGCCAAGACAAATGGCATATTGAAGCAGTGGACTGATGAAGAGTACGAGAAAGAGAAAGCTGAGATCGCAATTCATCTTGAGTTATTGATGGAGTTGTTGCAGGAGAATATAAAAGGCCAGAGACAGGGTTGGTTGATGAGGAAGAGAGTGAAGTGGCAGAGGCTACAACAGAAAAGAGATCGACAAATAAACATGCAGTTAACAGAAGAGCTGAAGAAACTCGAGCAGATGATGGATGTACAGTTGAGACGAGAAGAACTCAAAACAGCTGAGTTAGAAGAGGAGGTTTCCATTGGTGAAACAGAGGAGGAGATTATTGATGATTTCTTGAATTACTGGGCAAATCCAGATCAGCTGGATAAGGTGAACTCTTGTGTTTTTATAGCTGACAGTTGTGATGTGATTGCAGGTTTTGTTGAAGAGGATGCGCAATCTTGTGAAACTGTCACAAGCATGAATCTCTCGGTAGATAAGTACTTTGAAGAAGAAAGCAGTAATGCTTTTGTTGTTACAGTACAAGAGGAAGTTCATGTGAATGAAGAAGAGGATCAGCTGGAAGAGCTGGTATCTGAACTGATAAATGATACTGTTGAAACTTATAGTTTTCAAACTGACAAGTTGTGCATGAATGCAGGGACTGTAAATGATGATGTTATGCTTCAACAATGCTACAGAGAAATTGCATTGTTGGAATATTTATTGGAGAATTTAGAGTATGACAAGGAGATTGCAGCAGATGAAAGAGTTCAGTATAGTGAACGAGTGCAGAAAGATGTCATGGAAGCAGATGATATGAGAGAAACACTGGTTGACAGTCTTGAGAATTCTTCAGAAGATTCTTTGGGAAGTTTGGATCAGCATACTGATGTGCTGATAGTGGAGGAGAATTCAGAACAGCATACTGAAATGCTGGAAAAGGAGTACAAGGCACTGATGCCTTATGATTTTTGTTCTAACAAGTGTTTTGTGAATGCAGGTATTGTTGCAGAACATTTGACTCAGTTGAGTAGTCAAATGAAGGGAGAAGAAGTTTTCTGTTCCAGAAGACAAGAGGGTATGGATGATGGGGTGGCAGTCAGAACAGAAACAAGCATAGAAGCAAGAAGTCAGCGAGTGACAGTACAAACTGAGCAAGCCGTCTTAGCTCAGCAGACAGCTAGAAATCAGCAGTCGGGAGATTTATTGGACCGAGAGATTGAAAGTATCAGAAAACTGATGATGAAAGAATCCCAGAGAAAGACGGAAATAAGAAAGAAAAGGAAAGACAACCAGAGAAATACTGTAGCAGACTTGGAAGGCAGAGCAAGTGGAGCACTACAGCACAAAATATGGAAACCTGGAGGCCAACAACAGATAAAAACAGCAGTAAAGCAATTGACAAGCAAGGAAAGATTACAAAATAAGATTTGGGATCCAGGAGGAAATAATGATCCAGACTTATGACCAGGTGGTCATGAATTTTCTTACATGGGGAGTCTGATGCAGAAGCATCATCTCCGAAAAACACATTGTATTTTACCTAAGCTAGGGGGTTTCATGTTTTGAAGAAATATTAAAATTTCATGTAAATATTAATATTATTTTGAGTGATTAATTAATTATTTGTGAGAAATTGTATATGTGAGAGAAATTAGTTTCTAGATTATTTAGAATTAATGATGGAGCCTAAGTTGGAATTAGTTTCTAAGTCTTAGGGATAAGAATCTCTCTTTTAGGGATGTTGAGAGATTTAGGGGTTTGTTGAGGAATTGAAGGGATAAAGCATTAAATTAGATTACTTTTAAAATTGTATAAATAGGAGGGGGTTTTGAGAGAAAAAAGAGACTTGAATAGTGAGAAGAGGGGAGAACAGGGTTTGAACAGCCAAGGCTATAAGCCTCTGGCAAATTGTAAGGGCCAAATGTTGGAAATCTGGCCATGTACAAAGGGTTTTTAAATTGATTGCATTTTTTTTACAATGAAGAATTTGTTCTGGAATTGTGTGTGTGTATTATATTTCTGGTTGAATTGGTGGAATGAGATTAGAGTTCTTAATTTCAGTCATATGATAAGCTTTGTAGACAAGCTCTACACATAAGTTAAGAATCGATATTAACAGTATTTTAGTTCTTATTTGAAATGATGAATCTGGACGCTTTCATGTTGATTTGTAGTAAGGGCGCACTGTGAAACTGTGTTCATAGAGCTACACGAAATTACATTAGGAAAAAGTTGTTGATTAAAATTGATTGAAAATCAAATGAATATGAAGCATGACCTAGTCAAGGCGCAGAGTTCTGTTTGACATCAAACGCAGAGTTCTGTAAATTGTGACTGGACATTCTGTTCATTAGCAAATGAAGCAATGATCGATTGAGCTGTGGTGTTGAAGAGATTGTGGTTAATTTTGAAGTCGATCTGTATTGCAGGTATTTTAAATAGCCCAACTGCAACTAAGTTTAAGTTGAATCGATGCTCACAAAATATGGAGTGGATATGCGTTGGAAAAATGTATGGTTAACATTAACCGTGGCTGGAAATCGATGTATGGACAGCGTTGAATTAATAGCGCCGTGGAGAAGTGTACACATTAAATGGTAAAAGTCTAAATTGTCATGTTACAGCAGTTGTATGAGAAATTTCCAGAGCAATAATCAAGGCGCAAGGTGAAATTCAAAACAGAGAAAGGTATGTTGGCAAATGCGGACAATCACTCTTAGAAGGGACGTTGGAGTAAATTCATTGGTAACGCATAGTAGAGAGTATGCGTAGTGGAATTCGAAGCAGAAAAATGTGTTTTGTGTCAATTAAAACTGTATGGGCGCAGCGCTGGTTGCAATTGAGTCGATTGTATATGGAGTGATTGAACGCTGGTTCCAGGTTTTGTTTGTTGACACTATTATGGAATGCAGAATCTTTAACGCAGATGCCAAATGGTAAGTACACTCTGAATTCCTGAAATCGATAGGACCAAAGGACGACCAGGAAGACGCTGAAATGCAGTAACCGTCTTAAACTTAATTACTTCCGTGATGTTGATTGACGATATCGTGTGAAACTTTGGTAGTTTTGTTTTGAATCAGATTAATCAACGAATTCATGCTATAATAAAACATCAAGAAGATGATCTACAGAGAGGTATTGAAATTGAGAAAAGGCGGAATTGACAGCTACTGAAGATAAGTTCGATGGGGTCGATTCTTTCTAATGAAGGAACTGGAAATTACAGTCATGAAAGATACGCAGAGATTTTGTAATATAATTTTGTTGTATTGCAGAAATAAGAGGCTGACCATTTGCAGTGATATCATGGCACAAGGAAAAGGGCGATGTTGAATCTTATGTAACTTGGTGTTGGTTGAGTTTAATAAGAGTGCTGGAAATCGATGCAGAAAGCCAGAAAGGAAGCTTATAACGGCTTTGAAATAATGGTATTAGTGAAAGCCCTGAAGAATGAATGCGTTGGTCAATTGGTGATTCAAGGTATGAAACAGTAAATTTGACAATTGTTTGAAACTTGTAACTTGTTTACCAAGGGCGCATTTGAATTTGATTGTGAAGACCGATCTTAAAAGGGTGTATGTAAAGATTTGGTTTTGTAACTGAATGGTTGAACTTTTGTATAAAGTTATGTTTTAAGATTTGAGATTTGGGTTTTATAAAAGCCCTATGAAATGAGAATGAGTTATGATGAAAGTATGTGAGTTGGAATGGTAGTTATGATGAAAGTTTTGGGATGATGTGTAATGGTTTCATAACCATTGTTGTTTGTAACAAAGAAGCTTCCATATAAGAGGATGGGAAATTGCCGTATATTGAGAAATTGTTTGAGGCACATGTTTGCATATGCATAAATGGAAAAGATCACAGTTTATTGCGAGCTAGCCTCGCGTCACCAATTTTATGATTTTGATCGATGGTTCGCTTAATGATTAAGTTAAGGTTTTAGTTGTAGATTCGGCTAACCCATTTCATCATCGAGTAATAATTGGCGAGAGTATTTAATTTTTGAAACCTCTTTTGAGTACAAATTCGGTCATAGCATTACCCGGAAAAATACGATGCATTATCAAACATTAAAGCGAGAAGGTAAACCAAACCTAGTGATTATGAAATGATACATGAACTCGATGATATGCTCTTGCATTGTAGCCGTTTTGAGAGGAACTACTTGTACCCATTTAGTAAAATAATCGGTTGTTGTAAGGATATACCTATATATTTAGAAGTGTGAGAGCAATCCCCAACTTGTATGTCAATCCCCATTGATCAAAAGGTTGCTCAATGTTGGTAAGTTGTAATGGTAATGATGGTTTCTTTTGGCTTCCGGTAGCGGTTTGACAAACTTGACATTTCCTTACGTAGCTATGTGAGTCTTTGAATAGTGTAGGCCAATAATAGCACGCGCGGAGGATTTTATGTGCGGTAGCATCTCCGACGCAATGTCGCACAACGGCCATACGTGGAGTTCTGTGAGAGACTTTTTCAGCTTCATGTTCTCGAGACATCTAAGGAGAACGAGAATCATAATTCATTCTAAAAAGAAAATCATTCACAAGGTGATGTTGTTTAGCATTCAACCTTAGAGCTCTTTCTTGGTGTAATCGAGATTTGGAGGAGCATATCCATTCTTTAGATAAAATATGATATCGACATATAATGATTCAACATCGTTTAGGCTTACCTCATAAATTTGTATCTCTGTGAGATGGCTTTTCGAAATAGCGATGCTCTAGCTAGTATTTTGCGAGAAGCCTTGACCTCTTACAATACTTTCTGGTTTCATTTCTACATGATATTCTTATAAAACATTAATCCAATTGGCTCTTCCTTTTCTCACCCATCTTTACGTATAAGAGATTTCTTACCGTTGGAAACGGTACCTATGATTTTTGTATGGGTTTTAAGTAAAAAGGGTTTTGAAATATTTAATTTCTTTGAAAACAACATAAAAGCTTGTTTCTCTACATACGAATAATTCAACTCGACCTTGTAAATTTAATTTGAAAAAAGCAATTAGGGCTTTTACTTGCTTGTTTGATTGCTTGGTGGTATCACAACATATGATTTATCGAGAGAAATGTATACAAAATAAAAGTATCGGAAAAATTTGGAGTTGATAAATATGGAGCATTAAAAATTGCTTATTTGATCGGATCAAATGCTTCATGTTCGTCTTGGCCCCATTTGAGTTTGAATTCTTTTTAGTCATTGCAACGCAAAGAGATAAAATTCTTGAAAAATGCGGCACAAATCTCTTTACAAAATTAATACGGCCCGGGGAAAGATTGCATAGCTTTCTTGTTGTGAGGTAAGGATATTTCGGAAATCTCCTTCGGTGCATCGGGGTCAATATGAATTCGATTTTGACACTATAGATAAAAATTTTTCCTTCACTTAATGCAAAAAATGATTTTTTTGGGTTAGAGTGAAATTCACTACCTTTGACAACGTTGGAAGATTTATTTTAAATCTCTAAGATGATTGCTTCGTTTCTTGGAATATACGATTATATCATCGAGTAAATTACCTGTTGATTTGTTAACTAATCTTAAAAGCAATGTCCATGGCTCTTTGAAATGTGGCACCGACATTGATCGGACCAAAAGGCATCTTTTGATATGCATAAGTGCCCATTTGGTTACTGAATGTGGTTTTCAATTGATCATCAGGGATGAACCAAGACTTGGTTGTAACGAAGAAACCATCTAGAAAAGACATTAATTCGATCCACCTGTTGCCTTCAATATTTGCTCCATAGGAGGCAAAGGAAAATTATCTTTTTGGTAGGCTTTGTTAAGATTTCGAAAGTCAATGCAAATTCTAATGTCTCCATTCTTCTTTCTAACGGGAACCTGGTATGTGATGACAACCCCCCTTCTTATTTGGTATTTAATACTAAACAAGTGGAGACCCATGGTTAAAAAATCCAAAAAATTAAATTGGTGCTTGTTTTCTTTTTCAAATAAAACTTACTATCACTAACTTAAGAAAATTTCTTAGAAAATCTTTGAATAAACTTAAGTTTATGATAGATTAGAATAAAACCTTTCTTTGAAGAAAATGTCGCATCCTACGCAACAAAAAGTACGAGATGTCTTTTCCAAACGGAATCTTCTAAATTGCGATAAGCGCGATCCAATAACTATGCATTAAAGTATTTGTTTGCCAAATCGCATATCGCGAGAAAATATATTAACGGATATTTTTCATGTGTTGTATTTTGCGATATTGCGATTTCGCGATATTGCGATTTCGCGATATTGCGATGCGAGTGATATTGTGATCCCGCGATGTTACTAATTTTTGATTTGCATAAATTGCGATTTGCGAAAGTTGCTATGATTTCGATTTGTGAAAGTTGCGATTTGTGATATTGCGATTTTGCGATATTGTGATGAAAATCGCAGGATCGCGATGTCGCACATTAAGTAAAGCTCGTTGTACGAAGAAAATATTTCCGTAAATGGAAGTATCCGTTGTACGCATTAATGTCAAGTTAATGAATGGATTGTCAATTATTAATGAAAAGGATTTTGTTTTGATCGAAGGGTTATTTCATGATTAAATAATATATTTCATATGCCTTCGACGTACAAAACTATCCCGTCATCTTTCTCATATCATTATTCTCAATTAATTCGTAAAATTGCGGTAACGAAGAACATGAGACTATACGAAAGCAATATTAGGAGCATTATGGAAAGAAAAGAAAACAAGATTACCGGAAAGAAAGTTCAAGTTAGAAAATAAAGAGATATGGCATCCTTGTACGCGGACACGCACAACAAAAACGGCATCACCGATTGGGAGGGTATATTTAATTTATTTGAAGAAAAACCCAAGAGTAATGGATGTTTCGACTCTGCGGGCTCAAGTAATTCTGCGAAGCATCTCTTACGGTGGCTTCATTCATTTTTACATCGGGTAGCGACCAGTTCAAGAATTCTTCATATACGGACATGGTAAAATGGGTCTTTGGATAGCAACGATATTACGGACGAACGGTTCAAAACCCGAGTCCAATAGCTCATCGGGTCATTCACTCCGAATATTTTAGGCTTATGTATCATTTGTCGGAGCCTGTAAAGCAGCTTCACAACAACCAATTTATGGAGAAATTCGCGAGGAAAATGAAAACTTAGCGGAATGCACAAAAGAATGGTCATAAGAGATGAACCAACGAAGAAAGATAAACACGGCATGTATAGTCTTGGTTCCTCACTTCTCCATATTGTTTTGCTCTTTGCTATGTTATGTAGGATTTTGGAAAATCGACATTAATAATTTTTTACCGAATGGCTTCCCCTATTAAAGATATTCTTTGTTAACGCTACCATTGTGGTACAGGCTAAAATATTGTACGATAACTTAGCCACGGCTATTTTCAATTACCGGTCTAAACGAATTGTCTCTCGGTTATCCTCCTTTTTATCTGTCTGCCTATATTGTGGATTCAATACGCTTTGCTTCTAAGTTCCCTTTAATGGGTTGGCAATGGAAAATTCGGGATCCCACCTTACATCCATGTTTATCACAAAGAATTGTGGGGTCAAAATTCATTCCTCATTTTTACAAGATTTTCCACGGCATAATGTTGCCATTTGTGCTAGATTGTTGTATAATAAGGATGCCCCAAGGTTGTCCCTAAGACGGTAGACATTCTCCCACAATAGCAAGATGGTGTGGAGAAGAATTGTTTACTTATGTGAGGGTTTTGGAAGCTTTGCTTCTCCTCATATTTTGTATATATATTCCGGGGATAAAATCATAGCTCGGAAATTGCATATCAAACTGTGGAGACGGAGGTTTGACAAAAGAATTAAAGGATAAAGAAAGCCATTTGGCCACAATTTTTCACGGCAATGCGGAGCATTTTCATTATTTTATGTTGGTCGCACGTTTAAGGAAGTAAGCGATGTTACATGTTTAAAATTGTTTAAGTTTTCGAAGGCTATTTGATCCATATGGCATTGTCAAGGATTTCTACTTTGTAGTCAAAGTGAGAGTATTTTACGGAGAAGAAGATATTTGAGTGATATGTTTCAAGAAAAAGTTCATTTAAAGAGAAATTTTTGGCATTTAGCTCAAGCACGGTTCTCCCAGAAGAATTTCAAAAAGTTTAAAGTATACGGAAAGAAGATTGACCACTATTCCTTTGGATAATTTCGTTGGAACCCACAGGGAACCAACTCTAGTGTCGATCTCGGTGGTATCCCGGATTCGGAAAGGTCTAAGTCAAAGTACGACAAAGAAATTTACGAACATTCGAAAAAATCTGATCGAGGATAAAAGTGAAGGCTCGGTGAAGGATACGACTCAATCGAAAGAGCTCTCACAACAACGGACTTCACCACTCCACGAGTTGAATTTTCCACCTCTTAATGTGCAACAACCATCCATCAGCACTCGGTTAGATAAAGAATGAGAATCATTTAATGATTTGATTAATGTTGAAGGACGGAGAACATACAAACTCCTGTACGGACGACCAAAAGGTTTGATTACAAAAATAAGTGGCAATGTCACGGAGAAGAACATATACCCGTACTCCTTCCTCAAAACTTGTACTTAAAATATGAGGAAATTCCTCCTTTGGATATATTTTGTAGCCCTCAACAAAGCGATGGTAAGGAAACGAAGAAGAAGAAAAATTAGAAAGTGCACTCTCTGCGATGCGGAACAATTGGATGTTTATGGAAAGATCCTACTACGGATCCCAACGAAAATCTTACTAAATTATCTCGGTTCGGAGCTTGTGCCTCCGCAACTATTGAAAAATCATACGAGGTACGGCGTATTAAATGAAAAGAGGATCAAATACAGGATTGCGGCCCAGCCAGTGCAACAAGCTTGTACCAGCGGTGAAGCACGGAGACAATTTGAAAAGTTACGACGAGTTTCAACGAATGCAAATCGGGTATCGAGAATAGCTTGGGTGAGAAATAAACAATCTGATTATGCAATAAATGCATAAAAAGACTGACTTACAAAGTTCATCTCGGAATCTATTTCTTTGAATAATCAACTACGCAACAGATATATTATGCCAAAGATTTCACGGTGGAACTCTTTTTGTCGAAAAGTGATAAAATCACTAATCATGTCGTGAAATTACGACATGATTGTGATTTAATTAATGAAAGAGTTACTGGTGTTGGCACTTAAGCGAAAAGAAAGAGAAGGAAAAAGAGTAGGAGCACCGATTATCAATGACGGCTATAAAGAAATGCTCTTCAATAAATGGGATGCACGGATAAGAGAGCGAGAAAAAGCGACGGTAGCTACGGCGAGCAACATTACGGTTGTGTAAATGAGAATTTGCACAAAGTTAATTTGATTTCAGAAAGCTGTTCCCGGAGATGTCTACCACAAGCCCAACAGTGCAAACGAGTGGAAACGAGAAAAGGCGCGAGGAAAAAGGAAAAAATCAATCCCAAGAATTGACTAAGTTAAATTGGGATTCTTCTTTCGGACATGTCCTGGTAAAACCACACGATCAGTACGATTGCTCTTAATTTCATCATTAATTCTACGAGAAGATCGCTCCAACATGCCAGGATTCCATCTTTTTTGGACAATTAAAATCTGAAGTCGGCCCGACTCCTCTTCTCAAATCGTCTTTGGATGCTTGCAAATTCAAAGACAGTCATAAGTATTTAGTTGTTAATTTTAATTTTAGATTTAGTGTTAGTTTTACTTATTTTGCCTAGAAAAAGGATGGTCATTAAAAACGAATCCTAAATCTTTTGTAATAAACTATAATTAGATTTAGTTAGTAGTATTTAAACCCTTCTCATGCATTTAGAGAAGGGTCCGATTTGTCAAAAACTTATCCTCGGAGGCACTGCATACCGCACCCTCGGAGGAGGTTTTGATGAATGAGTGGAACGAAATTTGTTGATATCTTGTGTCTAATATACTTACTTTGATGTTTCATTTGTACTCTTAGTAGATGTTGGATTAGGAAGAGATAAATCATTATTGCTTCTAGCTCATGAGTAGAACCGATTATAAATGGTACTTTTATCTCTTAACTATTTACTGTACGTGTTAAAGTAATATTTATATTCGATTGTTTATATATTGATGCTTGAATGCTTAAGTTATCATTTGGCATACGTACGGTGATAGCTATTTATTTATGCTTAGTGTATGAATAACTTATTATACGTATGTTTTTCATAGCGTTTAATCTAACTTTTATATGAAATGGTTTATCTTTATTGAATTATTTTCTTACAACGGTTGAATAATATTTATTATCGATTGTTATTCGAAATTATTTTAGATCGCATAAAGAAGATTACATCACGAGGTTTAGTTTAGAATTAGATATTTCTTCATTTTTAAATTAGAATACAATTTGCATACAATTAGATTAGAAATAGAATAAAATCATACCCACTTAGGAGCCTTTTTAGAAAGGAAATATCTATTCTCAACACACACATACACATTGGAAAGCTGGTCCCATTATCCCCGGTCGGACCCACTACACCAAACGAAAAAACGAGAGGCGCTAACCAAGGTGGACCGGGTGGGTATCCCCCTTGTTGTAGACCCGATTTTCGGGGCTTCCACTTGAGAACCATATTGGAAACCCATTTAGAATGTCGAGAACGGAAAAAAATAATCTTGGCTTTCGATAACTTATTGAGTTCATATTTGATCTGATTTTCTAGATTGGGATGGATCTTTCTCGACTTTTGTTGGACGGGTTTTCATCGTTTATCATTGGGATAGTATGTTGGATGATAGAAGTGTCATAAGTTTTGAGTTCATCGTAGTTCCCGAAGCAAAAACCTTTTGTATTGTCTTAAAAGATGAACATACGGTACTATACATCTCTTATAGTACTTTATCCTATACGAGAGAAGTGAGAGAACCGGTACTATACATGTTGTGTTTTTATCCCTTTTTAATGGTTCGTCTCTCCTCGACCGATCCTTGGTGCATTACTGCCGAGTTTTCATTTTCTTTGGCAAACTTACGCAAATACATTTGTTATAAGTTGCCCGTGGCCTCGGCAAATACATAAGTCTCAAATCTTGTGGAGTAAATGAGCCGATGAGTTCTTGACCTTGAGTCTTAAACTTCTGTTGTAATATCGATCTTGTCGAGTACCCATTTAACCATGTCCGTGTATGGAAAAATTTTGGGTCTCGGCTATTCGGTGCAAGAATGAACGAAGCTAGCTCTGTAATGGATGCATTAAAGAAGACCCATGTGAGCATAACGTGCATTGTAACCTCCATTACTGCGGGTTTTCTTCCTCAAGTATAATATACATGCCCTCCCAAGTAGTAATACCCGGCGTCTTTGTTACGGGCGGTGTACGTATACAAGGGCGTCATTTATTGTCTTGAACTCGAGCCTTGTCTTTCTTTCCCACAATGCCTTGAATATTGCTTTGTGTAGTTCTCTTGTTCTTCGCTCCTGGGTCTACCAAATTAAGTGAGACTAATGATAGGAAAAATGTGACGGAAAGTTTTAAATGCGAACGTATAAAATATACCACCTTACGTGGAAATAGCTCTTCGATCAGAATGAAACCATATTTCATTAATGAATGACAACCAATTCATTGATTAACATTAAGGTACTTAACCAAGTCTCAAGTTATGGAAATTTTTTTCTTACAATGAGCCTTAAAGATACGCGATAAGGCGATACGCGATTTGCTTCGCAATATCGCAAATCGCAATCTCGTAAAATTGCAATATCACAATGCCGTATGTCGCAATATCGGAAAATCAACCGGATTAGGCAAATGAAAAATCTCCATTAATGTGTTTTTTTTTGTGAAATGCGATTTGCGATATGTGCCACATCGCATATCGGCGGTTTTGAGATTTTCGGTAGTAACATATGACATTTGAAGCATGCGATGCGATGAATGTTGTTTTGGTGCGTAGTTTCGTATTGTGATCTCGTGATCAATGAATTCACTTGTAAGGAGGTATTCATTACCTTTTTCGATGCGATATTTCTTTAAAGAATGATTTTATTCTATCCTATCATAAAACTTAAACTTTTTAAAGATTTTTCAAGGGGTATTCTCTTAAGTCTATGATAGTAAGTTTTATTGAAAAATATAAGCACTAATCGATTTTTAATTTTTTTTGACTAAGGGTCCCCATTTATTTAGTATTAGTGATAATACTAAATAAAAGCGAGATGGCAGCACGCGGGGGCCCCACATAGTGAAGGTGCTTACTTTCACCCAACTCATCATCTTGTTAAATCTCAACATGTGATTCACAGTTTTTGATGAATTGTTGATGAGATGCAATCGAGAGGAGACAAGGATGGAGAGAATGGCATCACCTCTAATTTGAATGGAGGTGACCCCTACGCCTTTACCGCTCATGCAAGAGAACAATGGTGGTCACGTCAAAACCATGGAAGAGAGTGTCCCAAAGGAAAGGAAGATGTTACACTTGTAACAAGTTTGGTCTCTATGCAATAGAGTGCTCCAATAGAAGGGATTCTCCACAGAGATGATGATAAAAACAAAAACTTCGGGGGAATGGAAATAAAAAGGAACAACAAATTCAAAGGAAAGAGGAAGGCTCCCTTTGATCGAAGTGGATATGGTCAACCTTTCAAAGAGGTCAAGGAATTCCGGTATGATGAATCCAATGTTGTTGATAATAAGAAAAATGAATATATTCTTATATCTGCGCTCTACTACAATGCCGTCTCCTCCAGAGCATCCTAGACGTACGGTTGATTGATAATGGTGCTTCAAGGCACCTCACTTTGAATGTAAAGAAGCCCTCTCTAATTTTATTGACAAGGATATAATCCAAAAGATTATCCTTGGAGATAATTCCACCTATCTCGTGAAAGGGACAAGGAGCGTGACCCTTCATCTGTCTCGAGTCAAGTCCTTCGCTTACAATATGTGTTGTAAGTACTGATTTGAAAGATGGAACTTGTGTCCATTCGCTTGATGGAAGAAAAATGTTTCAAGGTGGAATTCATCAGTATTGGAAAGTTGCAAATTTGGAAGAATAACTTCAATGAAGCTCTTACTATTGGTTTTAGAGTTGATACGATCTATCGGGTTGGAGAAGTCTGTTGAAATGACATGTTACACAACTCTTGGTGACTATGGCACCAAAGGTTTACCTACTTCATTACAAGGCCCTTCACGAAGTAAGGAAGGGAGGTGATAGGGATGCTTTCCGAGTTCAAAGATGATCATGATAGTGTTTGTCGGGGGTTGTGCCAAAGGAAAGCATACGAGGGGACCATTCCCCTCCAAGTGTCATGAAGACATATGATATTTTGCAATTTGTACATTCCGATATACCTGGTATGATGCCGTAACATCCTTGGGAGGATGTTTATGTTATATCACTTTTGTAGATGTATTCTCCAAGAAGACTTAAATATAATTCTTGAAGAAGAAGGATGAAGCATTCAAGTGGTTACTGTACCTTCAAGGCCTTGGTTGAAAATCAAGCCCACAGGAAGAAGATCGAGATTTTGAAGACCGATAGTGGAGGCAAGGTATGAGTCGAATGAATTCAATGAATATTGCGGGGGAAGGCGGCATCATGAGGGAGACCATTGTTGTTGAAACAAAATAATGTTCTTGAAAGGAAGAATAGAACCATTATGGAAAATTTGCTCATGCCATGCTTTATGACCAAGGTCTTCCAAATTTTCTATGGGGAGAAGGGCGCAACCTTTGATGTGTATGTTCAAAATAGATGCCCATATTTAACGTCGGACTCCAAAACTTGCGAAGAAGTCTTCTACGGTAGAGGCTGTGTCTCCCATTTTTATATTTTTGGGGGAAGTCTGTTTATTTTCATGTGCCGAAAGAAAAGGGAAGCAAGTTGGATGCCTATGGGAAGAAATGAGTGTTTGTGGGCTATAGTGAAACCTTGGAAAAGGGATAGAATCTATGTGCCGAGTCGAAAGTGAAAATATGCCACGATGTCACCTTTGATGAAGATTCTTCCCTCGAAAAGTTAGGTATCTTCCTAGCTCAAAGGAAGACAAAGAAGAAGAAGAAGAAGAAATAGGAAGAAATTTGAAGAACCGAAGGATGAACCAATGCACGATGTTGAAGGTCCAGGTGGATCCTATTGATCCACCTCCTTCAAATAAAAGGAGACCCTCATGGCTTATGGAGACTCTCGAAGAGATGCGAGAGACATAATTCTCCGAGGAACATTTTGTAGAAAGCAAAAATAAATAGGTACCAAGGGTGCCTAGCGACCATGAGCACTATTGCTCTGATATGAGCCTGGAGACATTTGAAGAGGCAAGCATAAAGTTTGGAAGGATGCCATGCACGAAAGGAATATGAGTCTATTATGAAGAATGATGTACGGGACGTGGTCTGAGACCAAAGGACAAATGTTGTCACCTAAAATGAATTTGCAAGATCAAGCATGGAGCCAATGGAAGTGATGAAAGTACAAGGCAAGATTTGTTTCCGGGTCTTGTCTCAAAAGGAAGGCATAAATTATGATGATATATTTGCCTGCTTTACCTCTACCACCATGTAGTCGATTGTTGCCCACATTGCGATGCAAGGATGGAGTCTTCATCGGATGGATGTGAAAGGCTGGCATGTTATGGTTCGATCAAGGAAGAGGTTTGCTTGTGGAACAACCTCTAGGGTTCAAAGTGCAGATAGAGACATATATGTATGTAGGTTGAAGAAATAACTCTATGGGTTGAAGCGAGCCCCGAGGGCTTGGTATGAGAAGGATTGATAACTACTTGATGAAGTTGGGCTTCAATCGAAGTGATGCTAATCCAAACCTTTATTTTAAGGTTGATAAAGACACCTCTCGATACGGTTCTCTATGTGGACAATTTCTTTACGTGGCCCTTGACCTCTTATTCATCAATGTAAGGGGAGCTAGCTTACGAGTTCGAGATGAAGGACCTAGAATTGATGCACTATTTCCTAGGCTTGGAGGTCTAGCAAAAGCCATGTGATATTTTCCTTTCTCAAGGAGAACATGTTGTGAAGCCGTTGGAGAGATTTGGAATGGTGGAGTGTAAGTCTGGGTAGCAAACCTGCCAAATCGGAACTCAACTTTAAGAAGTTGTGTGGAAGCAACTGTTGGGCCCGAGTTGGGAAATCCCACCGATTATTGACAACTCGTAGGGGCCTTAATTTTCTTAAGTGGTTACGTACGGACATATATTTTGCAATGAACACTTTGAGTCGACATATGGTTGAGCCTAATCACATTCTATAGATTGGTGCCAAGAATCTATTGAGATATCTTCGGGCACAATCAACCATTGGTTGCAATACATTGTCGGGAGTATGAGACTCCATGGATATGCGTCTTTGATTGGGCGAGGTAGTGTGGTGGATCGTAAGATCATATAGATTTTGCTTCACCACAGGTTGTAACTTTGATCACTTGGATATGAGTAGAAGCAAAAATCAATTGCTTTGAGCAAGTTTGGTAGAATACATTACGATGAGTTTGGCATGTTGTGAAGCTATTTGGTTGAGAAATATCTTCGGTGAGTTTTTTTCACATGTGCTAGATACCACCGTTATCATTCGTGATAACTAGAATGGGATTCGTCTTTAAAAGGGAATGCGTGTTCCTACAATACGATCCAAGCATATTGATATTAGGTACCACTTTGTTAGGGACATGGTACAACGAGGCGCAAGCTCGATCATAGTGGGAGTGATGAGAAGGTCGCAAATATTCTCACGAAGCCCTAGGGAAGGTCAAATTATTAAACTTCCATGAGAAGCTTGGAATCGTTGACAAACCCTATTGTGGGGGTCCTGGCAGGTTGAATTTATGGCTCTTGGGCTGCAGGGGGCTGGGGAAAGCTTCTGCTAAGGCTATAAAGCAACCACGGGGCTAGGTTCACCGAAACTTGTTGGTGTGCTTCTTCCCCCTTTGTTATGATATTGAGTTGCTTCACCCTCTCTTTTTTGTCCCCATGCCCCACATGCATCCTACCCATGGAGTTTCGAGACTCATGGGAAGTACCTCTCATTTGGTCGGTAAGGATAGAATGTGGATAGAGACGGAAAGTAGCATGACCGATGGACGCATCGGTTGCGTTGCTCTCTATGTCTAGGATGGGATGTGTCCAACACCTTGATGCGGGATCCGTCTGATGAGGTTCTTACCTCTAAGTGACTTTGGGTCGGTATGTGACTCTCTTGAGTCCCATTGAGTTTTAACCTCTAAGGCGACTTGACTCGGTAGAGTGTGATGTCTTTGTGACTCACTCTCATTATGTGAAGAAGAGCCAACAAATCATGTTGTAACATGATGACACGGGGATTGCGGGATGATATATGATAGTACACTGTAGTGTTTTGTATGAGAGGATGGCACGGTGGACATATGGAGTTCTCCCTAGTTGAGAGGGAGTGTTAATTTTAAACCCAGGTCCAAAATCCATGTTGCATTGCTCATATGATGATGATGATATTTTTGTTGGATTCTTATTTCGAGAGAGGTGCAAGATTTGTCTAAACATCATCTTTTTGGATGAGAAAAAACTTATATTTTGAATTTATTTTCCACACATGTGCAAAAATTTTCAGGTCGACCATAATTGTAATGTGGGCTCACAAGCCCAAAAGATGTGCACACACCCTCATTGATGGATATAAATTGGAAGACTTGATGCTCATTTTTTCATCATCTCATCACACATTCCTCATCATCGATTGGTTCGTACAACCTAGAATAGGCTTCTCTCTCACGTGGAATACGGATGCCAAAATTTCGGGAGGCATTTTTAGGGCTTTCTAGACAATGTTGACCGGAGCAGATTTGGGTCAATCCTCAATATTTGACTACGATTTGACTACATAAATTTCTATTTTTGGAGGCCTTGTTGGAGGGCAAAGAAATCGAGGAAGGATGTTGACTTTGACCGCAACCCCTTTGACCACAACGTTAGTGGTTTTGTTGACTTGCGTTGATTGTTTTGGGAGCTATCTTTTGAGGTGTGTGTGACACTTAAGGAAGGATGATCTTGTATGTGTTTGAATGAAGCTCTTGGAGGTTATAAGAGCTAGTTTGACCCATTAAAGTCTTTATTTGGCTAGGGCATCTTGATGACCCCATGTGAGACATTTCTCTCTATGTTCTTTGGACGGAAGAATTATAAATTACGATATATTATTTTAAACATCTTCTATTGATCTATTATTATGTTCTATCAACATTTATTTTCATGTTTATGTGATTGCTAATTTGAATTGGGCATACAAGAAATATTGAAGTAAACTAAATTAAGCATAGAACATACCATGGTTATCTTAATTTAACATAATTATATCACGACTCTATCATCTAGCGTCGTCAGAGATTAGTTGACATTCTTTTTTTTTATGGCCGAAGTTGTTGTTTTTGATGCATTTTGAGTCGCGCATATCGCGTGACAATCCTCGCCATTACGCTTCTCTGTGTTGTGGTTTAGCTTCCAATAGAGTTTTGTATTCTTTGCTAGGGTTGTAGCCTAAAGATTTGTGAGAAACGAAAAGAAAATGAAAATAAAGAGGTATATGTTGAACTATTACTTCCCTATTAATAATTTCTTCATTCCCCGTTTTAGGATAGGAAATCACAATCCTCTCAAAAAGTTCGAGAAGGCAGTGTGAGATCATTTATCCACCATTCTTTGTTTGTTGTTTCCTTTAACAACCAACGATATCACTTACATGGGAATGTCTTGACGGTACTTTTATCTGTTTAGGATCAAGAACTTACATGAAAGCCATGTGGGCTAGATATTCAACACATATATTGACAATTTGAACCTCATGAGCCTAGGGAAGAAAACCTAAGCATTTACGAAGAGAGAAACCAAGTTATCTTCCTAAGCTTTGCGGAAAAATCCGTGCGAGATAAAGTCGATTCTTTCCCAAAGGTTTCCTGCCACCATACTCTTCATTCATTTCTAAAAACTATTGTTGCACATCTCAAGCTTCTGCATGCTTTGCATAAAAATCCGAGTAAAGATAAAGATCAGTTCTTTCGAGAAAGGTTTCCTTTGCCATACTCTTCATTCATTTCTAAAGCTTTCATTTTGCACATCTCGAAGCTACAACATTGAAGGGATCCATATATATTGCTAACCCATAACAAAAGTTTCCACAAGCTCAAAGATTTCACTTTATAATGTCGGTGATCTTTGATGTCGAATAGCTCCATTTTAGGTAACCTTTTGACACTAGAGGATACATAGATTGTCATCGATTCCAATGATCAACAATATTTCTCCACCTTGTGGAGCTTGTAGCTGCAGATTATCCACATGAACAATGATACTTGTGGGGAGACTTGTCACTTCAAACCATGTCTATGTATTGTTGAAGAGTAGACCCAAGAGATGAACGGCAATACGACAAATGGTTTTGCGCGAGCTGGTACAAATGCCACCGGGAAAATAAAAAAAATTGCATCGAGGATTTCATTTAGAATGTTCCGAATAAGTGTGAAACTTATTCAAATGCTACTTAAATAGATTTTCTTTTCAAATAGGTTGAAGCTAGAAAAATAAATCAACCATATAGCTTAATATTGGTTGAAATAGATAGTTAGATTAGTGGCAAAGGGGTTGCAAGCTTAAATGCCTAGTTAAATCAATTAGATAAATTTAATTTCAAGTCACTTTAGTGTTAATTGAAATTAAGTTATGCTTAATAACGATTTTAAGCGTATGTAATAAAATACCAAGGATAATGGAATTTTATGTAAAGTTCAAAAGTTTGGATAAAAAAATGGTCGAGATTACCCCAGTGGGATCAACGGTGGGGGACGTTTTCGGGCCCACCAAGGATCATCATGATTCACTTGCACGAGGGGGTGGTGCGAAGAGCCTCGAAACCACAACTTTGACATGGGTTCCCTCTGAAATTTTACACCCCCCACCCTTCCATTTCCCTCATTGCACACCCTCCCTCCTCCTCACGAAAATTCACACCCTGCCCCTGTTGTTGCGCATACTCCCGGCACAGTGCCTCGCACCATATTTATCACCCCCGGAAAGCCCCTCTACCCTCCACATCCACCTCCAACCCTACCTCCTCCATTTACCATCTACACCAACCCACCCTCATGGACCCCACTCCTCTCATGCCTTGTCATTCGAATCATCCCCCATGTATGACTCGCTCCCAATCAAATGCCGCCACGACACTCCCCCCCGCCACATCGACGAACATTACTACATCATAAATGTTTCACGGCTCTCTTGTAACGAACCTGCTTCCCTCCTGTGAAAAATCAAAATATTCACCTATTTAACACGGACAACTGCGTCTTTCCTTTTCCTTGTTGTTTTCATTACGGATTAATTTTCAAGTTTTCGAGATTGTTACGAGCGGGGTGACCACTCCTATTCACCGTAATTCAGCAACGGCCCCATTGGCTCCATATTTCAATCGGCGTCCCCAACTGCGTACCTACGAGATAACCCCCGAGATCTGAGTAATTTGTTTTCTTTTCATCCCTCCTTCTAATCTCTACGATTTGATAATGACCCCAAAAGGAAAATCCCCCGAATAAGGTAAGAAGCCGAAGAAAACCCAATGTTTCCACTTCCCATGAGCTGGATCACTTTCCCCTTGTTGACATTCGGTATAAGAGTGCAGGATACCAACTTTGAATTCAACTTGCTAAGACATACGGTTGGACAAAACAAAAATTCTTAGATCAACTTAATATGAACTGAGCATATAGGCCTCTTCTCTCCCACACTTCATGTTTACACAAACTCGTCATTTCCGGAACTCATTACTTGGTGTCAAACTAGCTATGTGCCATCCCCGAGCCATAGTAAGTCGTAATGGTGAAGTTATGCTCATCATTATAGCTGAAACCATTTCACGGATGCGCAAGTATGTCTCCCGAGTCTTCCAAGTGTTTGTCTATAGACTCTCTCACGAGCTATGTGAAATTTGACTTTCCCACGAAAGGCTAAGATCTTTGAGATCTTTCTCCACGAAGATGCCAAACTCCCTAAAACAAGCCCTCCATATTCCTCTTCAATGTTTCCAAAGGTAGCCAAGAAAATTATCACCATTGTTTCATATATCCTTGGTTACCACTCGGACCAATGGGTTGATGAAGCCATTATTGGTTTCCTCCCAATATTTCCCACAAAATAAAAGCCTATCATTTTTAATTACATTCCAATTTATTTCAAATGCCATTCATGATTAGTTTAGTAAGTTTTCTATAGAGGAGATTTCAAGTATCTTATGGGTATTAGTTTATTTGTTCATCTGCTATCAAGCGAAGAAAAATTTCCTTTCACTCTACGAGAAGATGGATGAGCGAGGGTAATGCTCGATCAATGATACATTGGAAATCCTTGGTAAGAGAGAACTCCACGGAATTATCCTTCACGAGAATATGTTGATAAGTTTCTATATACGGTGATTTTTCCTCCCTAAACAATACAATTGGAGCCTAAGATAAGGGCAAATGTTCGGAAAGAATTTTTCATTTTAAGTGATTAGGTAAAAAAAGGTATTTGGTATTTATGCCATAATTATACGAAAATTCGTGTTTATGGGTGTGAATTTCCATCCTATAAGTTGCCAAAGTTTGTACCTATGAGAATTTTTTTCATTAGAGTACATAAGGCGGATGATCCATATGGATGACATGCGCTTTGTATTTGTCGAGAAAGAAGCTTAATTTAAAATAAAAGCACGAGGTTGGGCCCTTTGTGCGCAATACCGAGAGAAAACAAAGAACAGAGACAATTGTGATAACAAGACCTCATGTATCTACGAGCGAGTGATATCATCACGGACTCCCTTCTTCTTCAACCACAAAATATCCTCTAGAAACCTCTTAGTCAAGCTGGTTTGGCTTAGAACCTTCAGTGAGCCCAACTTCATTACGAAGTACAAGGCCATCAAGCGAAAGGGAATGAAGGTTGCTAAAATCCTCCACATACACACAATTATGAGACGGACAACAACATCACAACACAAGCTACTTTCGACCTTTGATATTTGAAAAGGGATAAATGAAAATAACATTCACGGAAGCCAAAGTACACGACTCAAGGGACATCGATAGATTATGAAGGAGAGCATTTTTTTCATTTGATGCAAAAGAAAATCCATCCCATTGACTTGAATGGAAAAGCATAAACATTCTAGTGAAATGATGTATTCTTCAGCACGAATAATGCCACTATGTAAGCTTCCAGTTGGAGGCATCAATAAATAATACACATACACAAATCGAAGTGGAAAGGATTCCGTAGCCAAAGATACCAAAATTAAGTCCTTGGAGGACTCAGGTAATTAGAATTTTGGATACAATCCAAATGATGTGAAGGTAGCAAAAGAGATAGTAAAGAGAAAAAATGTTGATACTTAACAACATTAAGGGCTTGTTGAAATTTCACCATGCAAAAGACCCACATCTTAAGGAGGTTGGAGAGATGGAAAAAAATAAAGAGGACATGTTCGAATAATCATTGAGTAGAATAGTCGGATTAGAGATATGGGTGGTATTAGAGAAACTACTCGGAAGAAAAGATCGGGAAACACAATTGGCAAGAGTCCTCTTACAATTGTCCCAGGACGATGGCCCCCACTGCTGGGTTCATCTACTTCAAATTCGAGAACCAAAACGAGACGGTGATCTTGCAAATGAATTAATAAAAGCCCTGGATAATACGAACCTTCACCGACAATAGATTGCCATATTAAGAACTCAACTAAAAGTGATGTCAGAACAAAATCTAAAGATTAATCTTGTGTATTGGAGTTGCGAGAAAACTCATCAAATAACATTAAAGAAGTTGAGCGATTGCGAGAGAGAATCGATATTGGCCAATACTCTTGTGGCAAAGGAAGAAAATATGTGGAAAGAAATTAATGAAGCCATCACACAAATATGACCTTCCATTCGGTTGTGTTTGAGAAACGAGGAGTTGATACAAAGGTAAACGGAGGGCAATAAAACACATCCGAAGACAAATTTGGGACATAAGCCTAGGGAAGCTACAATTATTATCAAACTCATAAATTCCAAAAAAAGAGTGGAATTTGAGTAGTTGGGAATCAAGATAGAACAAAGACTATTCTAGAAGTAAAGAAAATGCACACACAAAAATACACCTCATGCTTTAATTTGGAGAATAAATACCAAAATTCGGATATCGACATTCGGAGATTTCGAAGGAGATGTGATACATTTGAACGGGAAAAGGTCTACCTAGGTTGGTTAATGAAGAAGAAATTCTAATAAGTTTGAATGATTACGAGAAAAAGTAATGTTTCCCAAGACACATCCAGTTGCAGTGCTCGAAAACCTCACGGGAAGGCATTCATGGAGGCTTTTGAGTTTGATTTGTTTATTAGTAATGAGCTTAGACATTTATTCATCATCGAGCCCACTTTTTAGAAATATCTGAGGGGGGGTTGATGGGCTTTATAAAAAATTAATCAAATTTTCTGCTCCCTCTTGAAGATAAATGAGAAAAAATATTTCGGATTCTTTTCGGAAAATCGATTTTCCATCTTGGAGAACACAACAAACAATGCGGCGAGTTCCGAGGCATAGTCATCAAAATTCGTGAAAAACAACCTTGAGAATAGTGCCGAAAAGCCAAGTTGTTCGGAAAATTCCTATAATTTTGTATATTTTTTGTAATTTTGTTTTAGATACTTCATAATATTGTCTTGATCTTATGAATCAAGATGATCGTAATATTTTTGTATGTTGAATTCCTAGTTGATGGTAGAGGGTTGGTATTTGTATCGAGAAAGTTATTGTAAATATGTTCATAAAGTTTCGGTGGAATTTTCGGTAATACGGAAAGCTCTTTCACGAAGATTCTTGTGTCAAATTATTGGTGGGGTGCATTGATATTTGTAATGAAGTGTTTACTCTTCTTTGTACACCATTTATATGTGTTTTTTTCATAATCTAAATTATTCAACAAAATTAAGAACATATATTTTTAATGCACACTACGATTCTGTCTTTGAATAATTTCGATGTTTTTTCCAATTGAAGTTAAGTAAATGAATTATTATTTCTCTTTGCATAATGTAAACCCTTAAATCTCTTCTTTTCCACTTTATTTAACTACAAAAATCCAATCGGGGTTTGGTTGCCTTGTACCAGCAGAAATCTATCTTTAAAGGCGAGCGGTACATATTTAAGTAATTGACTCCATAGCCCGATTGGTAACTTGTGGCATTAATCGACGAACAATCTCAAAACAAAAACGAAACAAACGATGAACGGGATAGCTTCAACTAATATCTTAAACAAACAAATCTAAATCATAAAGAGAGATCCCACTCTTAAGATGATGAGGCTAGATACTAGCTTCAAAGTGGTTCGTGGTTACCTTTGTGATTTTTAAACTCCGTGGGGTGATAACAAGTTTCATAAAATACTATATTCGAGGTGTCTGAATTGCGAGAAAATAAATTCTTAGCTATCGAAGATGTATTACCGGTCGGGTATGAAAAAGGAATTCACGAAGTACATTTCTAAGTTTTACGACATACGCGATTAATGTGGAATGTGGGCATCAGGATTGGGATATTACAACCAATCCCAATCCTCGGTGGAAATAAGTGTATCCATGGGCTTCATCACGAAGACACATCAAAAGACACCAATACAATGTCATCATGGTGGTGATGGGCCAGGCTCGGTAACAATAGGGAATTTTGAGGTCTAAAATGGGCCTCCTAAGGAAAATGTACAATCAAATTCACTTTATGAGAACCAATCACATTTTATGGGATGACATCATCCCTAATGGTTGGTGGCATTATTGAGTTAAGGGTACTTATTTTTCACATTCTCGATGGTGGATAAAAACACATGGTTAACCATGATAGTGCTCTAAGTACTTTCAAAAGTCAAAGTAAGTATTCATAATAAATGTCATTTCACACTTTTTAATAAAAATATATTATTGTCATTTCATATTTCTTGAAAGAAATAATGCATATCCCTATACATTTAATATATTATATTATATTATGTTATATTATATTATAATTATTTATTTAATATATTAATTATATGTTATTATACAATTTAAATAGTATAGATTTTAATTAATAGCATGTAATATAATTAAGAAGTTATAAATTTATATTTATATTTTATTTTAAGTTATTTAAGTACAAAGGACAAATGCATTGTTTGTTCAATGATAGCCAATGATTTTTTTCTTGAAAAACTCATTCTTATTTATAGTCACATCAATACAAATTTTTTATTAATTTTATTTTGGTACAACTTTTGAATTGAATTTAACTATGGTTACATGGATTGTGTGTTCCTGGTAGTTGAAAATTCATAAATATTATTTTTAATTGTTTAGCTATTATTTTATTATTTGTGGGAGGCCCATTTTAGACCTCAAAATTCCCCTAATGGGTAGCCCACTTCATGTCTGTTAATGCCACCCACAAGGCCATTTCTATTGTGTTGAACTACATGGAAATATTTAGGGTATAAGCATGCAGTGTGGGAGCATAGGCTCTCAAAATCAACTTTGTTGATTTGACCTAAGGGTCTTCACATTTACTAAAGAATTGGTTTTTGTAATTGTTTCATAGTATTTTCCTAAAGTCAGAATTAAATTCTAGAAGGATTGGGTTGTTTTCCTAATCATGATGTAAATGGATTCTTTAAGAAATTGATTGAGATTAGGCATATTTTCCTAAGTATGGATGATTCAATTTAATTGATTCTCATCCATTTATTGAGAGTGAGTGGTATTATTGTGATAATTCATATTTTAAGATTTGGTTGTTGAGTTGGAATTTGTATTTCCACACTTCGTACGCAAGCCTTTGGGCATGAGAGGTGTGGCCAATTAGATGAGAATCTTTCCAAAGAGTTAGTTGAGTGTTAAAGATACGAAAGGGTGTGATTTAGATAGGAAAAATGGCGAAAGGAAGAGCATGCCATTTTGGCATGATTAAGACATTAATCACATGTAATAATCATGGTGAATGATGAAAAAATTCTTCTAACATAGAAAAATTATTACTATCGTCAAGACAATGCTAGAGAGATTAATTCGAGAAGGAGAAAACATTTCGTCTTGTAATTACGAGTTAACACATATAATTCAAAGTGCACTTTAGAAGTACAAAAGAGAAAAAATAGGAAGTCACAATCAAATTGTTTTCTGCAAATATACCGGTTTGATGAGGAATGAAAAATGGAAAGGAGAACCTTGAAAAAGGAAAACCAAGCAAGGAGAAGATGAATATAAAGTTATATAGCGAGATACTAAAAAGGAAAAAATAGGAGTTCATGCAGAAACGAGAAGAAGAGTTAATATATCTAGGCAAAAAATAACCCAAATATTTTAGAACTTGACCAAGGAAGAAGCAAATCGAAAATAATATTACGACCAACCAATGGTTTGAATGTGCAAGACAACTATGTGAGAAATAATCAAAGGTGAGCCTCCCCACAAGGATCATCACAACTATAAATATCTTCGAGGGTTATAGGAGGTGGAGATTGGAATTAAGAAGTTGAAAAAAGGAAAGGAAAATGACTTGGTTGAATTTCAGTAGAGTGTAAAATGGGGAATGAACACTCTTGCACCACATCATGAATGTTCAACAACATCATTTAGTGAGGATTCCCAAAGAGGCGGGAAAAGTAGCCTAACAATACCCTTTTTAAAGTGGAGACATTAATAATCCTTTAGAATTATAGAACAATTATGATCGATCCTTTGTTTGCAAAGATTTTTCGCGTGGTAGAATATAGAATCGGTAAGTGGGCATAAGTAAAAGAAAATGAACCAAAGGCAAGCGGGTTTTAGGCCGAAGCATTCTCTGATGAATCATGGTATCACATTGGAACACATTATTGAAAAGGTTTGGGGGACAAATAAAGTATTCTACTTCTTTGTGCCCAGCTTCAAAAGGCATTTGACATAGTCCCTATAGATAATTTTTGGCATATAATGGAAAAAAGTGAATTTCCTTTGCATTATAGAGTCTTTGTCCATAGACTTTGACAAGAGGTGAAAGTCAAAATTAGAACCTCAACGGGCATTTTAGAAAGCTTTAGAAGTGACATTGCAATTGACAAAGGGGTTTCCCTTTATCCCCTACTCTTTTTTGGTTTATATATTGATAAATTTGGAAGCGTGGATAAATATGCGAAGGTGGAAATGGTGTTCGATTGGGGGAGTTTTGTGATAAATAATTTTTTATATGTTGGTGATCTTGTGTGCTTAATTTCTAAATCGGCCCATGGTTCCTGGATACACGTATATGCCCTTGAGCATTTTTGTGGAAACGTTAGGGATGCAAGTCAATACTAGCAAGACCAAAATAATGATTTTCTCTAATAAAAAGGAAAGCGAGCCAACATACATTCTTCTTTGAAGGAAAGCATTCTTGATAAATGAGTGCAATTACCTTGGGATTGATTCAACAACAAACTTTATTGTGAGGTGTTTATGAGAAGATAATTTTGGGAGGGTGGAAATCATTATATGCTCTTTAAAACAAATGTAGAGAGCGAGATTATGGGATTGGAAAACGATTAAAAGGCTTTTTGGACTCATAGTTTTCCCAATGATGCTATATGAGTGTGAATTGTGGGCTAGTAGCACCCCTATTTCAAAATTGAAACAAATTGAGAAAATCCAAAAACGCTTGATCATGAGAAAGTTCAAAATAAAAAGTTTTGGCACCTTATGAGATAATGTTGAGTGAAATAGGAGCAACTCCCATTGAAGTATTTGTATTTTACTGACTCATAATATATCTAAAAAGAATTAAGCAAATGGGAGTAGGTAGATGGCCTAATGTTATCTTCCGTGAAGGCATGAGTGAAAGAAATAAAACATGTATGAGACAAAACTACACATGGATGCAAAAAATGGAATACCTACCTCAATGTTTGTCTCACAAATAGCAAGGAGCTAAAGAATTTTGTTATGGATACACTACAAGGAAAAAGACCCTCTAGCGGAGGTTATAAAGGAGGTTATTAGTGTTATAAAATTGTATTTAAAATTGTCAAAAAAAACATTTGCTACATCATCCATTTGTAGTTCGTAGGTTTTAGCGGAGCTTTTAAACGAAAATTCAACACAACTAAAAAATAAATGGGTAGCCGGAGGGTTATTACGGATGTTTTCATCGGTGCGCTACTGCGGATTTAACGCACAAGGGTACGCATACATGAAGATGGTGCCCGAGGTACATCTCGGTTGAAGAACACACTTGGGGCGTTTAGGTGTAAAATCGCACCCGGCGTAGTGTTGGTCGCCACAACGCACGGGACCGTTCTAATTGGTCTTGGGATTTGTGCGGTGCCCATAGGTTGTCAACGCATCGGTGTGTATACCTTTATGATGCACGGTGCGTCGTGTCACAAAAAGACACCGAGATTTACAATTGGTATTGGTATTCGTGTAGTGCCCATTGATCGTAAAAATGCATTGGTGCTTATAGATACACTCAATGCCACAGTACCTAGTATCACACAAACACAGGTATTTATAAGCATTGGTATTTGTGCGGTGCCCATAGATCATACAACGGCAACCTTTGGTGCGTATAGACACATAAACACACTAGTCGCTTAATTACTGACGCACACCGATTTTCATTTTGTTTTTATAAACATTGACACAACGGTCGATTATTGTGATTGTTTTAAATTCATTATTCATTAAAAGTACGACACATATTATAACAATATTCATATTAATTACATTTTTATTAATGCATTTGAATGTGTTGTTTGGATTAATTTTTATATCATATCGGAATTATTGTGGTTTTAAAAATTCATTATT
Organism: Pinus albicaulis; assembly: GCA_034641835.2. Lineage (NCBI taxonomy): Eukaryota > Viridiplantae > Streptophyta > Pinopsida > Pinales > Pinaceae > Pinus > Pinus albicaulis. Next base: position 1,109,954,641 of record CM076579.1, on the reverse strand, counting down.
CATACGAAAGTCAACACATATATATCTTATAACAATATTCATATGAATTAAATTTTTATTAGTGCATACGAGAACGATAATGGAGAACGCAATAGCGATAATGAAACACAATAGAATAAATTAAAACATATTTTATGATTATATATATATATATATATATATATATATATACGAATAAGGCAGTCTTTATCATATAAAATGGGATAGTTATTCGTATCCCTTTGTCTTTCAATTGGGACACTATGTCCATTACATTAAACAAAATGCACGATTTCACATACATATTTCAAAAAATAAAACGCCTTGCTTTGATATCCAAACATAGTGATCATCATTCTACGCTTATTTATTTGTCATTATGACTACTTCCATGACTTGGGTTATTTTCGGGAATGTTTTGTTCACGATGTTGATTGTTTTCTTCTTCTTCACCTTCCATCTACAAACACAAAATAAGGCGAAATGAGTGTATATACATTGGTGAGAATAATGAAAATTGAAATATTAAATAATATACATCGATATAAATTGAAAAGAAAAAATGACGTACCATAGCAACAATTGACTCATAAACTATACACATTCTTTCAAAACCATGTACCATGCCATCTTTCAAAATTTCATATGTTGGCACGAGTTCCATACTTTGTTCCCTGTAAGTTTTATACCCCATAGCAAATCATATATTTAATATAAAGATGTTTTCATTCTATTAATTATAGTGAAGACTAAAGTAAAACAAGATCGATAGATGCTTACACAAATTCCATAATTAGATTACGTATGCCAACACATGCTCTTACTCACAACCCATATTTAACCCAATTTCAATCAATTTGTACGATGGTTCATCTTTGTATGTTGCTTTGTTTGAAGACATTCGATAAGTGATTTTGTAAAACAAATTAAAAAATACAAAAATGAAATTTAGTTAAGTTGTTATAAGGAAATGTGATTACTCACAAACTTAGAGATCAACCCTTTTCTTCCTTGTCATCTGTTTTTATTAATAACGAGATGGGTTTCATTTTCTCTTCTTTTACGCAAAAAAAATTCTTGAAAATTAATATTTAATGCTAAATTGTTTATTTATTGTACCTAATGATCGAAAAATTCAATGATTACATATTATGTTGAAGCACGTTGTTGTTAAGATGTCTCATACTGCGATGCAATTTTGTCCCTTTTCTTTGACCATCTCCTTGTACACCTTTTGAAATTCCTACGGCATATTTACGATATCGACTTGTTCATCTTTTGAGATTTTAATCTTTACGAAAATGTAACATGACAATAAAATATTTAATTTTTATATTGATTTATGAAAAGTAAATATAAAAAAAGTAAATATCATAAATAATTCTAGGCAAACATTTAAAGGAATATTACTTTTTCATTCATTCTTTTTGTTGTTGTACATTTTTTTCTGTTAAAAGTACGACATGTCTCTATAAATAAAAACTCTTCTTGTAGTTTAGATAAAATTTGGTTCTTGGAATCATTGAATTGATTTTTGTATTGTAAGTGAAAAGAACGTTTATACATTCGTTCTACTAGATCCCCAAACTTTTGTAAAAGTTTTCCCCCTTTCAGTGCTTTGACACCACTCCAGGGATGAGCTGAGAGCAATTCATTTCATTTGCATGTTCTATTTTTTTTCTTTTCTTAGAACAACATTCATTTTACGAGTTGTTGGTTCTGTAGAACATTTAACATGTGAATTAGTGGTGTTTGACACATGTTATCTAATAATTTTAAGTATATTATTAATGATAATTAAAAAAAGAAACTCATATTGGATCGATAGTATTTTTCATTCACCGATTCATCCTTTTGCAATTTTTCCATTAAGCTTTCGCTCTTGGTCCTAGATAAGAAATAATCATATCAAGCTTTGTAATTTTGGTGGCTTTGCATGATACACAATAAACATTACATATTAGTTAAACTTACATATAATCAAAAAAAATATTTTTTATAAAGAATTCCTGAAGAACTTTCATTTCTTGCTTTTCTTGATGTGTTATCGGTATTTTTGTTACTTCATCTCTTACGACATTTCTTTATCAATACGAAACGTGTACCATATCTACATTCATATATTTATCGATAAATTCTCAACTTTTAGGGTAGAAAATAAATCTCGAGGACAACGAGGTGCACCTTTCATAAAGGTACGCACTAGACCGATGCGCGGGATATTAAAGCGCCGAAAAACAGTAATAGGCCGTGCGGTGCGTTGGGTGTATAAGCACCACAAAAATAGTGTAATAGGCGTACGATGCGTTGGGTATTATAAACGCACCGCCAAAAACGGTGTAATACCGTGCGGTCTTATCCTCATTAAATGAACACGGTGCCCTATTTCAAATATGGCGCATAGATTTAGAAAAAAATTATTTTCAATTTTTTTATTACACGGTACTTGCATGATTATAACATGTAATACAACGCACCGGTGTGGTGGGGTACGCGAGGGGCGTGTAGATAAAGAAAAATCCATTTTTTTCAAGGTTACTGGCCGAATGGATTGGGATGCGACTATACGAGTTGTCCCATGGGTTGGAAATCAATCTAAAATGAAAAACCCTATTTACGAAATCAGAAACATGGAGAAGAAAAGGGAAAAACAAAAAAATGAAGAGTTTAGGGTAAAAATGGATAAAGCGCAAAAAAGTAAAAAAGCTGAGAAAAAAAGTAAAAAATTAATCGAATTTAATCACGAGATGGTTGAAATTCTATGATATGGGGTTTGAATCACGAGAGGTTTGGTTTTCAATTGTACGAATACTTCGTTTCGAACGTATTTGTTGCTCCACAGTGCCCTTGTGCTCTCTTGCTCCGGAGTTTGTCTCCTGTAAATATCTGGCGAAAATTTTAGCAAAAATAGTGAAATAATGAAAAGTGTTTAGTATTTAAAGAATTATTTTATGAAAATAGTTTTTCGAAAATATTTTCTTGCTTATTTTCAAATTGCCGTTTTTTTTTTACTTAAAGAAAATAGAGTTGCGTTTTTTTATTTATTTTCGTTTATTCGTGGCCAGAATTGTGAAAAGAGTTGTGAAGCACCGATGTGTCTTCGTAATATGGCGCACCGGTGTGTGTTATGATGATAAACACACTAGGCTTGTATAAAGTTATTTTTTTTTGTATGTAAGATCATAATAAAATAATGATAATTCTAAAGTACATGAATTTATTTTTCATTGTTTTCTAAACTTTTATTATGTTACAAAAATTCATATTATTCTAGATTTGTTATTTTTACAATTATTTGCAAAATTACAAATTTAAATATTTTAATAAAATCATTTCACATTAATAGAATTAAAAATTTTACAAGTATTTTACATACAATTACAATTAAAATTACATTAGAATTAGAATTAGAATTTTACATTAATTTCACATACATGAATTATGATTAAATTAGAATTAGAATTTTAATTTTACATACAATTATATTTAAAATTTTACATAGAATTACATTTACAATTACAATTACAATTTTACAAATATTTTACATACGATTCAATTAAAATTATAATTGCAAATACACTTACAATTTTAGAATTTTACATACAATTAGAATTACAATTACAATTTTACAATTTTTCATATGTACAATTCTGATCATTTCACAATAAATTAAATATTACAATTACAATTAAAACTTTACATTAAATATTTTACATACAATTATAGTTAAAATTACAATACAAATACCAATATAATTTTTCATACAATTAAAATTTCAATTTCAATTACAATCACGACATAATATTTAGTAAATATCATGGTCATTTAATATTAAATTAATTAATAAACATCATCACGATCATGATAACCATCGTATAAACATCATATTCGACTAAAAACACATTCAAACATCGAAATTAACATTATATATTAACATCATCACAACACAAACATCAAATATACATTTCATGTCAAATAACTCACCTGCATCACATATACATCTGTCTACAAACTAAACATTAAATGAACATATCCTAACGACCTAACAATGTGCGCCACATCATGATGATCACCAACATGTAAATTAAGTACAAGCGCAACATGAACATAAAATACATGGACCATATATATATATATATATATATAATGTTATAAATATCAACTATAATATAAATGTCATGGATCGGTGGTGGTAGTATAACGACATCAATAGTAGTACAAGTGGAGGCCTACTCGATAAAGCGTGCGACCTCGACGATTGATAGTCGAACTTGCTCATGATCATGATCACACAAATGCAGTGGATGCATCAGCGAGTGGTACTACAACATCAATATAAGCGGTAGTAGTGGAGGGCTGCTGGGTCGATAGTGCGGCCTCGATGGTCGATGGTCCGGCTGCGCTGATGATCATGACTAGTATTGATGGATCTTGTGGGGCTATAGCGACAAACGTGGTGATAGTCCGACCTTATCTCCACTTGATAGCGCTGAATCTTGCTGGTGGAGCCTCATGCTCATCGAGGGGCGTGACGCGAGGTGAACGATCGGCGAGATGATGAGTCGACGCCTCGCGGTTTGTCCATCACGTGCCACGGCTAAACTACTATAGCTACGGACAATATTCCTCGGTCGCGGAGCAAGCTGTCGTAGCTCCTACAACTGTCTGCCACATCGAGCTATACATGTCACGCGACATGCCTCTCCTGTCATGTGACCTATTGTACGGCTTGTATGTCTGCGCGGCGAGCGGGCACGATGCTCGCCCTCAATAATCGATGCCTTTGAGTTGGTTTCCCAACTCCATCTATGTCTAGTCTTGGGTCGGCAGCGCTGAAAAATGCGGTGGGTCCACACGGTGAGGGCATGTCTCTTTCTTTGCAGCCTCCTGCAGTCATGATCATCCTCGGCATCCCGGCCATGTCACAGTACGTCATCATGGTCACACAGATCATGTGGTGGATCAAACATCTCCTTGCCATGAAAAAGAGCCAATGTACGCAAAATATATACAAGTACCTAGCAATAATTAGACAATTTTATTACACAATTTAATAAAAACAAGTTAAAGAACATGTTAGAATATTATAAATAAAGCAGTAATATTACCTCTGTCATCTGGTAGCTCATCATACGTGAAGAGGATGTTGGGACACCCTGCTTGATCTAATCCAACATGAGGACATGGGACCATAATGAAGGGATGCAACTCGTCGACAACACGGCTAGTAAGTCCGATGCATCATGCGATATCAGTGGAGAGCTTATAGTGTCTCCCGTCTTGACATCATCTTCCCATGTGCTGTCCGGGCCTCGAACATCGACCTACGGGGGTACATTGAAAAAAACTAGATACTCATCTGCGGAAACCTCTCAAAAAATAAAAAAAACAACTGCGAACGAAAAGGAAGTTGGCCCTCCATTGTGCATGAGCACGACATCTATCTGAGCCATACAAAATTGCCGCAAAAAATGGCGAGACCACTGACAAGTGCGCCATTTGTTGTACTAAAGAATCAACATAATATAAAAAGCGATCAACTAATCGTTTCCCATCACTAGTGTTGTGCGAAATGGTAGAAATGATAAGTGAGGCCGTATCATAATACTGCCAAATGCCTATGTATGGCCGGCCTCGAGGGTACTAAAACTGCGAAGGAGAGAGTGCATGTGCTCCAATGTGTCTCACGGAGTAAACTACTTTGAATCCACCTTTACACGACGGAAACAGCGCCGTACCGGGAACAGGGAAAATCCACCCCTCTCTCGATAGTCTGTAATAAAATAAATATCCTCCTCGGTGGGTGTGTACCCTTTGGTCGGGACAACACAGAAGCACATGGGTGCGACATTCCACTTGTGGATAAGATATTTCAAAAAAACACACTATGGGCCTTTAGGGAAGTAGCCTCCTCATAGAACTTGAGAGGCACCACTACTAAGGATCCTCACAGGTATCTTCTATAATAGGGCGAGGTATGCATCTCTCTCCTCTCTCGGAGCCACCCATTAGCGAATCATGTCATACGATTCTTTTTATTGTTCTTTATTTGTTCCTCCTCTTCTCTTTGAACCATTGACATATTAAATAATTTATTTTTATTAAAATCGACATGTGTTCGGAATATACATATATATATATATTTTTGAAAAATAACAAAACGGAAAGCGGTCGGTGCGCCACAAGCGATTACGTGCAGGTTTCGGTGCGGCTTAAGTTTGTGAAACACGGTGGTAGTGTGCCCTAATAGCTGATAACGACATAAGTACAGCGTCTTTCAAGCACCATTGACTATATCTAGGGTCGAGAATAGCGGTGCGGCGGCTGAAATGTATGCCGGAGCGTATAGTCATGTCGGTCTGTAGGAATTCATGACCATTACATAGTCGACGATGCAGTCTTTTGTCAAGCCGCACCGTTGACCCTCTCGGAATGCGGGTGCGGTGCGGCGGCATACAAGGGGTGAATAATTCATCAACGCACCACGTGCGATTCCAATAGTCAACGGTGCAATACATTTAAATGAGTGCACCACATTATTTTTTTAATTTAAAATTGTGCGGGCGCCTTTCGGTACCGCCCCCGGAAACGGTGCGGATACTAGCCTTTGGTGGCGGTGCGACTGTAAGTTTTATAGGCAACTTTCTGCTTCTCCAAGTGCGGCGGTGAGCGACTCGGGTGCACGCGACAATTATATTTATATTTTTTATTTTTTTTTAAATGGTTAATTTAAGGTTGTTCAAATTCTAATTTGTTAAAAGGCTTAATTATGGAAAAACTAGAAAAATACTGTGCATTTCACCGTCGAGTCATATTGGGCGTAAAATTTGCAAAGAAAAATTTGCCCACCGTTTTCAAAATGAAAGGCTGGAGATTGGTGACGATGTGAAAGCGACGATGGGTACGTGGGTGCGATGAGAGCAGGTCTCCCGGTTTGCTCGAGAGAAGAAATGGCACGGGGTGCTTGAGAGCTGCGGAGCACTAAGGAGAAAGTGAAAAATGCGGTTTTTTGGGTGTCATTTTTTATTTATTTTTGTTCCGGTGCGCGGGGTTTTATAGGCATTGATGCGACACTTACAACCACAACGGGCGGTGTCGGTTGGCACGTTGTTTATGATCTGCCGGGGGCGGTTCCCTAACACCGCCTTTGGGATATTTTAAGTTTTGGCGCGATGTTTTGATGATGCACGAGGCGAATATTCATAAAGCAGGTGCGAAATAGTTGTAAAGCACGGGGTTTTTTGGCCCTTAATTTTTTTTATTTAACGCTATTCGATGCGTGATTTTTATCGTGCCTTTGGTGCTCTTGGATAAACGCACCGACGCGTTTATGTTTTGGCGCGACGTTTATGATGCATTGGCGAGGAATAATAGTGGCTTAGGTGCGTTACCGTTGTAGGGCCGCTTCGGGCGGGTGTGTATATCGCGCCACACCTTGTCAGGGTGTGTAATGTTTTTTGTGCCATCGGTGCGTACTATGGTAGAGCGCACCGAGTAATTGAGAGCCCGGGGAGCATTAGAAAAATAGAAAAATACGGGTTTCGTATTAGTTTTTTATTTAACCCTTTAACGGTGCGTGTGGTTTATAGGCGCACCGGTTTGGTTTCTTACGAACGCACCGATTGGTTTGTGTTTTGGCGTGTTGTTTTATGATGCACGTATGCGGTTTATTTCTATCGCATCGGGTGGTTTTCGGTTTTTTGACGCGGTGTTTTATAATACTGCCAAGCACGAAGGGGTTAGTGCACAGAAGTGCTATAGAATAATATGATGCACGGGGTACGTGTGTACGAGTGCACGGTGTCCGGTGTGCCGGTGTTTTTGTGCGCACCGGTGCTTTCACGATTCCGAGCACGGGGCGACGTTCGGTAGTTAGTGCAAAGATGGAAAACATACGCAAAACTCTCACTTGCTTAACCTCCTCTAGTAACCTCCGTTGAAAACGGATGTATGAAGTATTTTTACATGGGGTTCCTTGAAAGCATCTACTAGAGGGTCTTTTCCTTGTGAATTATAAGTTTCATAAACGAGCATGGGAAAAGAGTTGGGTAGAAAGAAGTAGTACTACATTGAGGAATTCAACCCTACATGTGATCTCCAACAAAAAAATTACATTCGAGCTAGCATTTTTTGTGGAGGAAAAGGTTCTTATTGATCAATTGAAACCAACTCACATCAACTTCGGTGTGAAACAAGATGGTGGAAAATGCCTAAAGAAGCTTGGGAAGAACGGTGTGTACATTTTGCACGTACGAGAGTGGAATCGGAAAAACATATCATTTTTTAATGTGATGCGTTGAGACATCAAAAAGAATTTATGGGAATATGTTAGCATTGGTTTCTTGGCATTGTCTTTTTAACGATGGGATTTTGGAAGGTTGGGACAACTCATCATCAATTTGAATAAGAATAAAATTGAATTGCAAAGGTGTGAAACGAAAGGCAGTGGCTTATAGGCTATTTTTAGTCTGCGTGGATGTTAAAGTATAATTTATTTTCATTATTTGTATTTATTTGAATATGGTTGTGTGTTTTTTGACTAATTTGTAAATGATTTGATTAACGTGTATATAAATGATGGGGATTGAAGGATTTATTATGAAAGTAACCAATTAAAGGAATTCATACTTAGTAGGTTTGAATGATTTTTATTTCGAGTCATTGAGATTGGTAAGAATCAAATTCCTTGTGATGAGGCGTAATAGATTATATGCAGAGGTGTTAATCAACATAGTTACATCAACGTATTTGTGTTTTGGTCACAAAGAGATTGATCTCATTGATTTCAATTGGCATGAATCAACCTTGCGTTGTCAGTGAGAAATATCTTAATTTGAATGAGAAATGAAATTTATGTGTTAAGTGTGACAACGTATTCACCCAACAATAAGTCATGATGAAGGAGGTCATTGGTGGTGAAACTATAAATATTTCAAAGGTGAGATCGAAAATTGAGTTGAGAAATCGGTGCTATAACATTGGGTGTATTCTAGCTTTGGAGCGTTTAGAGAAGAAATAGATTCGAACGCATTTTGGTTAATTGATGGTGGTTTTCATAGCGAGGAATAATGTTGTCTATTGCTTGCAATTCCATGCAAAGACATTTTTTTTTGTTTGAGGCTAAACACAAAGGTAAAGAGAACAAGGAGTATGATGTGAAAAAATGGAAGAGATGAAGGAGAAGTCTTGAAGCGTAAACAAAACTCTTCACGGTGCAAGAGGTAGAGATGGGTATCAATAAGTTGGGCGCTGGAAAAGCAAGAGACTTAGATGAACTCCAAGCAGAGTATCTAAAGTGGGGCTTAAAATTTCTTTCACCTCACATCACAAAAATTTTCAACAACATCTTACGGCGGGGGTTCCCCACGATTGGACAACTAGTATGGAAATACCTCTTTTCCAAGAGTGGTGACGTCAATAATCCCTCCAATTATAGAACCATAATGATAAACCCCTTGTTTGCAAAGTTATTTGGAAGCATGTTGGAAAAGAAAATCAGCAAGTGGGCGAGAAGAAAGAGATAAACGTGCTAAAGGGCAAGCGAGGTTTTAGACCTAAACATTCCACGAGTTGATCATTGTATAACTTTAGAGCACATCATTGAAAAAGGTTGGGAAAAAAAGGAAGAATTTTTTTGTTGCTTTGTTGATTTCGAGAAAAGCCTTTGACACGGTTCCTAGGGATAAGCTTTGGAGCGAGAATGGAGGAACTCGGGGTTCCCAAGCATTTGAGAGAGCGATGCCAGAAAAAACTTGCATAGGTTGTATGAAGGTGAAAGTCAAAATCAGAACTTCGTTGGCATCTGCGAAAGTTTTAGAGGCGATATCGGGGGTCAAGCAAGGTGCCCATTGTCTCCCTACCCTTTTGGGTTATATATTGACAAGCTTGAAGAGTGGCTAAATTCACAAGGGGGTGACGGTATCCATTTGGGCAAGTTAGATTTATCGAGGCTTCTTTTGTACGCATATGACCTTATATTGATTGCTAATTCAGCTCTTGGTTTGCAAGAGCATTTACGTTCCTTGAGCATTTTTGTAGAAGGGTTGGGATGCAGAGTCAATATTAGCAAAACGAAAGTAGTGGTTTTCTAACAAAAGAAAGCATAACCAACATAAGTTCTATTTTGAAGGCGACGTGCAGGAAGAAGTTGCGGATTACAAATACCTCGGAATTGACTTCAACAGAAATTTAAGTTGGGATGGTTGTGAAAAGAACTTTAGGGGTTGGAAAGCATTTTTATGCTCTTGAAAACGAGTGTAGAGAGCGGTAATGAGATGGAAAACCACCCTAACTCTTTTTGGGCTTCTAGTGATTAGGTGATTCTCTACGGGTTGTGAACTATGGAGCTAGCGACACAACCAAGATGCGGTGAAACAAATTGAGAAAATTCGGAAACGTGCGATTACGAACAAATTCAAAATTAAAAGTGCGATTCCTTATGCTATCCTATTAAGTATGAAACGGGGCGGCTCTGACGGAAGCAATTGCTATGGTGCAAGTCATAAAGTGTACGAAAAAAATTGAGCAAATGGAAGAGGGTAAATGGCCTAAGGTTGTGTTTAGTGATAGATTGTGCAAAGGCAGAAGACTTGGATGCGACGAAATAACAAATGGTTTAGTAAATGGGGTATTTGTGAGCATGTGTCCTACAAACGATGAAGATAAAAACTTTTTGTTATGGATAAATTCCACAAACATACTTGGAAGAAAGAGCTAGAGAGAAAGAAGTACTACATGGAAGAGTTTAACCCCATGCATAACCATCAACAAAAGGCGTACATAGGCGCTAATATTTCTTGGAGATCTAAAATTCTTATTTAACAAATTAAGGACTAATTCTCATCAACTTTCAGATTTGTGAAGCAGTATTTGGAAAAGGCCAAAAGAAATGTGGGAAGAAGAGTATGTATTTTTTTGCTCCTGCGGAAAAGTGGAAAGCAGAAAAACATTTCATTCTAGAATGTGAGGCCTTCGAGGACACCGGGGGAAAACTACGCAGGTATTCTGGCAGCTAATTCTTGGGATAATTTATTCAGCGAAGAGTTTGTCGATAAGCTGGGAGTGCTCATTGTAAAACTTCACAGGAAAAGGGCCGAATTTATTCCTTTAGTTGAATTGGGAAGAATTTATTCCTTTAGTTGAATTTGCATACAACAATATCTATTAGGAAACACTGAAGATGAGCCCCTTCAAGGATCTATATGGCAGAAGGTGTAATACACCCATTAAATGGGATAACACAAAGTAAACGGATAACTCTCGAATAAAATATGTTAAAAGAAAATGAAACAAGAAGTTATTAGTGTTAGGCGGTAAGAAGGTTGCCCAAGTCATACAAAAGAGCTATGGAAAATCAATGGAGAATGCCTTAGAGAGTTTCAATTGGGAGATCTTCGAATTAAACTAAGGAGCTCACTAAAAAGTGGGGTCTTGTGCTAAGTTAGCACCCAAGTTCTGAGACCATTTTATATTTTGGAGAGAGTGGGACAAGTGGCTTGTGGACTAGCCTTGCCTCCAACCATAAAGGCACAAGATGCATTCCACATATCCTTATTGAAAAAGTATGTGTGTGATTCTAATCATGTGATTGGTTGGTTTGTGATACAAGTGGAGCTCAAAGGAGAGTTCCAACCCAAACATTTGTGTATCTTGAACCAGGGGCGGACCATGCTCCATAACTGATAATAGAAAGTCAGGTAGGCGGAAGCACTTTGGACCCGATGAGACAACCTAAGAGCAAACATATTAGATGAAAGTGTTGTACCCCTTTTTGTTTAATATGTAATGGATATAAAATAGTTATTTTTATAAAGCTCAAATAAGTTTGTTGTTTTTTTCGATTGTGTAAGAATGCGGGAACATTATTTGCTTTAAGTGGGTAGGGTTTGTAAAACCTGCATTAATGATGAACTTTATAAACATATTTGTGTAGTTGAGCATCTCACCGCAATATCTGATTGTGGAAAGGAAGTTAGAAACTCCATTTTAATATGATAAAAATCATCATTGGTGAAATTTTTTCTTATTTCGATCATGGTGCCAAGTTGTGTGAATAATGTGTTTAATATTAATCATGTTTTAACACTTTAATTGTTGCCAAAGTTAAAATAGACATATATGCATGCTTGAAATAAATTAATGATGTGTTAGAGTTTTAATTAAACATTGAATGTTGTAATTATAATATTAATAGTTAAATATTTAATTGATTATTAAAAACCTGAGGGAGAACGCAGACAGTTCAGAGTCCAAGGGAGCGAGAGTGGGACCAAAACCTCCATACCCATCTCATTCAAAAATTAAATGCAAAACCTTATCATTGGGAAGGTTCGCTCTGATTGGCCACTAATGTGTGGCAGTGTTGTCTGTCCCGAAAGGGTAATGTGTTAGAGGAGAAAGTAGGGGGACGTGAAAGACCGCCCTCTCAGTCACACTCAAAGGCATCCCCAAACAACCATAAATACATGAGCTAATCAAAATGGGGGGTTTGATCTTGTTCTTGGGAGAGAACTGCTGGAACAAAGCATGTACAGAGAATAACACATAGAAGACTGCACAGAACAATTTCTACTTTTCCATTAGTTTCTTTACCTGGAGATTGCCAAGCCTGAGCGTGAAGGGATATTGATTGCACATACTGGTACTTGTTAAGCTATGGTTGATAAACCACCGTGGTTGTCTCTGGATGAGAAACCAGCCTTTGTAGTCACTGGTGCTTGTTGAGACTGATAAATTATTGGTGTTTGCTACAATTGATAAACCACCTACAAGTGACATTACTCATACAACTCAAGTGACGAGCTTTCCTAAGGAATTTTATCCCTCAAACTCTGGACCTGGTACGGGGTGGCGAGTTACGAGACTGAACAGCATAGCCACTTATGATTTGGGAGGACATTGCGAGGCCCTTCTCCTGTTGCTAGTGAAATTTGACTTAACAGATAAGTCACCTGACATGGATGTTATTTAATAACATCAAATTCTCATATAAAAAAGATGTATGAAATAGGTTGAGTGTCTAATTTGAAAAATTGATGTACTAATAGTGCTCAATTTAATTCCCAGCACTACATGTACATGCTAATCACAAATAAAATTATTGGGTTGCGCCTGCTCTGTTTTTGTTCTGAATGCATGATGCAAATATTTGTTATATTGTGTTACTATGAAATGTATGGCTTGAAGTCGGGCCCCTTACTCTGTATTATTATTATCGATGGGCTGTCAAATCTATATTTTAAGAAAAAAAAGTGAGTTAGCATATGTGAAGGCTTCAAGAGGCTTGACGTAAATAAACCGACCCAGGCCTCTAATATAATACAATGATACGTAAGTTTGAAGTCGTTGGCATAGGTGCATGTTAGATCGACCACGTTTCATGTAGTTGAATTGGTGAATAGTATGTCGTTGGTGTTACTTCAACGTAGCTACCTGGCCCAAAAATGTTAATAAGGAGTGTTAAAAACTTAAAACCATTGCATTATACATGTCAAACCGTGTTAATATATAGGCCTAAATTGTATCAATATATAAGCCAAGGTGTGTTAATATGCATTGATGAATCTGTGATAATATATGTATTGTGAAGTCGTGTTTATTCATATCGATAAAACTGTGTATTACATTGACTGTATTTCAATTTTTGTGATGTATAATCGGCCTCGAGCCACTCATTTTAAAAATGTAAATTTTGTTGCATTGCCAATTCAACGGATTGAGGGGTACATTTATTTTCTCGAGCCTTATGACTTCCACCCCGGGACCCCAATGGGTGATGGGTGGGACCCACTTATGCTGCATCACGTTGTATGCCAATCCGATGGATGGGGTTATATTTAATTTGTTGTGACTCAAGGCTTCCATCTAGAGAACCCTAGATGGGGTGGAGAGTAGCCAAATCTATTCCATTCATCCTTGCCGTCTCCACCATTGGTATGGTGTAGTCGCATATAGTAAGATTCTCTAGATGGGGTGAGTAGCCTCACCTATTCCATTCATCCTTAGTATCCTACATTGGTATGGAGTATGGTAAGCCAGCCAAGATTTGCGGAGTTTAGGGACTGCGTGAACTTCGATCGGCAGAGGAAAGAAAAAAGAAAGAATTTTTAATGTCCATGAGGCTAAAAATAGCTTATGGGACAGTTGCTTCTCTATCGACTCTTGTATTCGGCCCTTTTCTGTGAAAGTTTTACAACCGCTCCCGGCTTGTAAGCAAACTCTTGTTGAATAGCTTATCCCAAGAATTAGGTACATGAGAATACACCCATAGTTTTCCCTGGTGTCTTTGAAGGCCTCACATTACAGAATGAAATGTTTTTCTGTTTCCACTTTTAACGGAGGAGCAAAAAATACATACTCTTTCTTCCCTTCTTTTGGCCTTTTCAGTCGCCACCATTTCTGCTTAATTGATAATTAGTCTTTAATTGAACAATAAGAATTTTAGATCTCCAAGAAATATTAGCCCCTATATATTACGCCTTTTGTTGATGGTTATGCGTGGGGTTAAACTCTTCTATGTAGTGCTTCTTCTTTCTCTCTAGCTCTTTCTTCCAAGTATGTTAAGTGAATTTATCCATAACAAAAGTTCTTATCTCTTTCTTGTTTTGTAGGACACATATTCAAGCAAATACACATGTTCGAAGCAAGAGATGAGTCTGGTTGGTGCAATATAAAATATAGAAAGAAAGAAAGAAAGAAAGAATTATTTTAACGTCTATGAAGATAAAAAATAGTTTATGGGACAAATTGCTTCTCCATTTGGCTCTTATGTGAAGAAAGCCTTTTCTTATGAAGTCTTACAATAAATACTCCCGACTTCTCGACAAACTCTTCTTTGAATAGATTATCCCAAGAGCTAGGCACATGAGAATATACATAATTTTCCTCTGCTTTGTCTTTAAAAGCCTCACATTCTAAAATGAAATGATTTTATGTTTCCATTTTTACGGAAGAACATAAATACATACTCTTTTTCCCCCATTTCTTTTGGCTTTTTCCAACAACCTGTTTTACAACGGAGTTGATGAGAATTAGCCCTTAATTGAGCAATAAATTTTTGGATATCGATAAATATTGACCCCTATATACACTTTTGTTGATGATTATGAGTGAGATTAAACTCTTCAATATAATAGTTCTTCTTTCTCCCAAGTACGTGTGTGGAACTTATCCATAGTAAATTTTTTTGTCTCTTTCTTGTTTTTGGGACACATGCTCAAGCAAATACCCCATTTACTAAACCATTTGTTATTTTCACGCATCCAAGTCTTCTTTCTTTTGCACAATATATGTCGTAAAATACGACCTTAGGCCATCTATCCCCTTCCATTTGTAATTTTTTTTAAATACCTTCGACTCACACCATAGCAATTGCTTCAATAGGAGCATCCTATTTCACTTAACATACGTAGTACGTACGATCATTGGAAGGAATAGTAATAGTTGTACTTGCGGGCCTTTGGGACACATGACCCACGATGGGGTGGAGGAGTGGGTCTTGTCGACAGCTTGCCAAAATATACACATGGAGATCATGCATACAGTTAATGGGGTGAGCGGTGGGCGTGGATTTGATTATGTCATTTTGTGTATATATGTGTGTTCAATAGATCTTGAAATTGTGTAGTAGAATCGTTGATCCCATAAGATGACCTAAATTAAAAAAAGAGAACCACCTAAGAGCACGTATTGGAAAATGAGTGTTAACGGGGTCAACATTAATAAATAAGACTTTTCTTTAAGCAATATTTTTAATGCGGATTTTGGTTTGTCAAAATATTTGTGTTAATAGAAAAGCTCTCATCGAGTTGGTCTTGATAATTACATTAAAATCTGTTAGCACAAGTTTTAGATAAATGATTTTCTTTTAACCCAATATATTGTTGATTATTGAGAATTTAAAATTAAAATGTCGGTAACACCTTTCACAACCCATATTGCAATGGAGTGGTAGGTAGTGTTACATAAGAAATCTTTAAAGCATAACAAAATGCCAAAATAACTCATTCTTGGGAGAAAAATGGTATTTTCTATGACATCATTCTCCCAGAATAGATAATAATACATAAGGTAAGTCAGAGGGCAATGGTTCAAAAAGTGCTCACTCCATGAAAGCCTCAAAGTGCATGTGTACATCTCCAAAGCTCTCCACCATGATGTCATCCCGGAGGAGGCATGTGTCACCCTTTCCATGCATGTAGGAGTGACATGGCACCACTTAGAGAAAGTGTTGACATCAAAGAGGGATGTGCTAAGCCCTCCCAAGTCATCTAAGTGACAACCATTCTCATATGAGTTGTGAAACAGGGCGGCATCCGTAAATAGGGTCGAGCCAACCTAGGGGCATCCAAGGTCCATTTAGGCACATCATCAGGTATTTCATTCTGACGTTCGAGATCAACTTTTAGCATCTCAAGGCTCAACAGTGTAGAAACATGGAGAAGTTGCTCAAGGCCCAATGCTCATGCATGGAGGGGTAACATTGGGGCCATCATTAGAGAACTTTTGAGGTCTAAATGAGCTTTCTAAGAAAAATATACAACAAAAAAAAACTTTATAAGAACCAATAGGAATAAAAAAATGATGATGTCAACCATGGGAGATGCTTCACTATTTTTGGGGTAAAAAAGTAAAAAGATTGAAAAATAATAAAATAATAAAAACTATTTTTTCAACTTGTATTTCAATTTGTCTCCCTAAGTTTTACTCAAATATTGAGTGGGAGTACTCATTGGATGCAAAATTTAATTCCTCATCCAAGGAATACCCATATTATTCATAACTTTCGATGGACCATTGCCAATCACATTTTCATGTATTTCTCATTTTTCATGTAATAGGGTCCATCGAAAGTGGCATTTGTGGGTACTCACTGGATGAAAAATCCAAACTATGCATCCAGTCTTTCCGCTCAAAGTTTGGTAAACCCGATGGGAGATAAGTTGGAAAAAGTATTTTTTTCTTTTTTTTACATTGATGCAATCTAATGTTATTTTATTATTTCACTATTATTTTATAATTCCTTAAGAGCCCATTTTAGACCTCAAAATTCCTAATGAAAGTCATATCGGTTCTCTTGAATGGGGAAAGTATCCCTAAAAAGGTGTTGAAAAGAGTCAAGCTTTCCCTCAAGGGATCTCTACTACATATGTGAAACCACATAAAAAAACTTTCAAAATCAAGTGAGATCCGTCATTGGGGACATAAAACCATTAAAGCATCATAATAGAACACATATATATGTTAGAAATATTGAGAGGTGAATCAATATTTGGAGTTTTTCTCTTACATTGGTATAAAAGCATTAACTTGATATAACATCACATCAAAGGAACATTGTATGTATAAACAATTTATTTATATTGCAGAAAATTACAACCCTAGATTTACCAGCTCCCACTAGGAGCGACAACTACTCTTGAAGGAAGCTATAACTTCTTTTCCCTAGCACTAACCTCCCACCCTATAAAATAAAAACCTCTTGGGTTCTCATACTAAGAAAAAATACCAATTTACATTGACCTTCAAATATTGCTATCTCCTCTTCAAGCGGTTGAAAATTTCCAATGCATATATTGTTGTGTGACTTACGATTTTCAATCCAAAGGAGAAAATACAATCTGGGATAAAAAAAAATTTAACATACCTCCCAATAGCCTGGCAAAGTGAACCTAAACAGGTCTTCAATCAATTGGAACAACCTAATTTTGGAACCTCAAAAGATACGTCAACGATGCTTATCAAGTGTTGTCTGCTGTATCATTATTAGTAAAGTTTCACTCATACATCCTCGAAGTTGCTTTCATGTGCCTTTGGTTTGTCCTATGGTGACCTCTATCTGTCTCAACCTACGCTGAACAACACAAAATCATAACCTTTTACAATTTTATCATTATTCCAGAAACAATTTGCTTACTCATCGAGGAGATAAATAGAGAGCCTGTTGGCATCCAACATTGTAAAGGTCAACGCATTTTCTCTTGTGTGCCCTTGAGATGTGGATTAATGTTCCAAACCTTTGCCAAGCGCATATGGTCTGGATGCTAGTTTGCTTTAACAAGGGAGTCGGTATAATATCTCCTTGCGAAAGGTAAGTACTTCAAATAAAAATTGAAAGAAATTTGCAGGCACAATACTGACTCTTGATACGCTTCGAAGTTAGAAACTAGGCGAGCAAAGAATTATAATGCACCGTAAAACATGCTCATGGTATTATACAATGATGAATTAAATTTGTCCACATGTTATAGCTCTCGTGGTACTCTCGTTTCAACATATGACATCCGACAAATCTTCATATCAATTCACGGTACGATACATGCCGTTATGGATAGTTAGTTCGACATGCCATCGACTACATTCCTCATCATCCCTTTGAGTAATACCAACCTCACACATCGATATATATGGCATCTCTACCAACCCAACAAGATTGTACTGGCAAAAACCGGTTGATAAGGCTTGACCAATCAAATTCCTACGACAAGGCAACATGTCGACAAATCTAAACTCGTTCGAACTTTCAAACTCGGTCGGAACGATTAGATTGAATGGACAAAACTAGAACAATGAACTCCGTGGTGAACCATAACCTACGATCAGCGAATACATAAACGAGAACAAACTATTGGAAACTATCTCACGGAAGAACTTCTATGTGATCACACCTCGGAAGCTCATCGACGGTCAAAATAGCCATACGAATATGCATTTATAGATTTGAATCATCACTTTTCATTGGAGCCAACTCGAATTTTTATAGTGTAATGATGGAGTGACACCTTGTAGTCTATCATCAACTAGGAGATGTTTTGTGTGATTTAAATTTGCACAAGGTTCTTCAACACAAACATCATTATGAAATTGCAAAAATTTTAGAACTTCGAAGTTACGTTGTTGCATGTATATTCCATCACCGGTATTGCCATGTTCGACACGAGTTGATCACCTTGTGTGTTAGGCTGCTCCATATTTAATAATTTCCATTTTGGTGTAGTTAACCATTATAGTTAAGTGGAAAGTGATTGTTACATATTTTTTACTTTTACAAATACCCGGTGGCATAGGAGCGATTGTTGCAACATATCTCCCTCATAATACATTATGTTGACAAGAAGGTCATGGTCTTGCTAACAGTACATTATTACATTTATTTGCCTCAACAAGATCTTCTTCTAGGATGACATCAATGATGATCATTCATCCTTTGACATCAATGACAATTTCTTCCAACAATCTCCCCACTACCATTGATGTCAACACTCATGCTCCCCATGTCATCATGTTTGACTTCCTTTTCTCTCCATGTTGCACTTTCTTTTCTCTCCCCCTTTGACATCAATGAAGGGTGTCTTGCTTTACGATGTTGCTCCCCCGATGATATTTATCCTTCTTTCTTGACATGTTTTTCTTCTCCAAACCCTAGTGGTTTTGCTTTATTGCTAATCTTTTAGAAATCACTTGTGTCACATACTGTGATCTTGTGCGGTATGCCCAAGGCTATGGCATTTGAAGCATTATGTGTTGTGCACAGATATTTGGAGAAAATGGTATGTACCTTTTGCTAGAGAATCTATTAGGGTTTCTAACTTGTCTACTTGTAAACATGCCTCTGGGGTTTTTGATGATGTCCTTTGTAGTTGGCCTTGCTTTGGGCTTTGCAATCCCTAGCCTTATGCCCAAAATTTGTACATGAATAGCAATACATATACTTTAGTACATTAGTGAAGTTGGATTCCCATGATGATTTTCTGAAATTATTCTACCTTGGAGGAGGTCCAATATTTTGTTGCTCTTCTTGTTGAGAATCTTCTTGAGAACATTAGCATACCTTCTTGAATTAGCAACTTCCGTTTAGTTTTCACTTGGCCTTATGGGGAGAGATTTTCTTGCAAGTTTTCTTCAGAATTTCTCCTTTAAGGACTTCTGGTGCTTGCATCTTCTTTGAATGAAGGTTCACTTGAACTTGATTTGTTGTTATTGACAATGTTATCTAGCGCACAAGATTTTTAGGTTTATTATTAAGCTTGTTGAATTCAACCCTTAATGATACGACTTCTTTTTTACACTTTTCATTATCTTTCTTCTTCTTTAGGTGATATTTGGTCACTTTTTCGAATTCTTCTTGCTTCTTCAAGTTGGGTCTTCAAGGATAATTTCTTCTTTAAGTCTTTTCTTTTTTTGTTGATCAAATTCAGTTTTGTTGCTTGATCAAATAGGTAATTTGATAAGCTAAGACAGAGTTTTTTTTAAAAACACATTTCAAAAACTTTGAGGCAGTTTGAGTTTTGTAGAGAGCATCTAGAACAAGATGCCTCCCAGGCAAGACAACAAGAGCAGCATAATAGTGATGGACAAGGATAGGAAAAGGGGCAGCCTTATGAGACATAACAGTAGCATAAATATCATGAAGGGCATTCTCCAAAGCATGTGCTAGCTGCCTCTCCTAGGCAAGGGGCCATGACTTCTTCACCAAAGCTAAGAATGCCAAGATAACAAGGGAGAAAACCAAGAAAAGCTCAAGGAAAGCCAAAATAAAGCGCCCGGCACGGAAAGTGAGATAAGACACATCAAGACTTCATATTTGGGTTCTTGCTTCAGAACATGTTGCTAAGGACCCTTGAGGTTCATACACACCGATTTTGGGCACATTTTGACATGTTTTGGTTTTTTCGCATTTTTGAGTTTTTTTTCAAAACCCATGAAATTCGCCATTTCATTTTGGGGATTCGTCAAAGGAGGAGGATGGTATCATTGGATGCCATAATTTTAGAAGCACACCCTCAGTGATTTTCAGAAAATTTGGAAATCATTTTCTCCCCCGAAATGGCGAAAAGGGCTCGCTTTTTGCACACTCTGCCCGGTCTATCAACAGACTGTAATTTTTTGTTTTTTACACACAGGTGCCGTTTGGAGGACTTCCCGGCATCAGATTGAAAAAATTTCAATTTTTCCAGAAAGTAGACACTCAGATCTTTCCTACGAGCTATCATGAGCCTCGTTTAGACATCGATAAGGCTTCCAAATGTTGCCAGCAAGTCAGGGGACCTTTTGCTTATGTAAATTTGAAATATTTTTGTAATTTTTGAACCTCTAAAATCTGTTTTTTCCAAATGTGCGTTTAGCTATTTTTGCACATGAAAAATGATGAAAAGTCAATTATTTTTCCTTTTTTAGCATTTTTTAGATATTTTATGAGATATTTTTTGCCTTGGGATTTGCAAATCCTCAAGGACAAGATTAGATATTTTGATTAGGCCAATAGGATGGCAAGTTGAACCATGAGGTTTTCCTCACTTTGGCCTATATATTCCAAAGGCTTTCATTGTAAAACAAGGCTGAACTTGAGAAGAGAAGCAATATATGGTCATATGAGCTTTGGAAGAAATACTTGTCTTATGCTTTTGGATTGCCTCTTGGATGCTCTTGGATGAATGAAGAATGATTGTTGTTGGATTCCATGACTTGGTAGAATGGTATAGTGTCTCTTGCTTTGTTGTTTTCTTCTAGTTTAAATTCATGAATACATGTTTCTTGCTTGCTATAGATCATTAAAGAACAAATTTGAGACATGCCCATTGAGGCACCTCAAATTTCCTATTTCTTCATAGCTTCTTTGTTTTCTTCTTCCTAAGTAACATTAAAGAATTCTTGACTACTCTTTAATATTTAGGATATTGTTGCTTGTTTCATTAATGGTTTTATACATGCTAAGTATGACTTACGGTACACCCTGCTTACCTATTGCTAGCTATAGTTCCATCCATGAAATTTCTCTTTGACTAATTAGATTATCATTTTGTTTGAACCAAGGAGGCCTAGTTTCGATCTAGCCCTTTGCCTAAAACTATGCAAATCTTGTTGTTCAAAGTGCCCAATAACTTGAAGTATTGTGTTTAGGCGTTCCAGCATAGTAAGTTAAGTTGTTTTTATTTCTTAAGTGTTTTCCCCAAAGTTTGATAGCCATTTCCCAAAGTTAGAGGGTCATATACTTCTATGTGTGGCTTGAATATTTATTTCTATGTATTGATTAGCTTATAGTTACATTTTGCATGATTGATGGTTTTCCCTACCATGTTTATGTTATCTATTGAACTAGTTATGCTTGAAACTCTTTTTTGTTCACAAACTTGATGTCCATTTACTCCATTTTTCCCAAAGATCCTTTCTACCTTGAATCAAATCGGCCCTTCAACAGCCTTGTATCACCGTCTGATAGCTTTCTTGACCTTTTCTACCCCATAGCCCAGTTGATCTGACATCTTTTTACCTTTCTTATATCTTTGATCAGTTTCATCCCTCACAACTTAAAAACCAAAACCAAAAAAAATTACTTCATAACTAGCCTAAAATCAGAACACAATAAGCAATCACACAGATATCCCTTACACATATAGAGAGAGCCCTCTCTGAGTCCAAGAAGGCTAGGTCCTTGGGCTCCAAAGCTTGGTTTGATGTTACACTATCATTTGGCTTTCCAATCAGCTAAATCACGGGACCCTAATAGAGTCCTTGCTTCTTGATGGTCGGTTTGGCAATGGCGCAAGCAGTGCAGGATCTGATGTACTTCCTAACATCCTGTCAAAGGTTCGGCCAACAGAAATACTTCTGCAGTACTTCCACTGTTTTCTTGACCCCAAAATTCCCAGCGACTCGACTGTAGTGCACTTTCCATATCATCTTGGCACGCTCACTTGAAGGAACACAAAGGTGTCCCAGGTGACATAATATTGCATCTTGGAGGTGAAAATTTAGAACTTGCATACCCCCCAAGAGTGCCTTGTATGGGTAGCTAAATTCTGGATCACTCTTGTAGAGAAGTGGCCAATCAAAAGTCTCATTCCCACAAGAGTTGAGAATGGTGGTTATGGCCACGATCGGTGGTTGGCTGAGGCAGTTTGCAACATTATTGGTGCTACCCTTCTTGTACTTGATGTAGAAATGAAATTGTTGCAAATATGTGGACCGCTTTTGATGGCATTCATTCTGCAACTTCCCTTGTGTCTGTATGAACTGTAGGGGTCGGTGGTCTGTGTGGATGATTGTATCCTTCCCCAAAATGTAATGTTTCCTTTGTCGACAAGCTTGCACAATGGAATACATTTATTTGTCATAAGTGGGATACTTTCGAACTGTGTCGGACAATGTCTCACTGTGATATGCCACTGGATGCCCCTGTTGAGTAAGAACTACCCCAATAGCATAGTCAGAGTCATCTGTCTCGATCTCAAATGGTTGTGGAAAGTCTGGTAATGTGAGCATTGGGGCAAAACAGAGGTGATGTTTCAATTCTACGAACGCCTTCTGTTGAGATTCTGACCAACAAAATTTTTCTTTCACTCCTCCCTTGGTGACTTGACTCAAGGGCCAAGTGATATGAGAGAATCCTAACACGAACCTGCGGTAGAAATTAGCAAGACCCAGAAAGCTGCAAAGCTTTGTTAGGGTGGTTGGGGCTAGCCAATCCCGAATGACTTGGATCTTGGCTGGATCCACATGCACCCCCCTTTCATCAATAATGTATCTTAGATATTGAACCTGGGTCATGCAAAAAGTGCACTTCTCCAAATTGGCACACAACTTGTGTTGCCACAGTGTTTGGAGGACTTCTCGGATGTGGTGGAGGTGCTCTTCCCAAGTTTGGCTGAAGATCATAATGTCATCCAAGTATACCACTACAAATGAGTTGGTGAATGGATTCAAGATTTCATCCATCAACCTCATGAAGGTTGCGGGAGAATTTTTCAATCCGAAAGGCATGACGTGTCATTAGAAAATGCCCTCCTTGGCTTTGAAGGGAGTCTTCCACACATCAGGGGGTTCGATTGGCACCTGGTGATACCCAGACTTCAAGTCAACCTTGCTAAAATATTTTTCTCCTTTGATTTGGTCCAGAAGGTCATCAATCCGTGGGATAGGGTACCTATTGCGAACAATGATCTTGTTCAGCGCTCGATAATAAATACAAAGTCCCCAAGTCCCATCCTTCTTTTGTACCAACATGATCGGGCTCCCACAGGGAAATGAACTTGGCCGGATGTGACCTTTTTGCAGCAGCTCTTGAATCTACCTCTTGATTTCATCATTATCCAGAACAGAGCGCCTATAGATCGGTCCATTAGGTAGCGGCGCACCTAGGTTCAAGTCAATGGGGTGCTTGACCTAACAATGTAGAAGCACCCCTGTGGGTGAGGTGAATATGTCCCTAGGCTCCTCCACAACCTTGTCCATTTGTTGTTGTCATGCAGAGGAGCCATGTCTGGAGGTTGTGGCCACAGTCTTCTTCTTGCCCTGAGGGTGGATCATCAGGAAAAAAAATTTCCTGGTTTGGGAAATGAGCTTACTGCATTGTTTTGTAGTAACCAAAGAGATAGTGGGAGGCGGTGGTACCTCTGGTATCCTGTACAATTTATTTCCCAAAGTAACAATAACAGCATGAGGTCGGGACTCATACACAGCATGTCGCTTCCACAAGTATGGTTGGCCTAATAAAACATCAGAAACATCAATAGGAGCAATTTCACACAATACATCATCTGTGAAGGGCTTGATGCTATAGGGAAGGCGACACTGCTGGCTTATGCAAAGATCTCGTCCTTGGTCAAGCCACCTGATGGTGTATGGTTATGGGTGCACTGTGGTCGGCAATCCCAACCGCTTCATGACATCTATTGAAATGAGGTTCTTTTGGCTCCCATTGTCGACAATGAACCGTAGCAATGAACCCTTTACCCACATCTGGGAGTGGAAGAGACACTCTGCCTCCTCTAGATCTTCTGGTTCCTCCTTCTGGATCTTTGTAGTGGAAACAACGGCATTGGGCTTCGCATCAATAATATGCTTCCCTTTTTCATTCACCTTGTTAGTTTCTGATTCAGAGTCAGATCATGCATCTGATTCAGAAGCCCTCATCTCAGCCACTAGCGACTGCTTGGCCCGACACTCACTTGTGTTGTGAGTGGAGCTCTTATGGAACTCACATCACTTTCCTGTGTCCTTCTTTGGCTTCGCGGTGTTGTTCTTTGCTTGTGTAATTGGCAAGTTGTCTTGGGTCGCCATGATCTAAAAATCGAAGGCACTTGAAAAGGGTGCAAGGTATCCATTTTCATTTATGTAAATGAGTGCAAAAATACTCTAATTTTAAATCTGAAAATGTGAGAACTTCATATTTCTAATACAGAGATAGACTGTAGGGGCATTTACCGGATATTTCACCTTTCAAAGAAAGGATGAATCCAGAGGCTACCTAGCCCTCTTACAGAATCCGCCTAAAGAAATAATAGAAGTAAACACTCAGATTTAATTAAAATGATCTTGCTTTAAACTTGACGTTATGCAGAAACTTAGCTTGCAAATGGTGTATGTCTTTTCACTGTTTATGTATCTTAAGTAAAATTATTTTTTCTGAAACTTAATCATGGATATCAGCAACAATATTCAGCAATATAATATCAAAACACAACAGCAATATGATATAGGAGTTCACCCCAACTCTTGGGCTACATCTCCTGGATCAAGCCTCCCAAAATGGGCTTGTCCTCTTGTATTAAAAGCTCTCAAATGCAATAAAAGATTATAAGTGTCTCAATAGAAAAATATGAATATATAAACTGATTCAGAAGGCAGGAAAAAGCTAATAATTCATTTTCAAATTCGCTAAACAGTAAAAGATTACCATAAACAGTGATTTCCTCATCAATGTCCTGTTGGTGCTTTGAACTTCTCTACAACTTTTTGGGCTATAGAAGTCCTCAAATGCCTCTGAAACCTCTTCCAATGGCTTTAGAAGGTCGAAATTATCTGAAATAGAGCTTTGGTTCACCTCAAACTGATAACCACAACTCAAAATAGCTCCAAACCCAAATTGGTCCTATTGGCTCAAAAAGCTTCTCTGAAGCTAAACAGGCTGAAAATGAGATCCAATGGCACTGAAACCTATGCCATTGAGTCCAAAATGCTGAGAAAATATGAAATAAAAAAAAAAAAAATTCAAAAATGTTGATTAATGAGAAATTTATGACCAAAACAACTTTGCCCCAATTTCCTCCACTAAATGTGGGGCAACTGCTAGTTAACTCCACTAAAAGTGGAAGTCCGCCTAAATTTGGGAGCGCCTCCAGAATCTCCACCATATTAAACTCCACTTAACTGAAGTTTAATTAAATATTAAACTTGATATTAGGCTCCTTAAGCGCTCTTAAAATTAAGCTCCCACACTGGTCATATGATGAGGTTCCATGGGAGGAGGGCTGGCCCCTTCGTGCTCCACCGGACCCACTCCACTAAAAGTGCAATAACTTCTTCATACGGTGTCCATTTTTCGAACCGTTTGCAGCGCCAGTATCAAGAAGACGAGACCTATGCAACCATATTGGTTTCAATCAATTTTGAGAACTTTAATTTTTGAGCTTTTTCCCAAGCTCAGATTTGAGCTCTTGATCACACCTCCCAAATGAGAGGCTTCTGGTCCCCAAAAGCTTACTGAAATGAAGAACTGAACTATAGTACAGAAAATGACAGAATAAAAATCCTCTTCTCTTCAGCCCTTCAAACACTTTTGCCTTACAAAGCAAGTGAATTTGAACCACAAATGAAAAGAAATCGACATTTCCCTTCTTGAATGCGCTTGTCCACAACTGTCCACAACTGACTTTCTTGAACTCACAAAGAAATTTATGGCGAGAAATTTACAGAATGAAACTGTACAACGCTTCCTTGATCAATGATCTAAGGTGGTTCAAAACAACAAGATATTACAGCAGAAAATACATGCATACATCCGAAATTTGCATATGTACAAAAGGAGTACGTCTTACTATGTCAAGAAGTCCACCCACTTCTCACCAAGCCACTTCCATGGCGAATTTTTCTGCTGCAACTTTTCCTCATGTGAAACTTCCCTTTCCACATCAATAATGGAATCCATGATTCCACCTTCGCCAATATTTTTGTCCTCTTGCTGCATGTGCGTGGGACGACGAGTTGGATGCAAAGTCCAACAATGAGAGACAACATGTCCCTTCTTTTGGAAAAAAGTGCAAATCATATGCACCTTCTTTGAAAGTAGTCTTTGCTTCATCTGCTTCTTGTGTGCCTTCTTCCTCATCCAGCATCTCGAAACATGATGGTTAAATCGACCACAAAATGTGCAACAAATCCTCTTATGTTGCTTTGCATGCTTGCCATAAGCTACATGTCTACCATATTCTTGCTACAACAAAGGCTTCAAACAATGGTAAGGAAGATTGACATCATGACATTGATGTAATTGAGAACTTGGGAGAAAAGTTCTCTTCAAATTTGCATCACATTCTTGAATGCATGTGCTCAAAGCTTCGCCATTAAGCTTCTCATAGCCAAGAACAATATTATTGGGACGCTCCACAACACAAATAGGCTCAGCAATGCCTTGTGAATGCTTGCCCAAACCTTTGCTTTCTTGATAGCCCATTTTCAACATCAATTTGGACCCAATACCTCTTGTATGTTTTTCAAAAGAACCAACATACTTTTCAATGGAGGAAACTGAAGACAAATCAGAATGATTTACCTCATGATTTACATCCTGAAGATGAGGTATTCTCTTGGACAAAGCTTCTTGAGCTTGAAGAAGCTGCAACTCCATATCATGCAGTCTTTGAAGAATGGCTTCTTTCTCTTCCTGCATAGCTATCAATTGTGCATGAAGCTTAACGCTTTCTCTTTGATCCTCAATGAGAATCTGCACCATGTCCTTCACCTTAAATAACTCATTCTTCATGTCATCATTGAAGAATCTCGTGAAGGAGGAAACTTCACTTGTTGAAGAAGTTGACATTATGTAAATGTTCAAAGCAACCAAAAGGAACTTCCAAAGAAAAGTCCTCAAAGCTTTCCAACAAATGATAAGCTTTTAACCAAATGTCAGTGAAGACCCCTTCTCATTCAAGCAGCCATAAAACACAAACTATTGGAGTTTGTTTTTCAAAGATAATCTTGAGCTAAATTGGGTAAGGAAAATAGTCTTCAATCCTTTCCAAGACTCAGCTAACAACAACTATCCTTCCAACTCAAGAAAACTCATACATGCAACCATTTTGCAACCAATAAAACAGTAAATCTCTTACACTGTTTTAAAAACTTTTGCACCATAAGGAATGCTCAACCCAAGCTCTGATACCATCTGATATGAAAATGGAAGGTACTTGAAAAGGGTGCAAGGTATCCATTTTCATTTATGTAAATGAGTGCAAAAATACTGTAAGTTTAAATCTGAAAATGTGAGAACTTCATATCAACTTCTCGAATACAGAGATAGACTGTAGGGTCATTTTCCGGATATTTCACCTTTCAAATAAAGGATGAATCCAGAGGCTACCTGGCCCTCTTACAGACTCTTCGTAAAGAAATAATAGAAGTAAACACTTAGATTTAATTAAAATGATCTTGCTTTAAACTTGACGTTATGCGGAAATTTAGCTTGCAAATGGTGTATGTCTTTTCACTGTTTATGTATCTTAAGTGTAATTGTTTTTGCTAAAACTTAATCATGGATATCAGCAACAATATTCAGCAATATAATATCAAAACACAACAGCAATATGATATAGGATTTCACCCCAACTCTTGGGCTACATCTCCTGGATCAAGCCTCCCAAAATGGGCTTGTCCTCTTTTATTAAAAGCTCTCAAATGCAATACAAGATTATAAGTGTCTCAATAGAAAAATATGAATATATAAACTAATTCAGAAGGCACGAAAAGACTAAGAATTCCTTTTCAATTTCACTAAAAAGTGAAATATTACCATAAACAATGATTTCTTCATCAATGTCCTGCTGGTGCTTTGAACTTCTCTGTAACTTTTTGGGCTATATAAGTCCTCAAATTCCTTTTAAACCTCTTCCAATGGCTTCATAAGGTCAAAATTATCTGAAATAGAGCTTTGGTTCACCTCAAACTGATAACCACAACTCAAAATAGCTCCAAACCCAAATTGGCCCTATTGGCTCAAAAAGCTTCTCCGAAGCTAAACAGACTGAAAATGAGCTCCAATGACTCTGAAACCTACACCATTGAGTCCAAAATGCTGAGAAAATATGAAATAAAAAAAAATTTCGTTCAAAAAGGTTGAGTAATGAGAAAGTTATGACCAAAACAACTTTGCCCCAAATTCCTCCACTAAATGTGGGGCAACTGCCAGTTAACTCCACTAAAAGTGGAAGTCCGCCTAAATTTGGGAGCGCCTCCAGAATCTCCACCATATTAAACTCCACTTAAATAAAGTTTAATTAAATATTAAACTTGAGATTAGGCTCCTTAAGCGCTCTTAACATTAAGCTCCCACACTGGTCATATCATGAGGTTCCATGGGAGGAGGGTTGGCCCCTCCGTGCTCCGCCGAACCCACTCCACTAAAAGTGCAATAACTTCTTCATACGGTGTCCATTTTTCGAACCGTTTGCAGCGCCGGAATCAAGAAGACGAAACCTATGCAACCATATTATTTTAAATCAATTTTGAGAACTTTAATTTTTGAGCTTTTTACCAAGCTCAGATTTGAGCTCTTGATCACACCTCCCAAATGAGAGGCTTTTGGTCCCCAAAAGCTTACTGAAATGAAGAACTGAACTGTAGTACAGAAAATGAGAGAATAAAAATCCTCTTCTCTTCAGCCCTTCAAACACTTTTTCCTTACAAAGAAAGTGAATTTGAACCACAAATGAAAAGAAATCGACATTTCCCTTCTTGAATGCGCTTGTCCACAACTGAATTTCTTGAACTCACACAGAAATTTCTGGCAAGAAATTTACAGAATGAAACTGTACAATGCTGACTTGATCAATGATATAAGGTGGTTCAAAACAACAAGATATTACAACATAAAATACATGCATACATCCGAAATTTGCATATGTACAAAAGGAGTACGTCTTACTAAACAGTGATTTCTTCATCAATGTCCTGCTGGTGCTTTCAACTTCTCTGCAAATTTTTGGCCTGTAGAATTCCTCAAATGCCTCTAAAACCTCTTCCAATGGCT
Source organism: Pinus albicaulis (assembly GCA_034641835.2). Classification (NCBI taxonomy): domain Eukaryota; kingdom Viridiplantae; phylum Streptophyta; class Pinopsida; order Pinales; family Pinaceae; genus Pinus; species Pinus albicaulis. The sequence continues at coordinate 1,109,924,643 of CM076579.1, read as the reverse complement.
TCAGAAGGTCCAAATTATCTGAAATAGAGCTTTGGTTCACCTCAAACTAATAACCACAACTCAAAATAGCTCCAAACCCAAATTGGCCCTATTGGCTCAAAAAGCTTCTCCGAAGCTAAACAGGCTGAAATGAGATCCAGTGACTCTGAAACCTACTCCATTGAGTCCAAAATGCTGATAAAATATGAAATCAAAAAAAAAATCGTTCAAAAAGGTTGATTAATGAGAAAGTTATGACCAAAACAACTTTGCCCAATTTCCTCCACTAAATGTGGGGCAACTGCGAGTTAACTCCACTAAAAGTGGAAATTCGCCTAAATTTGGGAGCGCCTCCAGAATCTCCGCCATATTAAACTCCACTTAACTGAAGTTTAATTAAATATTAAACTTGAGATTAGGCTCCTTAAGTGCTCTTAACATTAAGCTCCCACACTGGTCATATGATGAGGTTCCATGGGAGGAGGGCTGGCCCCTCCGTGCTCTGCCGGACCCACTCCACTAAAAGTGCAATAACTTATTCATATTGTGTCCATTTTTTGAACCATTTACTGCGCTAGAATCAAGGAGATGAGACCTATGTAACCATCTTAGTTTCAATCAATTTTGAGAACTTTCATTTTTGAGCTTTTTCCCAAGCTCAGATTTGAGCTCTTGATCACACCTCCCAAATGAGAGGCTTTTGGTCCCCAAAAGCTTACTGAAATGAAGAACTGAACTGTAGTACAGAAAATGAGAGAATAAAAATCCTCTTCTCTTCAGCCCTTCAAACACTTTGCCTTACAAAGCAAGTGAATTTGAACCACAAATGAATAGAAATCGACATTTCCCTTCTTGAATGCGCTTGTCCACAACTGTCCACAACTGAATTTCTTGAACTCACACAGAAATTTCTGGCGAGAAATTTACAGAATGAAACTGTACAACGCTGACTTGATCAATGATATAAGGTGGTTCAAAACAACAAGATATTACAACATTAAATACATGCATACATCCGAAATTTGCATATGTACAAAAGGAGTACGTCTTACTATGTCAAGAAGTCCATCCACTTCTCACCAAGCCACTTCCATGGTGACTTTTGCTGCTGCAACTTTTCCTCATGTGAAACATCCCTTTCCACATCAATAATGGAATCCATGATTCCACCTTCACCAATATTTTTGTCCTCTTGCTGCATGTGCGTGGGAGGACGAGTTGGATGCAAAGTCCAACAATGAGAGACAACAAGTCCCTTCTTTTGGCAAAAAGTGCAAATCATATGCACTTTCTTTGAAAGTAGTCTTTGCTTCATCTGCTTCTTGTGTGCCTTCTTCCTCATCCAGCATCTCGAAACATGATGGTTAAATCGACCACAAAATGTGCAACAAATCCTCTTATGTTGCTTTGCATGCTTGCCATAAGCTGCATGTCTACCATCTTCTTGCTGCAACAAAGGCTTCAAACAATGGTAAGGAAGATTTCCATCATGACATTGATGTAATTGAGAACTTGGGAGAAATGTTCTCTTCAAATTTGCATCACATTCTTGAATGCATGTGCTCAAAGCTTCGCCATTAAGTTGCTCATAGCCAAGACCAATTTTCTTGGGATGCTCCACAACACAAATAGGCTCAAGAATGCCTTGTGCATGCTTTCCCAAACCTTTGCCTTCTTGATATCCCATTTTCAACATCAATTTGGACCCAATACCTCTTGTATGCCTTTCAAACGAACCAACACACTTTTCAATAGAGGAAACTGAAGACAAATCAGACTGATTTACCTCGTGATTTACATCCTGAAGATGAGGTATTTTCTTGGACAAAGCTTCTTGAGCTTGAAGAAGCTCCAACTCCATATCATGCAGTCTTTGAAGAATGGCTTCTTTCTCTTCCTCCATAGCTAGCAATTGTGCATGAAGCTTAACACTTTCTCTTTGATCCTCAATGAGAATCTGCACCATGTCCTTCACCTTAAAGAACTCATTCTTCATGTCATCATTGAAGAATCTCGTGAAGGAGGAAACTTTACTTGTTGAAGAAGTTGACATTATGTAAATTTTCAAAGCAACCAAAAAGAACTTCCAAAGAAAATTCCTCAAAGCTTTCCAACAAATGATAAGCTTTTAACCAAATGTCAGTAAAGACCCCTTCTCATTCAAGCAGCCATAAAACACAAACTATTGGAGTTTTTTTTCCAAAGATAATCTTGAGGTAAATTAAAAAGGGAAAATTGATCTGTGTGGTTATCTATGGTGGCCTCCCACCTATTCCATTTATACCTTGAAAGATTGTCTTTTGATGCACTTCAAGATGCCTTACTATTTATATAAAAGCCGGTCCCGCATACCCAGAGTCACGTTTGGGAGCATTAACTAGTGGATATTGGTGGCCACCCATCGAGTCCATTTGAACCCCCACCATCAGTTATTTCAATTTTTAAGTTTCGGCACAACTTACTATTTTTAGCAGTTTTTCGGGCCTTAAACTTCCGGAGCCGTTTTGAGGCACTAAACGACGTTTTTTGGGAAAACGGAGAGCAACATGGGTCCATGGACCGATGTTGCTCGTTCAAAATTTGTACTCCTCGGACAGATCTTTCTAATGAGCTATTGAGCGCATCAAACGGAGATCGGATGCCAAAGTTACGTCCCCAAGAAGTTGAACCACCAATTTACCCAAACGGGGCCCACAGTTTTGGCGCTTCATCTCCTACGGTTAGGGTTTTGGACGTTCGGATTCTACATTGTTTCTCAACAACAAATAGGCCCTCGAGCCTCATTGTAATACAGTTCAGGGGCTGGGAGTCGACACATCTCTTCTTAGGAATAAGCTCTACCAGTGCCCTAGCTCACTTGTTCTGATCATGTCTGCATTGTAACACAGTTCAGGGGGCTGGGAGCCGACACATCTCTTCTCAGAGATAAGCGCGACCAGTGCCCTAGCTCACCACATCTCCATCATGTCTGCATTGTAACACAGTTCAGGGGGCTGGGAGCCGACACATATCTTCTCAGAGATAAGCGCGACCGCGTCTCAGCTCGCTTGTTCTCGACAATGCCTATATTGTAAGATGGGGCGGACATGTTGTGGTAAACCAATATTCTTCTCGTGATACGCCCGCCGCACTCCCTAGCTCATCTATTTCTATTATGTCTGTAATAGGCCTGCGAGCCTCAATGTAACACAGTTTAGAGGCCTGCGTACGCTACATCTCTTCTCAGAGATACGCTACCAGTGCCCTAGCTTATTTCCATTATGTTTGTAAGCTTCTTGCAGTCATTCTTTTATTAATAAAATGAAGCATTATTTCCACTCCATCTTTGTATCTATGGTTATATCTGTATTCTGTTGCGTTCCTGCATAAAATCCGGATCAGTGGTATCAGAGCGGGTCTGCTCTTTCTCTGTTTTTCTCTTCATGTTCCTAATGCGGCCAGGGTATAAGGAGTTCAACTTCGCAACCCCGACGACCCCCCATGGCGGAAGGAAAGAAAGACGAGGGAGCAGGAGATCCTGTCAAAATCTTGCTCGAGGATGCCCTCGAGAAACAGAGGAATGCGATGATGGACAATTTTTTTTTCAGATCCTTCAATGGTTGCCCAGCGGTGGCACATCTACATCCAGCACGGCTGCCAACACCAAGTTCAGCAAAATTTCCCCCCCCCCCCCATGGAGGAACTTAACGCAATGGAGACCATTGCTTCCTAAGGAGGGAGGAATGATCCAGGTGGATATCGGTGGCCTCCCACCTATTCCATTTGGACCCGCAGCATCAATTCTTTCAGTTTTTCAGCTTCATCACAGCTTACTATTTATAGCAGGTTTTCGGGTCCTGCACACCCGGAGCCGTTTTGGGGCATTAATAATCCAGGTGGATATTGGTGGCCACCCATCGAGTCCATTTGAACCCTTTCCATCGCTATTTTGGCTTTGAAAGTTTCGGCACAACTTACTATTTGCAATGTCTTAAACTTCTAGGAGCCGTTTTGAGGCCCCTAAACGACGTTTGGGAAAAGGAGAGCAACATGGGTCCATGGACCGATGTTGCTAGTTCAAAAATTTAATTCCTTGGATAGATCTTTCTAACAAGCTATTGAACGCGTCAAACGGAGATCGGGTGCCAAAGTTATGCCCCCGGGAAGTTGAACCACCAATTTACCCAAACGGGCGCCCACAGTTTTGGCGCCTCATCTCCTACGGTTAGGTTTTTGGACGTTTCAAATCCTACATTGTTTCGCAACAATAAATAGGCCCTCGAGCCTCATTGTAACACACAGGGGTTGGAGGCCGACACATCTTGTTGAAGAACTCTCCCTGGCTTTACGTAGGCGATCCCTACTAGCCCACAGGGTCTAGCAACAAACAAACAATGCTAAGGACGTTATGCCCTAGTTACGAATGAAAGATTTGGGATAAGAACCTACTCCGGATTCCAAAACAGCCGATCTGAAAAAAGAGATAAGTCCCCCGTCTTCACTCCGGCAGATCACAATCCTTCCACGATCTCCGTGGATGAACACCCGCACACGTAAAGAACAAACAGATACAAGCATAGGAACCAGCATACGTAACTAAACATCGGTCAGAAAAGACATTACTCGATCTCTTCTCGCAGATAAGCGCTACCGTCTCCTACCGCATCTCCATCATGTCTCATTGTAACACAGTTCAGGGGGCTGGGAGCCGATACATCTCTTCTCAGAGATAAGCGCTACCAGTGCCCTAGCTCGCTTGTTCTGATCATGCCTATATTGTAATACAGTTCAGGGGGCTGGGAGCCGATACATCTCTTCTCAGAGATAAGCGCTACCAGTGCCCTAGCTCGCTTGTTCTGATCATGCCTATATTGTAAGACAGTTCAGGGGCTGGTAGCCACCACATCTCTTCTCAAGGATACGCTGCCAGTACCCTAGCTCATCTATTTCTATTATGTCTGTAATAGGCCTGCGAGCCTCAATGTAACACATTTTAGAGGCCTGCGTACGCTACATCTCTTCTCAGAGATACGCTACCAGCGTCCTAGCTTATTTCCATTATGTTTGTAAGCTTATTGCAGTCATTCTTTTATTAATAAAATGAAGCATTATTTCCACTGCATCTCTGTATCTATGGTTATATCTGTATTCTGTTGCATTCCTGCATAAAATCCGGATCAGTGGTATCAGAGCGGGTCTGCTCTTTCTCTGTTTTTCTCTTCATGTCCCTAATGCGGCCAGGGTATAAGGAGTTCAACCTCGCAACCTCGACGACCCCCCATGGCGGAAGGAAAGAAAGACGAGGGAGCAGGAGATCCTATCAAAATCTTGCTCGAGGATGCCCTCGAGAAAAAGAGGAACGCGATGATGGACAATTTTTTTTTTTTAGATCCTTCAATGGCTGCCCAGCGGTGGCACATCTACATCCAGCACGGCTGCCAACACCCAGTTCAGCAAAATTCCCCCCCCCTCCCCCATGGAGGAACTTAACGCAATGGAGACCATTGCTTCCTAAGGAGGGAGGAATGATCCAGGTGGATATCGGTGGCCTCCCACCTATTCCATTTGGACCCGCAGCATCAATTCTTTCAGTTTTTCAGCTTCAGCACAGCTTACTATTTATAGCAAGTTTTCGGGTCCTGCACACCCGGAGCCATTTTGGGGCATTAATAATCCAGGTGGATATTGGTGGCCACCCATCGAGTCCATTTGAACCCCCACCATCAGTTCTTTCAGTTTGTAAGTTTCGGCACAACTTACTATTTTTAGCAGTTTTTCGGGTCTTAAACTTCCGGAGCCGTTTTGAGGCCCTAAACGACGTTTTTTGGGAAAACGGAGAGCAACATGGGTCCGTGGACCGATGTTGCTCATTCAAAAATTGTACTCCTCAAATAGATCTTTCTAACGAGCTATTGAGCGCGTCAAACGGGGATCGGATGCCAAAGTTACGTCCCCGGGAAGTTGAACCACCAATTTACCCAAACGGGGCCCACAGTTTTGGAGCTTCATCTCCTACGGTTAGGTTTTTGGACGTTTCAGATTCTACATTGTTTCTCAACAATAAATAGGCCCTCGAGCCTCATTGTAACACGGTTCGGCGTGGGAGCCGATCATCTCTTCTCGGAGATAAGCGGATCCTTCTAATCGCCCGCATCTCCATCATGTCTCATTTGTAACACGATTCGGGGGTGCAAGGGCCAGATACATCTCTCTTCTCGAGAGATAAACTCTACCGGTGCCCTACTTCGCTTATTATGATCATGCCTATGTTGTAATCTGATTCGAAATTTGGGAGCCAATACATCTCTTCTGGGAGATAAGCGTTACCCGGTGCCTAGCTCGCTCATTACAGTCATGCCTATAATCTTAAAGGCAGTTCGAGGGCGTAGCCACATCTCTTCTCAGGGATACGCTGCCAGTACCTAGCTCATCTATTTCCATTATGTCTGTAATAGGCCTGCGAGCCTCAATGTAACACAGTTTAGAGGCCTGCGTACGCTACATCTCTTCTCAGAGATACGCTACCAGCGCCCTAGCTTATTTCCATTATGTTTGTAAGCTTATTGCAGTCATTATTTTGTTAATAAAATGAAGCATTATTTCCACTGCATCTCTGTATCTATGGTTATATCTGTATTCTGTTGCGTTCCTGCATAAAATCCGGATCAGTGGTATCAGAGCGAGCCTGCTCTTTCTCTGTTTTTCTCTTCATGTCCCTAATGCGGCCAGGGTATAAGGAGTTCAACCTCGCAACCCCGACGACCCCCCATGGCGGAAGGAAAGAAAGACGAGGGAGCAGGAGATCCTGTCAAAATCTTGCTCGAGGATGCCCTCGAGAAACGGGAGAGGAAGTATCTTTAGATGATGGACAATTTTTTTCGGATCGCCATTGGCTGCCCATGAGTGGCACATCTACATCATGTGCCTTAATGGAGTGCGACATCTCATGGACAAATCCAACACCAAGTTCTTTCTTACATGGAGTGAGGGCCCCATGTGGAGGAATAACAACGCAATGGAGATCATTGCTTCCTAAGGAGGGAGGAATGATCCAGGTGGATATCGGTGGCCTCCCACCTATTCCATTTGGACCCGCAGCATCAATTCTTTCAGTTTTTCAGCTTCAGCATAGCTTACTATTTATAGCAGGTTTTCGGGTCCTGCACACTCGGAGCCGTTTTGGGGCATTAATAATCCGGGTGGATATTGGTGGCCACCCATCGAGTCCATTTGAACCCCCATCATCAGTTATTTCAGTTTGTAAGTTTCGGCACAACTTACTATTTTTAGCAGTTTTTCGGGTCTTAAACTTTCGGAGCCATTTTGAGGCCCTAAACGACGTTTTTAATCGGAGGGAAGCGGAGGCAACATGGGTCCATGGACCGATGTTGCTCGTTCAAAAATTGTACTCCTCGGACAGATCTTTCTAACGAGCTATTGAGCGCGTCAAACGGAGATCGGATGCCAAAGTTACGTCCCGGGAAGTTGAACCACCAATTTACCCAAACGGGGCCCACAGTTTTGGCGCTTCATCTCCTACGGTTAGGGTTTTGGACGTTTCGGATTCTACATTGTTTCTTAACAATAAATAGGCCCTTGAGCCTCATTGTAACACAGTTCAGGGGGCTGGGAGCCGATACATCTCTTCTCAGAGATAAGCGCTACCAGTTCCCTAGCTCGCCACATCTCCATCATGTCTCATTGTAACACAGTTCAGGGGGCTGGGAGCCGATACATCTCTTCTCAGAGATAAGCGCTACCAGTGCCCTAGCTCGCTTGTTCTGATCATGCTTATATTGTAATACAGTTCAGGGGGCTGGGAGCCGATACATCTCTTCTCAGAGATAGCTACCAGTGCCCTAGCTAAATGATCCGATCATACCTATATTGCCAAAAGACGATTCGGGTTTGGCCAGCCACCACATCTCTTCTCAGGGATACGCTGCCAGTACCCTAGCTCATCTATTTCTATTATGTCTGTAATAGGCCTGTGAGCCTCAATGTAACATAGTTTAGAGGCCTGCGTACGCTACATCTCTTCTCAGAGATACGCTACCAGCGCCCTAGCTTATTTCCATTATGTTTGTAAGCTTATTGCAGTCATTCTTTTATTAATAAAATGAAGCATTATTTCCGCTGCATCTCTGTATCTATGGTTATATCTGTATTCTGTTGCGTTCCTGCATAAAATCCGGATCAAAAATAGTCTTCAATCCTTTCCAAGACTCAGCTAACAACAACTATCCTTCCAACTCAAGAAAACTCATACATGCAACCATTTTGCAACCAATAAAACAATAAATCTCTTATACTGTTTTAAAACCTTTTGCACCATTAGGAATGCTCAACCCGAGCTCTGATACCATCTGATATGAAAATGGAAGGTACTTGAAAAGGGTGCAAGGTATCCATTTTCATTTATGTAAATGAGTGCAAAAATACTCTAAGTTTAAATATGAAAATGTGAGAACTTCATATCAACTAATCGAATACAGAGATAGACTGTAGGGGAATTTACCGGATATTTCACCTTTCAAAGAAAGGATGAATCCAGAGGCTACCTGGCCCTCTTACAGACTCTTCCTAAAGAAATAATAGAAGTAAACACTCAGGTTTAATTAAAATGATCTTGCTTTAAACTTGACGTTATGCGGAAATTTAGCTTGCAAATGGTGTATGTCTTTTCACTGTTTATGTATCTTAAGTGTAATTGTTTTTACTGAAACTTAATCATGAATATTAGCAACAATATTCAGCAATATAATATCAAAACACAACAGCAATATGATATAGGATTTCACCCCAACTCTTGGGCTACATCTCCTGGATCAAGCCTCCCAAAATGGGCTTGTCCTCTTGTATTAAAAGATCTCAAATGCAATACAAGATTATAAGTGTCTCAGTAGACAAATATGAATATATAAACTGATTCAAAAGGTAGGAAAAAACTAAGAATGCCTTTTCAAATTCACTAAACAGTGAAAGATTACCATAAACAGTGATTTCTTCATCAATGTCCTGTTGGTGCTTTGAACTTCTCTGCAACTTTTTGGGCTGTAGAAGTCCTCAAATGCCTCTGAAGCCTCTTCCAATGGCTTCATAAGGTCGAAATTATCTGAAATAGAGATTTGGTTAACCTAAAACTGATAACCACAACTGAAAATAACTCCAAACCCAAATTGGCCCTATTGGCTCAAAAAGCTTCTCTGAAGCTAAATATGCTGAAAATGAGCTCCAATGACTCTAAAACCTATTCCATGCTGAGAATATACGAAATCAAAAAAAAATTCGTTCCAAAAGGTTGAGTAATGAGAAAGTTATGACCAAAACAACTTTGCCCCAATTTCCTCCACTAAATGTGGGGCAACTGCCATTTAACTCCACTAAAAGTGGAAGTCCGCCTAAATTTGGGAGCGCCTTCAGAATCTCCGCCATATTAAAATCCACTTAACTGAAGCTTAATTAAATATTAAACTTGAGATTAGGCTCCTTAAGCGCTCTTAACATTAAGCTCCCACACTAGTCATATGATGAGGTTCCATGGGAGAAGGGCTGGCCCCTCCGTGCTCTGTCGGACCTACTCCACTAAAAGTGCAATAACTTCTTCATACGGTGTCCGTTTTTTGAACCGTTTATGGCACTGGAATCAGGAAGACGAGACCTATGCAACCATATTAGTTTCAATTAATTTTGAGAAATTTCATTTTTGAGCTTTTTCCCAAGCTCAGATTTGAGCTCCTGATCACACCTCCCAAATGAGAGGCTTTTGGTCCTCAAAAGCTTACTGAAATGAAGAAATGAACTGTAGTACAGCAAATGAGAGAATAAAAATCCTCTTCTCTTCAGCCCTTCAAACACTTTTTCCTTACAAAGCAAGTAAATTTGAACCACAAATGAAAAGAAATCGACATTTCCCTTTCTGAATGCGCTTGTCCACAACTGTCCACAACTGTCTTCTTGAACCCACACAGAAATTTCTGGCGAGAAATTTACAGAATGAAATTGTGCAACGCTGCCTTGATCAATGATCTAAGGTGGCTCAAAACAAACAAGATATTACAACATAAAATACAGGCATACATCCGAAATTTGCATATGTACAAAAGGAGTACGTCTTACTCTGTCAAGAAGTCCATCCACTTCTCACCAAGCCACTTCCATGGCGACTTTTTCTGCTGCAACTTTTCCTCATGTGAAACTTCCCTTTCCACATCAATAATGGAATATGAGGTTCCGCCTTCGCCAAAATTTTTGTCCTCTTGCTGCATGTGCGTGGGACGACGAGTTGGATGCAAAGTCCAACAATTAGAGACAACATGTCCCTTATTTTGGCAAAAAGTGCAAATCATATGCACCTTCTTTGAAAGTAGTCTTTGCTTCATCTACTTCTTGTGTGCCTTCTTCCTCATCCAGCATCTCGAAACATGATGGTTAAATCGACCACAAAATGTGCAACAAATCCTCTTATGTTGCTTTGCATGCTTGCCATAAGATGCATGTCTACCATCTTCTTGCTGCAACAAAGGCTTAAAACAATGGTAAGGAAGATTTCCATCATCACATTGATTTAATTGAGAACTTGGGAGAAATGTTCTCTTCAAATTTGCATCACATTCTTAAATGCATGTGCTCAAAGCTTTGCCGTTAAGCTGCTCATAGCCAAGACCAATATTTTTGGGACACTCCACAACACAAATAGGCTCAACAATGCCTTGTGCATGCTTGCCCAAACCTTTGCCTTCTTGATAGCCCATTTTCAACATCAATTTGGACCCAATACCTTTTGTATGTTTTTCAAAAGAACCAACATACTTTTCAATGGAGGAACTTGAAGACAAATCAGAATGATTTACCTCATGATTTGCATCCTGAAGATGAGGTATTTTCTTGGACAAAGCTTCTTGAGCTTGAAGAAGCTGAAACTCCATATTGATGCGCCTTTAAATAGTCATCTCTTCTCTTCCCGCATAGCTAGCAATTGTAATGGTTTAACGCTTGATCCTCAATGAGAATCTGCACCATGTCCTTCACCTTAAAGAACTCATTCTTCATGTCATCATTGAAGAATCTCGTGAAGGAGGAAACTTCACTTGTTGAAGAAGTTGACATTATGTAAATGTTCAAAGCAACCAAAAGGAACTTCCAAAGAAAAGTCCTCAAAGCTTTCCAACAAATGATAAGCTTTTAACCAAATGTCAATAAAGACCCCTTCTCTTTCAAGCAGCCATAAAACACAAACTATTGGAGTTTTCTTTCCAAAGATAATCTTGAGGTAAATTGGGTAAGGAAAATAGTCTTCAATCCTTTCCAAGACTCAGCTAACAACAACTATCCTTCCAACTCAAGAAAACTCATACATGCAACCATTTTGCAACCAATAAAACAGTAAATCTCTAACACTGTTTTAAAAAATTTTGCACCATAAGGAATGTTCAACCCAAGCTCTGATACCATCTGATCTGAAAATGGAAGGTACTTGAAAAGGGTGCAAGGTATCCATTTTCATTTATGTAAATGAGTGCAAAAATACTCTAAGTTTAAATCTAAAAAATGTGAGAACTTCATATCAACTTCTCGAATACAGAGATAGACTGTAGGGGCATTTACCGGATATTTCACCTTTCAAAGAAAGGATGAATGCAGAGGCTACCTGGCCCTCTTACAAACTCTGCCTAAAGAAATAATAGAAGTAAACACTCAGATTTAATTAAAATGATCTTGCTTTAAACTTGACGTTATGCGGAAATTTAGCTTGCAAATAGTGTATGTCTTTTCACTGTTTATGTATCTTAAGTGTAATTGTTTTTGCTGCAACTTAATCATGGATATCAGCAACAATATTCAGCAATATAATATCAAAACACAACAGCAATATGATATAAGAGTTCACCCCAACTCTTGGGCTACATCTCCTGGATCAATCCTCCCAAAATGGGCTTGTCCTCTTGTATTAAAAGCTCTCAAATGCAATACAAGATTATAAGTGTCTCAATAGACAAATATGAATATATAAAATGATTCAGAAGGCAGGAAAAAACTAAGAATGACTTTTCAAATTCACTAAACAGTGAAAGATTACCATAAACAGTGATTTCTTCATCAATGTCCTGCTGGTGCTTTGAACTTCTCTGCAACTTTTTAGGCTATAGAAGTCCTCAAATGCCTCTGAAACCTCTTCCAATGGCTTTAGAAGGTCGAAATTATCTGAAATAGAGCTTTGGTTCACCTCAAACTGATAACCACAACTCAAAATAGCTTCAAACCCAAATTGGCCCTATTGGCTCAAAAAGCTTCTCTGAAGCTAAACAGGATGAAAATGAGCTCCAATGGCTCTGAAACCTAAGCCATTGAGTCCAAAATCCTGAGAACATACAAAATAAAATAAAAATTCATTCAAAAAGGTTGAATAATGAGAAAGTTATGACCAAAAGAACTTTGCCCCAATTTCCTCCACTAAATGTGGGGCCACTGCCAGTTAACTCCACTAAAAGTGGAAGTCCGCCTAAATTTGGGAGCGCCGCCAGAATCTCCGCCATATTAAACTCCACTTAATTGAAGTTTAATTAAATATTAAACTTGATATTAGGCTCCTTAAGCGCTCTTAACATTAAGCTCCCACATTGGTCATATGATGAGGTTCCATGGGAGGAGGGTTGGCCCCTCCGTGCTCCGCCGGACCTACTCCACTAAAAGTGCAATAACTTCTTCATACGGTGTTCATTTTTGGAACCGTTTGCAACGCCGGAATCAAGAAGATCAGAACTATGCAACCATATTGGTTTCAATCAATTTTGAGAACTTTCATTTTTGAGCTTTTTCCCAAGCTCAGATTTGAGCTCTTGATCACACCTCCCAAATGAGAGGCTTTTTGTCCCCAAAAACTTACTGAAATGAAGAACTGAACTGTAGTACAGAAAATGAGAGAATAAAAATCCTCTTCTCTTCAGCCCTTCAAACACTTTTTCCTTACAAAGCAAGTGAATTTGAACCACAAATGAAAAGAAATCGACATTTCCCTTCTTGAATGCGCTTGTCCACAACTGACTTTCTTGAACTCACACAGAAATTTTTGGCGAGAAATTTACAGAATGAAACTATATAACGCTGCCTTGATCAATGATCTAAGGTGTTTCAAAACAACAAGATATTACAGCATAAAATACATGCATACATCCGAAATTTGCATATGTACAAAAGGAGTACGTCATACTATGTCAAGAAGTCCATCCAATTCTCACCAAGCCACTTCCATGGCGAATTTTGTTGCTGCAACCTTTCCTCATGTGAAACGTCCCTTTCCACATCAATAATGGAATCCATGATTCCACATTTGTCAATATTTTTGTCCTCTTGCTGCATGTGCGTGGGACGACGAGTTGGATGCAAAGTCCAACAATGAGAGACAACATGTCCCTTCTTTTGGCAAAAAGTGAAAATCATATGCACCTTCTTTGAAAGTAGTCTTTGCTTCATATGCTTCTTGTGTGCCTTCTTCCTCATCCAGCATCTTGAAACATGATGGTTAAATCGACCACAAAATGTGCAACAAATCCTCTTATGTTGCTTTGCATGCTTGCCATAAGATGCATGTCTATCATCTTCTTGCTGCAACAAAGGCTTCAAACAATGGTAAGGAAGATTGACATCATGACATTGATGTAATTGAGAACTTGGGAGAAAAGTTCTCTTCAAATTTGCATCACATTCTTGAATGCATGTGCTCAAAGCTTCGCCATTAAGCTGCTCATAGCCAAGACCAATATTCTTGGGACGCTCCACAACACAAATAGGATCAACAATGCCTTGTGCATGCTTTCCCAAACCTTTGCCTTCTTGATAGCCCATTTTAAACATCAATTTGGACCCAATACCTCTTGTATGTTTTTCAAAAGAACCAACATACTTTTCAATGGAGGAAACTGAAGACAAATCAGAATGATTTACCTCATGATTTACATCTTGGAGATGAGGTATTTTCTTGGACAAAGCTTCTTGAGCTTGAAGAAGCTACAACTCCATATCATGCAGTCTTTGAAGAATGGCTTCTTTCTCTTCCTGCATAGCTAGCAATTGTGCATGAAGCTTAACGCTTTCTCTTTGATCCTCAAGGAGAATCTGCACCATGTCCTTCACCTTAAAGAACTCATTCTTCATGTCATCATTGAAGAATCTCGTGAAGGAGGAAACTTCACTTGTAGAAGAAGTTGACATTATGTAAATGTTCAAACAACCAAAAGGAACTTCCAAAGAAAAGTCCTCAAAGCTTTCAATCAAACGACAAGCTTTTAGCCAAATGTCAGTAAAGACCCCTTCTCATTCAAGCAGCCATAAAACACAAACTATTGGAGTTTGTTTTCTAAAGATAATCTTGAGGTAAATTGGGTAAGGAAAATAGTCTTCAATCCTTTCCAAGACTCAGCTAACAACAGCTATCCTTCCAACTGAATAAAACTCATACATGCAACCATTTTGCAACCAATAAAACAGTAAATCTCTTACACTGTTTTAAAACCTTTTGCAAAATAACAAATGCTCAACCCGAGCTCTGATACCATATGATCTGAAAATGGAATGTACTTGAAAAGGGTGCAAGGTATCCATTTTCAATTATGTAAATGAGTGCAAAAATACTCTAAGTTTAAATCTGAAAATGTGAGAACTTCATATTTCTAATACAGAGATAGACTGTAGGGGCATTTACCGGATATTTCACCTTTCAAAGAAAGGATGAATCTAGAGGCTACCTGGCCCTCTTACAGACTCTGCCTAAAGAAATAATAGAAGTAAACACTCAGATTTAATTAAAATGATCTTGCTTTAAACTTGATGTTATGCGGAAATTTAGCTTGCAAATGGTGTATGTCTTTTCACTGTTTATGTATCTTAAGTGTAATTGTTTTTGCTGAAACTTAACATGGGTATCAACAACAATATTCAGCAATATAATATCAAAACACAACAGCAATATAATATAGGATTTCACCCCAACTCTTGGGCTACATCTCCTGGATCAAGCCTCCCAAAATGGGCTTGTCCTCTTGTATTAAAAGCTCTCAAATGCAATACAAGATTATAAGTGTCTCAATAGAAAAATATGAATATATAAACTAATTCAGAAGGCAGGAAAAAACTAAGAATTCCTTTTCAAATTCACTAAACAGTGAAAGATTACCATAAACAGTGATTTCTTCATCAATGTCCTGCTGGTGCTTTGAAATTCTCTGCAATATTTCGGGCTGTAGAAGTCCTCAAATGCCTCTAAAAACTATTCCAATGGCTTCAGAAGGTCAAAATTATCTGGAATAGAGCTTTGGTTTACCTCAAACTAATAACCACAACTCAAAATAGCTCCAAACCCAAATTGGCCCTATTGGCTCAAAAAGCTTCTCCGAAGCTAAACAGGCTGAAATGAGCTCCAATGACTCTAAAACCTACTCCATTGAGTCCAAAATGCTGAGAACATACGAAATCAAAAATAAAATCGTTCAAAAAGGTTTAGTAATGAGAAATTTATGACCAAAACAACTTTGCCCCAATTTCCTCCACTAAATGTGGGGCAACTGCGAGTTATCTCCACTAAAAGTGGAAGTCCGCCTAAATTTGGGAGCGCCTCCAGAATCTCCACCATATTAAACTCTACTTAACTGAAGTTTAATTAAATATTAAACTTGAGATTAGGCTCCTTAAGCGCTCTTAACATTAAGCTCCCACACTGGTCATATGATGAGGTTCCATGGGAGGAGGGCTGGCCCCTCCGTGCTCTGCCGGACCCACTCCACTAAAAGTGCAATAACTTCTTCATACGGTGTCCGTTTTTCGAACCGTTTGCAGTGCCAGAATCAAGAAGACGAGACCTATGTAACCATCTTGGTTTCAATAAATTTTTAGAACTTTCATTTCTGAGCTTTTTCCCAAGCTCAGATTTGAGCTCTTGATCACACCTCCCAAATGAGAGGCTTTTGGTCCCCAAAAGCTTACTAAAATGAAGAACTGAACTGTAGTACAGAAAATGAGAGAATAAAATTCCTCTTCTCTTCATCCCTTCAAACACTTTTGCCTTACAAAGCAAGTGAATTTGAACCACAAATAAAAAGAAATCGACATTTCCCTTTCTGAATGCGCTTGTCCACAACTGTCCACAACTGTATTTCTTGAACTCACAGAGATATTTCTGGTGAGAAATTTACAAAGTGAAACTATACAATGCAGCCTTGATCAATGATCTAAGGTGGCTCAAAACAAAAAAGATATTACAACAAAATACATGCATACATCCGAAATTTGCATATGTACAAAAGGAGTACATCTTACTGTGTCAAGAAGTCCATCTACTTCTCGCCAAGCCACTTCCATGGTGACTTTTGCTGCTGCAAATTTTCCCCATATGAAACTTCCCTTTCCACATCAATAATGGAATCCATGATTCCACCTTCGCCAATATTTGTGTCCTCTTGCTGCATGTGCGTGGGACGATGAGTTGGATGAAAAGTCCAACAATGAGAGACAACATGTCCCTTCTTTTGGCAAAAAGTGCAAATCATATGCACATTCTTTGAAGGTAGTCTTTGCTTCATCTGCTTCTTGTCTGTCTTCTTCCTCATCCAGCATCTCGAAACATGATGGTTAAATCGACCACAATATGTATAAGAAATCCTCTTATGTTGCTTTGCATGCTTGCCATAAGCTGCATGTCTACCATCTTCTTGCTGCAACAAAGGCTTCAAAAAATGGTAAGGAAGATTGCCATCATGACATTGATGTAATTGAGAACTTGGGAGAAATGTTCTCTTCAAATTTTCATCACATTCTTGAATTTATGTGCTCAAAGCTTCGCCATTAAGTTTCTCATAGCCAAGACCAATATTCTTGGGACGCTCCACAACACAAATAGGCTCAACAATGCCTTGTGCATGCTTTCCCAAACATTTTCCCTCTTTATAGCCCATCTTCAACATCAATTTGGACCCAATACCTCTTGTATTCTGTTCAAAAGAACCAACACACTTTTCAATAGAGGAAACTGAAGACAAATAAGAATGATTTACCTCATGATTTACATCCTGAAGATGAGGTATTTTCTTGGACAAAGCTTCTTGAGCTTGAAGAAGCTGCAACTCCATATCATGCAGTCTTTGAAGAATGGCTTCTTTCTCTTCCTGCATAGCTAGCAATTGTGCATGAAGCTTAACGCTTTCTCTTTGATCCTCAATGAGAATCTGCACCATGTCCTTCACCTTAAAGAACTCATTCTTCATGTCATCATTGAAGAATCTCGTGAAGGAGGAAACTTCACTTGTTGAAGAAGTTGACATTATGTAAATGTTCAAAGCAACCAAAAGGAACTTCCAAAGAAAATTCCTCAAAGCTTTCCAACAAATGATAAGCTTTTAACCAAATGTCAGTAAAGACCCCTTCTCATTCAAGCAGCCATAAAACACAAACTATTGGAGTTTTTTTTCCAAAGATAATCTTGAGGTAAATTGGGTAAGGAAAATAGTCTTCAATCCTTTCCAAGACTCAGCTAACAACAACTATCCTTCCAACTCAAGAAAACTCATACATGCAACCATTTTGCAACAAATAAAATTGTAAATCTCTTACACTGTTTTAAAAACTTTTGCACCATAAGGAATGCTCAACCCAAGCTTTGATACCATCTAATCTGAAAATGGAAGGTACTTGAAAAGGGTTCAAGGTATCCATTTTCATTTATGTAAATGAGTGCAGAAATACTCTAAGTTTAAATCTGAAAATGTGAGAACTTCATATCAACTTCTCGAATACAGCTATAGACTATAGGGGAATTTACCGGATATTTCACCTTTCAAAGAAAGGATGAATCCAGAGGCTACCTGGCCCTCTTACAGACTCTGCCTAAAGAAATAATAGAATTAAACACTCAGATTTAATTAAATTGATCTTGCTTTAAACTTGACGTTATGTGGAAATTTAGCTTGCAAATGGTGTATGTCTTTTCACTGTTTATGTATCTTAAGTGTAATTGTTTTTGCTGAAACTTAATCATGGATATCAGCAAAAATATTCAACAATATAATATCAAAACACAACAGCAATATGATATAGGAGTTCACCCCAACTCTTGGGCTACATCTCCTGGATCAGGCCTCCCAAAATGGGCTTGTCCTCTTGTATTAAAAGCTCTCAAATGCAATACAAGATTATAAGTGTCTCAATAGAAAAATATGAATATATAAACTGATTCAGAAGGCAGGAAAAAGCTAAGAATGCCTTTTCAAATTCACTAAACAGTGAAATATTACCATAAACAGTGATTTCTTCATCAATGTCCTACTGGTGCTTTGAACTTCTCTGCAAATTTTTGGGCTGTAGAAGTCCTCAAATGCCTCTGAAACCTCTTCCAATGGCTTCATAAGGTCGAAATTATCTGAAATAGAGCTTTGGTTCACCTCAAACTGATAACCACAACTCAAAATAGCTCCAAACCCAAATTGACCCTATTGGCTCAAAAAGCTTCTCCGAAGCTAAACAGGTTGAAAATGAGCTCCAATGGCTCTGAAACCTATGCCATCGAGTCCAAAATTCTTATAAAATACAAAATCAAAAAAAATTTCGTTCAAAAAGGTTGAGTAATGAGAAATTTATGACCAAAACAACTTTGCCCCAATTTCCTCCACTAAATGTGGGGCAACTGCCAGTTAACTCCACTAAAAGTGGAAGTCCGCCTAAATTTGGGAGCGCCTCCAGAATCTCTGCCATATTAAACTCCACTTAACTGAAGTTTAATTAAATATTAAACCTGAGATTAGGCTCCTTAAGCGCTCTTAACATTAAGCTCCCACACTGGTCATATGATGAGGTTCCATGGGAGGAGGGCTGGCCCATCCGTGCTCCGCCGAACCCACTCCACTAAAAGTGCAATAACTTCTTCATAAAGTGTCCATTTTTTGAACTATTTGCGGTTCCGAAATCAGGAATATGAGACCTATGCAACCATCTTGGTTTCAATCAATTTTGAGAACTTTCTTTTTTGAGCTTTTTCCCAAGCTCATATTTGAGCTCCTGATCACGCCATGCCTTGGCTTTGTCTTTTGTTTTGTGGTTTGGGAGCACCTTTCCCTTGCTTTTGATTTACAAACCCAACGTCTCGCTTCTTCTGTTTGAATTTCTTCTCAATCTTGGTAGCATACCAGTATGTCATACCAAGCGAGGAGATGTCGAGGAACTCCATTTCCTCCTGAATGTATCTGTGTAGACAACCGCGATACTTTAGCACCAAATTTTTCTCCGAATATTTGATACCCAACTTTGTGCACAGGGTATGGAATAGATTCATTATCTCATGCACATCTTGATCCCGTTGTTGCCGCAGCATGCTCCATTGTATGTACTTGTCCTCATAGCTCCCCACGGGATAGTATTGTTCCTTGATGGCATCTCAGAAAGAATTCCAAGTGGGTACAGTTGTGAACAAAGAGGGTTCTATCTCATTTTTTTTGTCACAGTAGGTTTCCCACCAGTCCTTGACATGGGGGGTAGCTTTTAGGAGGGAAAAAATAATCTTCTCCTGGTTGGAAAAGTCATGAACCACAAAATATCCTTCTAATAGATTCAACCATCTATCTACAACATCTACATCTATTTTACCCTGAAATATGGGAATGTCAAAGTTTACTTGTACCTTAAAGGGAGTCACGCCTCCACAGTGGCTGCTGGATGCATATGTGTTGTTGGTGGGCAGTCGTTGAAGGATCTAGGCAAATTTATCCATCATCACATTCCTTTGTTTTTAGAGGGCCTCCTCGAGCAATATTTTGATAGGATCTCATGTTCCCTCATCTTTCTTTTCGTCCCCCATGGGCGTCCGTCGGGGTTTGCGAGGTTGATCTTGCAAAGGTTCCACCAGATCGAGCCCTAACTCCTTATACCCCAACCTCGTTGGGGACATGCAAATAAGGATCGAGAAAAAGCAGACCGCTCTAATACCACTGATTTGGATTTATGCATGAATGCAACAGAATACAGAAATAACAATAAACATAGAAATACAATGGAAATAAGACTTCATTTCATTAATATCAAATCACAGAAATATTCTTACAAACATGATGGAAATAAAATAACTAGGGTTCTTGCAGCAAATCTCTAAGAAGAGATGTGGCAGCTACAAACCTCTGAACTGTGTTAAAATGAGGCTCGAGGGCCTATTTATTATGGAAAAACAATGGAGAACTCTAAATGTCCAAAAACCTAACCCTAGGAGATGAAGCGCCAAAACTATGGGCCCCGTTTGGGTAAATTAGTGTTTCAACTTCCCAGGGACATAAATTCGGCATACTATCTCCATTTGGGGCTTCAAAATAGCTCTGGAAGTTCAGCACCCGAAAAAATACTAAAAATAGTAAGTTGTGAAAAAAAACTGAAAGAGACAATGGTGGGTCCCCAAGTGGAATAGGTGGGTGGCCACCAATATCCACTTGGATCAATAACTATTCTAACCTTCATGTTCTCTATCTAATCATGAAACTCAAAGAATTTCTTCATCCCAAGTAACCATGCCTCTACATCCTCTGACTTATTCAAATATACATCAAATTTAGGTTCCTTTTCATTCTTGAAATATTATGGAAAATATCCCTTTCCACTCCTCATGTAAGGATGATAACAATCACAATCATAGTTCTTTTCAGAACTAGAACTAGAGTAAAACTTGTGTCAATCATCTCTACTATGTAGAGTATCCAAGAAGCTGCCATATTTGATCGTCTCATCTTTATTCGTCATGTGACCACCATGAGACCTACTTCCATATTCCCCATTAGTCCTATCCTCCTACCCATGGTTGATCTGGAGTGGTCCCTATCTCTGCAATTATGAAAAACTTTGAAGGATTATTACATCAACTTCTACTTATTTTTCCTTTGCTTGAAAGATCATGTCATTATCTACTTTGCAAATTCTTATTTTTTCCTTCAAAATTCTCAATGTATCTACTAAGTCAAAATAATTCCCACCACAATGCTTCTCATTTCATCCATACGGAGAGTATCATTAATTGTATTCTACCATATTTCTAGTCATCTTTGATCTCTTTCCTCCAAGTATACCATGTCAGCTAAACCAAAACATAACATAATCAACATACATAAGTAAAATTCAGGGGAGGACATCTCATCTCCAAGATCAACCAGATTAGCACGATAAATGTATAATCATAATCATAACAATATAAAAACATCATTTCAACCATTTTCCAGTTCTCAGTGCATGACCATACCGACCACATACTATGACCTCATGCATGACAGTTATCACCATGTCAATGTATGCATAACAACATATAAAAATTAAAATTCATAACCAATGCATAACGATATATACTCATGACGACCATATCCATTCAATGAAACCATCAACTTTCACATGGTGACACGACTGCAACCATGTCTAACACCATGCATACACAACAAAAACCTAGACCAAAATCATAAAGAAAAGATATTCAATTGACATGTATGCATGACCAACACACCACCTATCCAATCCAAGGGGTGAACCATGCTTTGATACCACTCTGTAACACCCTCCTCCCACATTTACCCAAGCCAACTAGTCCACTGGGGTAAACATGTGACAAGAGGCTACTATGATGTGATTCAACTCCCCATGTACAATTAAGTAAGTGGAATCAACATAACGAAACAAAACTAACCTTCCACACATGCTACAAAACATTCAGGAGCCAACCAACACTTCCAAGTGGCCAACCCGTAATACAATTGAAACTTCACTGACCTACACCCTTAGCTGCTCCCATGAAAATCCATGCATGTGACTAAGGCCTTCCAGTCACTCCCACAACAAGGCATGCCAGTGACTATTGAACTTTTAGGAAATTTTGTGCTAGCGAACCCAGATTCTGAGCCATTTTTTCAGGGCCCAGCCTCGGGCCACTACCCAAAACTTCATGAAACCTTCATAAATGAATAATAACAATGGAATGAAGATAGTAATGCAATCATTGGTACAAGTACTTGATCTGGCCCCTACTATTCATGATAGTAGTTTCTTCAAACATGTCAAAGATATGTAATCTACATGTCATTACCATAAATCTAAGCATAAGGGTCTCATACTTATCTGAGATTCTTAAAGAAGCATTAATTCCATATCACAATAGTTTCATTAGCATCTATTATGTCATATATTCATTTTACATTCATTTTCTAATCAAAACGTGATGAAATCCATACAACAATTCTATCATAAAACATACTCATAACCAACATATAACCAATACAAATAACAAGGATATAACAACCATAATACCCACATATGAACCAATACATTTACAAATGAAATACCAAGGAGAAGAATTTCTTATTAATGAATGCAAAAGCCAACCATGTCTGGTACTTCCATGAACCACCCAACCATAGATTGGGTTGAACCAAATATTTCTTTCAACCAATCAAACCCAAGCCATTCTAAGCATGAATGTGGGACTCAAAACCAAACCAATCCAGGTTTCCTCAGGCTTTCCCATAATCCCCGCCAGATCACTAGGCCCCAAACAAGCTTGGATGCCACCATATTTTTCCACCGACACCATGAGGAATTTTCCTTCCTCCTAGTCTCTAGGATTTACTGTATATCCCTCCATTCACCAGTCGAGGATTCCTAGGCCCAATTGAGACTCCACCCTCCAGGATTTACCATATATCCCACCATTCACTGGTTAAGGATTCCTGGGTCTGATCAAGGGCACACACCTTTAGGCTTTACCGTATATCCTGCCATTCACTAGTCGGGGATTCCTAGGCCTACCAAGGTACACAAAATTAGGCTTTACCGCAATCCCACATTTTCCAGCCCTAGGATACCTAGGCCCTTTTTTCTTTCTTTCAAAGACCACCTCACTAAGTTTTGAAACCATCTGGAAATATAGCTCAACCAAATTCAAGAGAAACCACCACACCATTGCTATCCGAAAATGACAAGGTAAGTCTTAAGAAAATTTTCACACTTGGAAAATCACATGCCAATGACAACAAGAGAACCAAATACACACATGCATGTACCATACATGCAAAATCTAGCAAGGAAATCACACATGGAATTTGATACCTACAAGTAATCTTGTTGTAGCCACTTGATCATGCTCTTCCTTCCTTGATTTTTTTCTTTCATTTTCCTTATTCGTCCTTCCTTTGATTTCCTTGATCCAATGCTAGAATACTCTAAGAAAACTCTAAGTGTCCAAGAGAGAGAGAGAGAGAGAGCTCCAAAACTGAACTGAAAAAAAAAAATTACCAATTGATCCTTAGAATCCTTTTTATTAATGAGGCCTCTAATTTCTTTAGTTTCCCATTACTTTCCTTAATTTTCCACCTCAAATGCAACCTGTGACCTTTCACCTTCTTTTTCTCCTAATTTCCATTATTTTCATAAATAAATTTCCAAAAATTCCATTTTTCCTTTCCAAAGCCTTTGTCATTTCCTTTTCCAGTTTCCTTAGCCGTAATAAACCAAATGAATACCCACACTAGGGTGTTTTCCCCAAAATTCAACTTGGAATATGTGCCCCATGACCTTGGTTATTATTTTTCCTTAATTAACTTTATTTACATGGAATCATTACTAGGGTTGTTACAAAATACAAAGAAAAAAAGTCACTTTTATCTAATGAATTTATGAGTTAGAATGTTTCAGACCATGAGCTGGAGCTTGGATTTTCAATATGGATGAGATAGTGGAGGTTGAAATCGTGAGTTTTATTACAAACATACTCATAAACCATCGTTAGAAAAATCATGCATAATAATCTTCAATATACTAAAAATAAAGGAAGATGGACACTACTTAACCAAAAGAGCATGAATAAGTATAAGTTTGCAGTATATGAGAATTTATTATAAAATAATAGTAGAAATGGATGAAATATATGTCAATCATTATAATAATAATGACATATTAGTGGTCAATCATCTCCCCCAGATTGAACATGTTGCATTTCCTCATGCAACCCAATGCCTCTGTACCAACCAAGTTGTAATATAATAACCAAAACACTTTACACGACTCATGATATTGACGAAACATAATACTTCTACAAAATCCTCTTCAAAATAATAGTTATTCAATTCTAGCAAGGTTGGTGAAGTTATAATAATTTTCACTAGTGGATATAGCTGATAGATAAGGAAATTGTACTTTGCTCTCATGGCTAAGTCTAGTATCTTACTATCTAGTTTGGAATTTCATGGTTTTTGTATATACCTGGTTGAGGTACTAGCCTCCTTGGTGAATATTTTGGTCAAGGGAACATAATTGTTATCAATATAATACTCTTTATTATTAATGGAAATCACTTGAAAAATATTATAAAAGAAAAGAAGTTGTAAAAATTTTCGTATTAACTTTCAATAACATGTATATGAATTTGCAGCAAAATATGATATAAGTAGAATCAAACTTCATTAACCATTTTCTCAAAAACTACAAACTAGATTTTGCTGAAATTTTGCAAGTATATTCTTATAGATTAATGCTTCTCCGAACCTTAAATTAGATTCATATGGTGTACATATATTGAGATATAACAAAAATGGTTGTAGGTGACAGTGCTTGGTTTATAGAAAAATATAAACTAAATTGTTTATAATTTTTTTTGGTTTCTACATCTTTATCATAACTTATTATTGTTAAAAAAATCATGAAAATTATGTTCTTCGTTTAAAATATATGCGCGAGCCAATTTTTTCACTGTATAAAAAATGAAATGGTATGCCTTAAATGAAGAAAAAAGGATAAAAAAGTCAGCATGCATAGCATTTCCTCCCCCAAACTCGAGAATTAGCATGACCACATGCTATAGTAGAAAATAAATTGAGGTGGTTGCTACAATTGTTGTTTAAATATATGGTTGGTGTATAAGAATATGTAGTTACATGAGGAAATTGTTTGTGTATGAGTTACATATATTCTTTTTGTGCAACAATAGCAAGACATTCATGCTAACTGTTGCTTCTTATGCATCAACAAAACTTCTTATGGAGCAATGATGTAACCATTTGATTCCTTTAGTAGGGTTGCGGAAGATCATGCCATAGGTAAAATGAAATAAGGGAGATTTTTTTAATGAATACAGATAATAATGGATTATAAAAAGTATTAATGGATGGTCATGATAAATAAATCAATGAAAAATACCCTCCCCCAAACTGAAATTTGTTGTGTGTGAAAGATGGGAAGTGGTAAAAAAGTGGAAATAATGGCTTGAAAATATGAGTAAATAATGCTTTAGTGGTTTTTCATGAAATCATCCTAAAATTTTAATAAATCAAAATATTTTTTTATTTTACCTCAAGTTTTACCCCTATGAAATCTTGGAATGGAATGTATGGAATCATATTTGTTGAAGTTGATGTAGGATGAATTGGTGTTCAAAGTGATGCTAAAGGTAGGAGTCATGCACGTTAAAATAAAGCAATCATAGAGTGTGGCAGTGATTCCTTCCCCCAAGTTGATTAGTTTCCATGTCATAAATATTTCTATAATACATATCATGAGTAGCCTCAATTAGTAATTCACCACCTCAATAACCTCATTATATATAAAAGTGACATAGTCATGTTTTGAATGCCATGGGATAAAAAAATGAATGAAAAGGGGATATAAAATACGGTAAAAATGAGGACAAAAAGATGCATTCCCTAGAGCCATTATTTTTTGTTGTGATGGGAACATAAATTGTGACACATGGTATGAATCAATTATCTTAGTCTTTGTCTCTCATAGTCTTACCACATGAGACAGTGATTTGTCCGCCGCTAGAAACTCAACATTGAAACAACTTATCACGTTTTTGAAATATGAAATATTTGGTATAATGATTGGTCAACTTGGAACTTGTTTATAAAATTAATGGAATTATAATAATTGAAGAGCATGGATACATAAATTAATGTGGAAAACGAAATAATGACATTCAAATGATATACTCAATCAACGTTAGTATAATAAGAAATTCCCTTTTATTGTACAATAGTTATAATAAATACTAATTATATAGTCAAAGTGTAACAACTTCTAAGGGTCCCACAACCCATGATGTGCTAACATATTATAAATACAACATCAAATCTTTAGTCTTATAAGAAATTTCAAGCGCTTCCTTGAAAGCCCAAGTATGGGGTTAATTTTCCTTGTATTTGAATTATAGGAGTAATGGTGATTTAATGTGGCCAAGACCTTTCCCAAGTTGAGCAATTTTGTGCTAACTATTTTATATATCCCTTTTACATGACATAGACCCACTGCCAGCAAGCTTGTTCATTATCCCAACAGTTTTACTTGTGTCTCCATCTTCCTATTAAAGATTTAGTATATATCATAGTTTTAAATTATGGAAGATGGATGGTATAGATTTATTAAGCATAGTATTTTACTTATTAGATTTGGTTTTTGAGAACATCTTTCACCATAGTCCCTTTGTTGTGGCTATTTTAATGTGAAGTAATATGGAGCATTTCAAGTAATAACACAAAAATCCCAAATAACCATTAGTGCATCTATTGTTAGTTTTTAATATCTAATGTAAATTATTCATTGAAATGGGCCTCCATAGAAAGTTATGCCACTAATTCTCATTCTAATAAGGATTGATACAATTGTTCAAAAATTGTACTTGAAAAATACAAGAAAGGAGTAATAATCATTCACATGATTGAGAAGAAATAATGACATAGCCCTTCTCCCCCAAACAGATTGTGAGAATGGTAAATAAAATGAGAATATGGAAAGGGTAGGATATTCAGTCAATAATAATCATCATTGTAGAAAAAATAGGGGTCAAGAGATCATTATACCTAAAAAAATCTTTCTAATATAGAACGGAAACACTCTTGTTCAAATTTGAGTAAAGGAATGAAAATTGTAACTAAAGCTAACAAAAACTTTGACTTCAGATAATGGCAATTGTGACTTAAGGTAATAGCAATTGTGACTCGAGTAACAACAATAGTGACTTAAGATAACAAAAAATATGACTTAGGTAACAACAATTGCAACTTAAGGTAACAACATATGTGATTAGGGTAAGAAAAATTTTGACTTAAGGTAACAACGACCGTGACTTGGGTAACAAAAAATATGACTTAAGGTAACAACAATTGTGACTTCAGGTAACATCAACTATGACTTCAGGTAACAAAAATTACGACTTAAGGTAACAATAATTATGATTTAGGGAAGAACAATTACGACCTAGGGTAACAACAACTGTGACTTCAGGTAACAAAAATTGGGAAATATAATTTATTTATCCAATAGTACCATTATTTCATGTTACAACCTCAAAAATACGCATATCACTTTACGCGTATGGACATGAAGTATCAAGAATGACTATGGCAACCCCCCCAATAAAAAACTGAATCAATGAGAGATCTTGGCATGGTAACATGGAGAAGGATTAGCCAAAAATCATATTCACTTTACAAAATAATGAGAAATTAAGAGTGGATCATTCCTGACAAGACTTACCAAAATAGTGTTTAATATTAGATTTGAGGCAACTGTATAATTATAATATTGGGGAGAAAGTGGATAGATATGTGAAACAACTTAGAAATCAAGAAATTCCTTCTTTTTATTTTGATGAACGAACAACAGTTATTACTTTGAAGGAAATAACAACTACAACTTTGAAGGAAACAACACCTGAAACATAAAAACATAAGGGAAATTAGAAAATAAAAAACACTTTATTGACAACCATAAATAAATAAATAACTTAAGTAACAAAAGTTGTGATTTCAGGTGAAACAATGATGTTTCCTTAGGGAACAACAAACTGTTTTCAAGAAAAAACAATATATTTCTACGGAACATCAATTTGTTTTTAGGAAACAACAATCTATTTCCATGGAACAATAATTTGTTACGTGAGGGAACAACAATCTATTTTTAGTAGTAGTGGTGAATGAGCATGAAAAAAAAATATTTTGGAATAATTATTTGGTAGCAATGGCTTTTTTCAAATGAAAATAAATTCTTCATTTCTCTTATTATGGATTTATTTAGTAATGAAAAAGTCGTAATATTTTTTTTTTTTTGGCAGGAAGTAGCAAAAACACATTGTAGTAAGTTCTTATGGTACAAAACTTTTTAGATCATGGCACCTAGAAAAACTCAACATCATATGATATCGAATTTTTTAATAGATTATTCCATGAAATACCCTTATTTCATTAAAATTTCCTTCAAGAACCACTCATTCATAGAATGACCTTCTTTTTTTTTCCCAGGACCTACAAAAAAACTAGCATCTACCTGCAATAAAACATGAAATCATGGAAGAACAGAGTTGTATGGGTTCTCATAATCCAAGACATATGAAAAAAAATAACAATTAGTTAATTTTTAAAATAAATCCACATAAATATAAATAAGTAAATTTCATTTGGTACCTGCGAGAGAGTGATGGCCAACCATACTAGCCGACGATGTTTTAATTAGAAATTCTTTGCTTCTGGTCTGATTTGAGTGACTCAAAATAAAAATAAATTGAATTAATAGGGATATATCCAATAGAAACATTTTTTTTTAATAATTTCATGAGATGATATGTCAAATACATTCAAAACAACCTACATAATAGAGTTTTTTTCAATTTTCCATCTTAAACCAACATTCCATATTTTAAGAGTAATTTTTTATTTTGATAATAGGTTGAATTAAGTAAAATTTGAGATTAAATTAGATTCATGTATTTATCTCTTATAGAAACATGTTCTGAATACAAGAATAATTGTTGGGTCAAATATGCTAATGAACAACTGGAAAAACATCGTTTTAAGAGTACTGATTTATGATAAGAAGTCAGTATTTTGGTCATAAATTTCTCGTATGATACCTAATTTTAGTGATCAAAATTTATTTATAAACTATAATCATATAATAAAATTCCACAAAAGCTTGTTTTAAATATATATCCATTTAGGCATCCAAAAATGTATTGTCCCAACTTTGTCCCTGAGCTTCCTACTAGATATCGTGTCAATGTTTTGGTCATAAATTTTTTGTTTAAGTTCCAAATTGAGTGATTCAAATTGGGTTAGAAAGCATAAATGAAGGGATATTTTAGATATAATTTTTTTTTTTAAATATTCTCATTTGGTCCCTAAAAACATGATTTTATCGACAATGCTTTTCATAATTCCATCAAGCCAATATGCCATAAAATATGATAAAAAAATTTTTTTTGTCAAATTGTGATTCGAATTGATGTAAGTGTTTCTAGGAATATTATTTTTGATATAATACATCTACATGAACACAAAAAAAAAAATCAAAGATATACCACCCACTTTGATTCACATAGTGTGTTGCACTACACCTATTTTATATATAAATAAATTTATTTATTTATCTACTTATTTATTTTATTTTCTATGCTATACTATTCAAATTTAAAAAAACAAATATCCTTAAGTATAAGAGTAATTCCAATGGAGTCATTTTCGAAAAAAAGCCTCAAGTATGTACATACCCAAATTTGAATAATGCATTTTAATAAATACTAAGGTATTATAAGAGACCAACTTCCTTTGAAAGGATGGTGCCAATAATTTTTGAAGTATGGAGTGATGTTGAAATAAAATGACAGAGTGAAAACAAACTTCAATATAGCCTTTTCTTTCTTGATTTCCCAGAGTTGTCGTATCATGAATTTCTTTAGAAAATTGAGTCTCCAATGTCTTTTTTATTTTATCAATTTGTTGATATAGACTAGAAGAAACCTCATTATCTTCCATAACTTCTACAATTTTTGGATTTTAAACCTTCCCAAGACTAATATAAGTTTCTTGTAGTGGC
The DNA here is from genome assembly GCA_034641835.2 of Pinus albicaulis. Lineage (NCBI taxonomy): Eukaryota > Viridiplantae > Streptophyta > Pinopsida > Pinales > Pinaceae > Pinus > Pinus albicaulis. Next base: position 1,109,894,826 of record CM076579.1, on the reverse strand, counting down.
ACAAGTGTAGTATAATGGGTGGGAAGGGTGGATAATTTTTTCAGTTCAACACTATAAGCATGTTGTACTGATTTATTATTATGGAGATGTGGGATGGATTGAACAAGAATTTGTGTAGGGCATGGAGGATTTTGATGATTTATAAGAATAGGTCGTTTGGTTGATCTTTATTGGTAAGAAAAGTTATATGATTGTGTTGCAAGATGATGGAAATATCTATGCAATTAAGAAAATGGAAGGATGGAGTTTTGAACCATACATGTCATCCATGATTGTCATAGTTGTGAGCTTGCTACAACTTCTGAAACTCTTTGATATATTTCTTTCATCCTTGGTAAGGAAAATTAGTTATCTATGGAATGGCTCAAGTCACATATCCATAAGTTTTGAGACTATCCAAAGGACAACCACTTGAAAAATGCTTCTTTTGGCACCAAGGGAAAAACACTTCTTAAAATTCTTCTTGATTTTCTTTATCTTGAAAAATTCGCAATTGTGAATTTAGAGAGCTAATAATATCAGTTTTACAAAATCCAAATAAATTATTGATTTCAGCTTTTATAACTCTTTTTCTTGTAGCATATTTCAAAAATTGAGAGGAAATTTCTCAAGAATTATTACCACCCTTGAATATTCCTCCTTCAAATGTTCTTTCCAACTAGTTAGTAGAATGGGTGGTGATTAAAACACCATTAAGTGAAATGATAATATTTTATTTTATTTTTTTATGTTTCTACCTCTAATATTCCTACTTTTATTCATGCATTTTATATGACTTGAAACTACCTACATAGGAAAGACTTCAACACAAGTTAGGTAGGGTGTGCATGCAGGATCTTACCTTATGTCTTTAATATCCAACCCTCTCAGAGTCAGGTGTGCATCTACAACTATATATGTGTGTGATAGTGTTATTTTAATTCCTCCCCAACAACGACACCAAAATGTTGGGGTAATTAATTTCTTAAAAAAATAATCACATAGACATTAATTATCAACCCAAGGAGAATATTTTTTATTTCAACGTAATCAAAAAATTATATGCAAGCAACCACCATAGGCTAATACGGGTTCTATATGATTATGTTCTAAACTATCAAGCTCATTCTTCAAGAAATAAAATGTGAAACTTAAATGACACGGCTTAATTAGAACATGAAATAAAGCACATAAAATAAATGGAAGAATTCAAATCTAATTAGAAATGGAAATTCATCTATACTCAAAACTAAAAGAAAAACTTAAAATAAATCACACAAGTGAATTGAAATATTAAACTACCACACCTAACAGGAAATGAAATTATAATCTAGAATTCACAGCATAATTGAAATGTCACTCCAAAGATGGAAATGAAATATAGGCTATGAGTTAAATTATAGTTTGACAATGAAATGAATTTAAAATAATTTTTAATCCCAAGATGAGAATGAATAGACAAATCTATGAATCAAGAAAAACCATAACACTCATCAATGCATATACTATGAACTGGAAACAATAATCTATATATAGTGAAAGGAAATAGTGAATACAATCCTGAAAGGAATAGAAAAATTAAATTATGAAGGAAATAATAAATTCAAAGAAGCCTCCGCAAATGGAAAATGAGGGAAGCAATAAATCAAATGTAAATAATGAAGAATATAAAATACATAAATTCATTATACATCAATAGTGATCCATGCTTAAAGCAGGGGCACCTTCCTCCTTAAACAAGATGTTGGAATAAGATTACTTACTGCAATCAAATGAATTCTTGGAAAATCCAAATGTAATTACTCAACAATCCTTCATTAATCAGAAGTTAGGAAATAAAAATCAATGCCTCTTCATCATCATCCTCTTCCATTCTTCAACTCTCTACTATTTTTTCCTATATTTTCGTTAAATTCAACAATTATCCATCCTTTCTCTCTAATATTTGTCTTCATTTAAATACACAAAGATAAAGGGGAAATTACAAATAAAGTGGTCATCACGATCTTATGAGCCCATTACAGAATTATTTTCACTACAAATTTATATTTTTTACAATAGGTCAATCAACAATATCAAATCTGAATGATCTCTCCATCATCAATTAGTTAGAACAAGTTGAATTTGGTTTTGCAATTGGGAAAATTGACAACCAACCACAACAATGAATATAGGAAAAACACCTTCAAATAACCACATATGTATCTCAAACCAAAGAAATTTTAAGAAAAATGCACATATGAGAAACTAATTTGGGTCATTTTTCACAAAACCCATATCGCAAAATTTTGATATTCATCTTCATTTTCCTGAAAAATCCAACGCAAAATTGTCACTGAGTTGGAGCATGGATTTTCAATATGGATGAGGTCTTAGAGATTGAAATTGTGAGTGTTGTTATAAAAATCCTTTTCATAAACCATCATTTGAAAAATCATGCATAATAATCTTCAATATATTAAAAATAAAATAATATGAACATTACTTAACCATAAGAACATGAATAAGTATAAGTTGGCATTATATGAGAAATTATGACAAATGGCAGGACAAAATAAATGTAGAAATGGATGAAATAGATGTAAAGAAATGATAATAATAATGAAAAATTAGTTTCCAAACATAGATGTGAGAGTCATTCATTCATTCGGGGAGGATAATATTGAGAGATAAAGGATTCATCAGTTACAATAGTTAATTAAGGGCTCAGGGTTGGCCAATTCTAAAAATATTATGTGCAGTTAAACCTACAATTGGGTGGAGATTCATCCCCAAATTTTTATGTCAAGAGATTCATTCTTGAAGAAAAACTCAAGGAAAAAAATTTCATGTAGATGAAAAAAAAAAAAAAAAACTCTATTGTATAATTTATATCCTTTCCTATTTTCTCAATATGTCATTTGGGGACAACTCTCCAACCGACCATAAGCTCAGTTGCACAAAATTTTTCTATAGTTCGCCACCCCTTAGTACTCAATAAACTACTATCGTCAGTGACTCCTTTGTCTCTCAACATTATCTTCCTTGAAAGAAGGAATTCCTCTCACCTCCCTTTCATCAACTATATAGAAAGGGGATCGGAAAGTGATCTGCATGCACACAATCCATGTATGTATGCCAAATTCTATTTTTCTCTTTAAGTTTTCTTTAACTCAACGTTTTAATCATAATTTGATTCTTGCTTTTTCTATTTCTTTTTAATTTTTGTTAACTTTACTTATTCTTACCATTTTTATAATCTATTTCTATTTAATTTTTCAAAACTTCACAACATTATTATTATTATTATTATTATTATATTTTCTTTATTATTTATTATTTTATTTATATATATATTAATATTTCCACCTTTTATTGTTTATTGTTGCATTTATTATTATTATTATTATTAGGAATTATACTTATAAACTTTTCTTATTCCATATTAGTTAAAAAATTGTATGAGGTTGTATGTAACATAAACAATATAGGTATATCTTGCACTAAAAGATGCACCAAAAGTAACTAAGGCAGAGCTTATAGAAATTAACATATAATTAATGAGTATATTTGAAATTTAAAAAGTGTATTAGTCTATACATGTAAATAGACATATAATTAGTTTGTTTACTTGAAATGGACCATTATAATTATATCTACCAATTAAATAAATCAGTATAAATCTTAAAATCAATGATTTAAATTGTGGGTGAAAAGTCTTATTTATTTCATACAAATTAGATAAAGTTATTAGGGTGTATGTATAAGTTAAGCATATTATTATTATATTCACTTGAATGGAGCCATTGTGATTATATTATTTTATTGTGATTTAACTCCTTGTGAAATTTCCTTTGTGTATAAATGGAAAAAATTCATAAACTATACAAATATCATTTTTTAAATGTTATGTTTTTATGTTGTTAATTAGTGGAGTGTTTAAGTGGAGATATGTTAATGTTATATATGTGTTTTTAATGCACATGTAGATGGATATTAATATAAGTCAAAATATGTTGTTGATGTTTAAAATGGAAGGAGTATTCTTTCAATCATAAACTAGAGATGAACAAAGTTTTCATATTCAAAGAGAATCAAATTGGAAATTCGGTGATATGTCATATTTTTTAGGCCTTTTAGGTCGTAAGTATTTAAATAGTGGTTAAAAAATATTATGTTGTAATATTTATGCTAAATGTTGCTAAAAATTACATCTAACAAGTACTTGAAAAATAAGATATTGATATAGGGGACTTTAATTTCACATGGGATATGTCTCACTATTGTTTTGCAAACAAAATTGAAACCGAAGATAATAATACATTTTTATGAGAAAAGGTTCATGTAAGTGGTAGAAATATGGAGATAAATATGGAGAATAAAATCTATTGCTAATATATACATAATTTCATACTTTTAAATTCATTGAATATTATTCAAACCACATATTAATAATATCATATACAAAACAAGAGCAAGATTCTTGGCTTATGCAAGTTTTATTCCCTTTTTTAAGGCACTCCATTGTATTAAAGAGAAACCTTAGTATTCAAATGTTAAATAGGATATGTACTTCATTGCATTTGATGAAGATAGATTTATTTTATAAATATGTTAATAACTACATTCCAATTTTTCAATTCAACTTTCACAGAGTTTTCAGCGAATCCATTTGTATGATTTTGTATACTTTTTGAAATATATGGAAATTGAAAATAATATTAAGATGAATTTTTATTATTGTTTATAATTGTGTTTGCACTAAATTTTTTGTTTATAATTGTGTGTGTATTTTTAAATGAATTCATCTTATGCCTTTGCCCTTGCGGGGTAAACTACCTCTGCTCCTGCTTGCTTTGCTTCGGGTTATGAATCAACGGGTTCTTACGGATATGGGATCACTGGATGAAACTGCGGGATTATCTCGCCGCGCCAACCTTTAGATTGAATGCCATTCATCTGGTCCTTATGCGTTCCCTGAGGTTGCGGTTTTGAGAGCCGATTCGATGCGAGAGCTTTTGGGACTCTACGTCACCGTGGTCAATGAGTTATGTGAGTAATTCGAGATATTATATATGTAATTATGAATAGTGAGTCCCTATATGGTCGAGCCTGCTTACGCATCCTAATGAAATCAGCCAATTTCTTATATATGATGCGCCTCTCTCGACCTCGCTTTGAGTAATTCGATATATTATATATGTAATTATGCAATTTTGAGTCGATGGCGGCCTTATAGTCGAGAGTTCGTTTCTCTCCTCGACCTCGTTTAAGGATAGATAGTGAAATCTCCTTATCCTTTTCCATAGTTTCTCTACTTATTATATGAGATTATGCCGAAGGCCTTCTGCGGAATTTTCATGGGGCAAAAAGCCCGTTTTTTTCACTTTTTCGCGCCATCTTACCCCGGTTTTCACCGTGTTTTTCCAACCAATTTTGCGCCATTTTGGGGAATTTTGTCTGAATTTTAGTTTAAATAAAGTATTCGACTTGGGCCTTCAGCCATATAAAATCACTGGTGTTTTCTCGCTCATCATACGGGGCAAGAATATTCCGTTTTATAGAGAGAAAAGGGCCGGTTCTCCCCTTATAGGTCCGGTAGGGCCGGCCGGTAGTGTAGTTTTCTACCGGTTTTGCCTCCTTGCCCGGTGCGGACAAGCAATAAATTACCTTGATTGAATGCTGAATGCATGTTTCAATGATGCAGGTAGCCCCAAAAAATAGACATATTTTTGACCAAAAGCCAACCCGGAAAGCCGGGGCTAGGCCGCCCTCAGGACACAAGTTGTTTCAGGATTTTTGCCACTTTGGCCTTTTATTGACTTTTAATTACTTATATGCATTATATGTGTTAATACTCATATATACATGTAAAATGTAAATCTCTATAAAAATAAATGTGCATTTTTTATTAAAAATGATTAAATAATTTATTTGAGCAATGGTATGTGCATTATTCTGATAATGGGGAATGGGTCATAATTAACTGATTTGAACTGAAGTATAAGATATGTGATTTCCCAATCTTTAATTTTTTATAAATTTGTGTACGTAAAAAAAATGATATTTTTAATTGTGATCATATCATGTTGGACATCAACAAGGAACAAAGTCACTTACTATGTTTTAATTACATATAAAATGCATTAATATGAGTGTATAATTGTGATACATAATTTTTGAAATAAAACCCCATTGTATATAAATTGTCTTTTATTAGAAAATTCATATAATTAATTGACAATAAGTGCTAAGTGGTCTATTAATTTTTCATTGGATATGTATTATCGGTGAGTTATGTTCTTGAAAATTTTCAACTGAAAGTTATTTGATTTCATTATCCAATGATAACATTTTTTATTTTATTTTTAAATAAACTAAAATCATATGATATGAGTCAAGAAGGAATAAACTTATTTATATTCATTAATTTTAGTGTATAAATGTGATATATAATAGCCATAAAACTATGATGCATTTCTCTGAAAAAATAAGAAAAAAAACAAATCTTAGAATTCCTTAAAAATAACTGTTAAGTGGATTTTTATGCTAATGGGTGATGGACCATAGATGAATGACTTCAAGCTCTTTAAATTTTAAGGCATTGAATTATCAATCCATATTTTTTTCTAACCATGTATTCTTAAGTTAATTATATGCAATCATATCATATAAGTCAATAAGTCATGAAGCCATTTATTGACTTTTATTTTCCTATCATATGGTTTAATATGAATGTATAAATTTTATATTATTCTCTTTTAAATAAAACTCCATGCAAAACAAAATGTTTTCCCTAATAATACATGGAATAATAAATTATTAATGAATTTTAAGTGGACTATTTATTCTCATTTAAAATATGTATCATAAATGGAAACCTTTAAACTTTATGCACCATAGACATTTTATTTTCACATACATATTACCATTTCATAAACTTGAATTCTTAAATGAATTATTTGTAATTGAAATAATATCGTAGAAGCCAACAAGACATGAAGCTATTAATTGGATTCTATTTAGTTATATGGATTGATACAATTTTATAAATGTAATGTGTTTTTGAAATAATTCTCTTAATGTAAGTAAAGATTTGTTTTCAACAAAATAAACTAGAAATAATTGACAATGAGTTCTAAGAGGTCGATTTTCAATCCATAACTTTCCATAAATTTTTCTAATGATGTATTATTAAATCAATTATTTATATATGCAATCATATCATATAATTCAATAAGTTAAGAAATAATTTATTAAATTTTATTATCCTATCAGATGGTTTAATATGAGTACATAAATGTGACATTTTTGAAGTAAAATTGCATACAAAACAAAATGATTTTCCTAATAAAACATGAATAATCAATTTATAATGAGCGTTGAGTGGACTATTCATTCTCATTCAAGAGATGGACCATAAATGGATATCTTTAAACTTTTTTACACCATTTGACATTTGATTTTCCCATTCACATTAACATTTTGTAAATTCCAATTCTTAAATAAATTATTTGTAATTGAAATGGTCTCATAGAAGCCAAGACATGGATCTATTTATTGGATTCTATTTAGTTATATCCCTTTAAATGTAATTCACTTTGAAAAAAATATCTTGACATAAGTAAAGATATATTTTTTACAAAACAAATAATTTAGGATTAATTGATAATGAGTTCTAAGTTGTCTATTCAATTTCCATTTCATAGCTTTTTCTAACAATGTATTCTTAAGTCAATTACTTGTATATAAAATTATCTAATATAAAATTTTATTAAGTTTTATTTTCTTATCATATGGTTTAATATAAGTGCATAAATGTGACATTTTTGTTTTTGAAATAAAACTCCATGTAGAAACAAAATGTTTTTCCTAATAAAACACAGAATAATTAATTGATAATGAGTGTTACATTGACTATTCAGGCTCATTAATGAGATGGAGGATAAATGGATGTATTTAAATTGTTGCACCATATGGAATTTTGTACAAAATGGAATTAACTTATAATAAGGTATAAATGGTCTATTCTATTTTCAATCCATAACTTTGACTAACTATGTATTCTTAAATCATTTTTTTTTGTATATGAAATCATCTCATATAAGTCAATAAGTGAGGAATTTTTTTATTTTTTTTTCCTATAACATGGTTTAATATGAGTGTCTAAATATGGAAATGTTGTTTTTGAAATAAAACTTCATATACAAAAATTAAAAATTAAAAATTTCCTAGTAATTTAAACATGGAATAATTAATTGATAATGAGTGCTAAGCGGACTATTCACTCACATTCAACATATGGGTCATAAATGGATGCCTTTAAACTTCACCATATGATATTTTATTTTCCCATCCAATTAACAACTTATAAATATAAATTCTTCAATAAATTTTTGTAATTGAAATAATCTCATAGAAGCAAACAATTCATGAAGTTACTTATTAATTCTATTTAGTTAACATTGATACAAGTTTACAAATGTAATGTATTTTTTAAATAAACTTATTAATGTAAGAAAATATATATTAAAAAAAAAAAATTAGAATTGATTGATAATGAGATCTAAGTGGTCTATTCATAAAACATGGGAGAATCATGTGTCATAGGTGAATGAATTTGAATACGCACTTAGTATTGAAAATAAATATCTTAATCATTGATAATTTATTTGTAGTTTCATTAAATATGTAATAATCAAAAAGCATGGGGACATACAAAAATTTCAAGTAATGTCTATGATATGTGTTTCAACATATATTAATAAATTTCCATTTAAAATTATTGTCATTTTCTCCTCTTAGTGAAAATAATATCAAGTCATGGATTTTTCTATAATTGGTTGGCACTATTACATTAGGACCATTATTGGTTTTCACAAATTTTCCAAGTTGATAAGGAGAGATCGATATCCAAGTTTTCCTTCATGTGTGCTACTATTTGAAGACCCTTACCTCCATTTCTTTCTACTTATCTAGGTCAGTTGGTTCTCAACGACTAAGTCTAAGTCTTTTTTACTTCAATTTGTGACAATATCAATCGCAATGGATTTACTTTAATCCCCATTTGAGAACTCTCAAAATTTGATTTATTTTTACTTTAGTGGAGATATATTAGTGTTACCCAACCTTGTTTAAATACCTAGATTAATATTTCCTAGCCTTAGTATACATGTCAAGAGAAACTTTCATGCTTAGACAAATTATCACCTTCTCCTTGGTGCTTCATAGAGGCACTAAGGGAAATAAATTTAATACAAAAACATATTACTAATTTTATAGTAGGTTGGTTTCAATGAAAATTCAAGACACACACCCCTTTGCCACTTACTTTTATATCCTCTAAAAACCATTATTTGATCAACAAATCACCCCCTCAAGGGTTATGGAAAGGCAGATTGGAGTTGTTAGGCACAAAATATAAACATATAGGACTATAGGATGGTATTGATAACTATAATATTTTTTTCAATCGATGTTAAACATACTAATGTGCATTTTGTTTAGATCGATTAATTTTAAAATCTCCTTTCGAACTCCTACTATGTATTGATACTATTGTACCTATTAATCCCATGTTTTCCCTATTCATGGTCACTATTTGTTTTGACATTGCTAAAACTATTTGTATATTATCTTATATTAAGTTAATATGGTGATTTACAAAAAAAAAAGAATGTTGATGAATTCCTTGTAATATAATTTTTCCAAATTCAATGAAAAATGTGCTTATGGATAAAAAATTTCTCATGGCATATATCTCACATTCACTTTCTCACAAAAAATTATATATGAATCTCAATATTATTTTTAGCTTCATATAAATTTTAGATGTCAAACTTTTTTTATTGTGTTATATATATTGCAAATCAAACTTGGGCGGAGGTAAAAATATTTAACTTATGGTAGGTGGTGTCTCTTCTCAATTATTCAATTTTTCAATGTATCTAACACACCATTGTCTCTATGGTAACTTCAAAAACAAAATCTATATGAATCTCAAGATTAGTTTTACCTTATAGAAATTTGATTTTTCAATCTCTATTTCACCACTATGTTAGATATCATGCAACACAAATCTAGGTGGAGGCAAAATTCTATAATTTATGATAGGTTGCATGCATCTTCCCAATTATTCAAGCTTTCATTGGATGTGGCCCACCATTATGCTATGGTAGTCGTCAGCATGACATCTAATGTTGAACCAACTAATATTGATTAATTTATTTATCCATTTGATCCAAGACATCTTTAACATCCCTTAACCTAGCAAACATAGGTGGATTTTCAACTCTACTCTAATCTATCTCATAATTATAACCTTGATGCAAGGTCTAGAGTATATTTTAATCCCTATATGTTAGGTCCCTATATTACTAGTTTATTCCCTTATTTTTGTTAGTGTAGCCCCCTTATCGTTATTTTTGTACCCCTGTAACCTCCATATTGTTACTATTGTGCCCTTACATTATTATTGTTAGGTCGGCTAGTGTTAGGTCCCTATATCACTAGTATAGTCCCTTATTATTGTCAGTGTAAACCCCTTATTGTTATTATTGTACCCTCGTAACCCCCATTTTGTTATTATTGTGCCCTTAAATTATTATTGTTAGGTTGGCTAGGATTACATTGTGGCCCACTAGGATTACATTATGGCCCCATGGACTCCTATATATAGAAAGGAGGTTTTGTAAATTGTATCATCCAAGAATTGTTCATTCATGTAATGTATTGCAGGTTTCCCCCTCGAAGTGGCTTATTTCTAAGGCGTTGATATCTCTTTTCTTCTCTTTTTGGAGCTGGTTTCCCAACATTTGGTATCAGAGCTTTGGAGTCTAGGGTTTCGCTGCTCCAAACAGGTCATTGTGGAATTTTCGCTATAAATTTTTTTCTACAAAGTTTCAGAACCTGAAAATTTTAGGGTACAAAACAAAAATCCTGAGGAACATTGTCTAAAAATTTCAGAGCTTTTTTCGCAATATTTTTTGAGATATGATCTGTGGAATTTAGGTCTTTTTTCAGGCTCCTAAATAGGTCATCGTGGAATTTGCGCTATAACGTTTTTTCTACTGAGGTTCCGAATATGAAATTTTTATGGTGCGAAGCTGAAATACTAAGAAAACTCTTCCAAAAATTTTAGAGCTTGGTTCGCAACTTTTTTGGAGATATGATCCGTGGAAGGTAGTGCTTTTTCAGGCTCCCGGATTTCATCTCAAAAAGGTGATCGTGGGAAAATTTCAATAACTCTCTCTCTGAGCATCGGATTTGAGTGTCGTAAAAATTGGTCGCAATTAAACGGACTGTAGTTTCTTGGCTATCAATTTCAAAGGCTAAGGATGAAACAGTGACACGTGGAAATTCGTACAAGTTCGATATACTGAACCAGTCCATAATTAGGTCATTGTGGGAGATTGGACATAACTTTGTCTTAGAGAATCAAAATCAAATCAGACCTGTGGCATTCAAAATAGAATTCAGAGGGCTACCTCATTGCGGAATTTCAGATATTGAAGAGCCACAATCACAGAGATAATACAATTTCAATATCGAGCTCCTCAAAAGCAAGTAAAAGGTGTGTATTTTTTTTCTGAATTGCATAAGTCTTGTCTGAAGAATCAAGTTGAATTGATTGCAAGGGCATATTGTAGAATAGATATTAGTATTGGATTATAAAATGGCCCCTAAAAAGAATTCAACACTCATTAATCCTTTGGAAAGCTCTACTATGACTCATGAAGATGAAGAATGGCAACATGACATATCAAAATTACAAGAGCAAGTGCAACAAATTTCGCTCTCGCAAAGAGCAACAAAAAATGACATGGAATTTTTGAAGAAAGGCGTGGAAACTAATATGGATGGTTTGAAGAAAGGCGTGGAATCTAAGATAGATGGCATGGAATCTAAGATTGATGGCATGGAGGCTAGCATGGAATCTAAGATGGATGACATGGAAGCTAAGATCAATGAGAAAATGGAAAACATGAAGAATGTTCTAAAAGTAGACATGGAAGGTTTGACAAAGTTGATACAAGAAACATTTCCTAATGGTGAAAAGATAGTAGAAGAACCTCATGATGAGAACAAAATAAATGTTAATCGTGATTTCATAAACTCTAATGTTGGCGGGAAGAACCACCATATTCCAAAAATGGATATGAGGAAGTTTGATGGAAAGGATCCTGTAACATGGATACTAGAGATGGAGCAATATTTTGATCTCCATAACGTGCAAAACACACAAAAGGTACGCATTGCAACTTTACATTTAGAAAAAAATACATTTGTATGGTATCGATGGCTTTGCTCCCATTAAAAAATTGTCACTTGGTCAATTTTTACGGAGGAAATGATAGCACATTATGAGGATACAAAGAGCAACACCTTCTTTAGCCAATTGATAAATCTCAAACAAAAGGGTTTAGTGGGGCAGCACATTGAGGACTTCCAAAAATTGAATATAAGGGTAACTGATATTCCAGAGGAACAAGGATTGATCTCTTCATAGGCACTTTAAAGGATAACATTCAACATGAAGTTCGCGTTCTGGAACCTGATTCATTGGAGAAGGCATTCAGGTTGGCAAGAAAAGTTGAATGTAAAATTATGGCAACAAGGAAGCCTACCACTCAATTCTATAAAGAAGGAAGTGTTGCTACGCATAGATTTCCACAACCTACAAGGTTGACACCACAACAATTGGAAGAAAAAAGAGCAAAAGGGCTTTGCTACAGTTGTGATAGCAAATACACTAAAGGTCATAAGTGTGTTGAAAATAAATTATTTTACATAGATTGTGAAGAAGAAGAAGAAAATGAAAAAGAAGAGGATATACACCAGGAACCAGCCATAGAAGAGGAAGAAATGAATCCGACCATATCATATAATGCACTGGCCGGAATTACCACTCCTCAAACTCTCAAGATAGTAGGACAGATCAAGAAGAAAAGGGTAATAGTGTTGATTGATTCAGGTAGCACCCATAATTTTATTCATTGTAAGGTAGTCAAGGAATTAAATTGTTTCCTATACCCAGCACCAGAATGTCAAGTGATGGTTGCAAATGGAGGAACTATAAATTTCTCTGGAAAATGCCATAATATCAAGCTAACCATGGGGAATATGTATTGACTAGTCCAATGCTTTCCATTCCTATGGGAGGTGCTGATGTTGTACTAGGAGTACAATGTTTACAATCTTTGGGGACAGTAGCTTTTAATTTTCAAGAACTTTTCTTGAAATTTTTTTCAGAAGGAAAGGAAGTCGAATTACGGGGTATTGAAGGGAAGCCGGGAAGGATAATAAGCTCTAATGTCATGACAAAGCTTCTAAAGAAATAACAACGAGGCGTAATTGCACAATTATGCTCACTAGAAGTTCCAACATCAAAATCGTCTATTTCTGCAGATCTCCAACAAGTCTTGGACAATCATTCCAAGGTGTTTGAAACTCCCAAAGGACTCCCACCTATTCGTGATCATGATCATGCTATTCATTTGCTTCCAGGAAGTGTTCCTCCAAACATCAGGCCTTATAGATATCCTTACTTCCAAAAGAGCGAAATTGAACGTATGATTGCAGAAATGTTAGAGGCGGGTATAATTCAACCTAGTCAAAGTTCTTTCTCTGCTCCTGTAGTAGTGGTACACAAGAAGGATGGATCATGGCGAATGTGTCCGGATTATAGGGAGCTCAATAAGCTCACCATTAAAGATAAATTTCCCATTCCTGTGATTGATGAATTATTGGATGAATTACATGGAGCAATTTATTTTACAAAGTTGGATCTTTGTTCAGGATATCATCAAATTAGAATGAAGAATGAAGATATTCCAAAAACAGCATTTCGAACTCATGAGGGTCATTATGAATTTTTGGTCATGCCTTTTGGCCTTACACTTCTACATTTCAAGGGTTGATGAATTCCATTTTCAAACCCTTCCTTAGAAAATTTGTGCTAGTATTTTTTGATGATATACTAATCTACAGCAGGTCTTGGAAGGATCATGTTGAACATGTTGACAGGGTGCTCAAACTATTGCAGGAGAAACAATTATATGCAAAAACATCCAAATGTTTCTTTGGAGTACAAGAAGTGGAATATCTGGGTCATATTATATCTCACGAGGGTGTTAAAGTAGACCCTAACAAAATTAAAGCCATTAAGGAATGGAAAGTCCCCACGACCATAAAGCAGTTGTGAGGATTTCTCGAGTTAACAGGGTATTATCGCAAGTTTGTTAAGAATTATGGGAGAATAGCAGCACCTCTAACAACATTATTGAAGAAAGATGCATTTTCATGGACTCCTGAAGCAACTAAGGCCTTTGAACATCTTAAAGAGGCAATGTGCCTAGCGCCTGTCTTAGCTATGCCAGACTTCACAAAAACCTTTATTGTGGAATGTGATGCCTCAGAAAGTGGAATTGGTGTTGTTTTAATGCGGGAAGGAAGACCCATTGCTTTTGAAAGTCGTCCAATCAAAGGAAAGTATTTACAGAAACCTATTTATGAGAAGGAAATGTTAGCAATACTGCATGCACTAAAGAAATGGCGAACTTACCTAATGGGAAGAAACTTCAAGGTAAAAACTGATCATGATAGTCTTAAACACTTTTGGAACAAAGACTATCTTCAGAAGAGCAGCAAAAATGGGTCACAAAGATGTTGGGTTATGACTTTGAAATAATCTACAAAAAAGGAAAGCTTAATGTTGTTGCAGATGCACTCTCAAGAAAGAATGAAGAGGTGGAAGCATTGCTTTGTGCCATTTCTATTATCCAACCAGATTGGATAACCGAAGTAAGAGATGAATGAAAGAAGGAAAAAGATGTATGGACACTCACTCAAAATTTCTAGCAAGATCCTAGTACATCTGATACATTTAGTTGGAAAAATGATTCTTTATGGTACAAAGATCTCTTATATCTTTGTAAGAATTCCCAACTAAAACAAAATATTCTTCTGGAATTGCACACTTCTCCTTTAGGAGGACACTTGGGATTTTTAAAAACTTACCACATGGTGAAGAAAGAATTTTTTTGGGATGGCCTTAAATCTAATATTCAAAAGTTTGTGACGAAATGTTTGGTTTTCCAGGAGAATAAAGTTGAGACAATTAAGACCGCGGGACTTCTACAACCTTTATCCATTCCAAGTCAACGTTGGGAGGAGATTTCAATGGATTTTATCACAAGTTTACCTAAGTCCGAAGGAAATAATGTCATCATGGTGGTAGTTGATAGACTTACCAAGTATGCACACTTTTGTGCATTATCTCCTCCATTTAAAGCAAGTACAATTGCTACTACATTTATGGACACAATTCAAAAGCTACATGGAAACCCAAGGGTTATTGTGAGCGACAAAGATCCCATTTTTACTGGAAATTTTTGGACAGAGTTA
This sequence comes from Pinus albicaulis, assembly GCA_034641835.2. NCBI lineage: Eukaryota > Viridiplantae > Streptophyta > Pinopsida > Pinales > Pinaceae > Pinus > Pinus albicaulis. Next base: position 1,109,879,463 of record CM076579.1, on the reverse strand, counting down.
TTTTCTTGTTTGGTTACTCAATTAGCTCATAGCTCATCTTATCATCCTCAATCTGATGGTCAAACTGAGATAGTAAATAAATGTTTGGAAGGATATCTTCGTTGTTTTGTATCTGATAAACAAACACAATGGGTCAAGTAGTTACCTCTTGCTGAATGGTGGTATAACACTTCCTTCCATACTGCAGCAAAAATGACCCCATTTATGGCACTTTATGGATATCATCCACCATCCATCACATCATCTTTAAGGGAAAATTCGAAGGTTCAAGCGGTGGAAGATCACATCGAGCATCAGCAAGAAGTTCTCCAACTCTTAAAGGATAACCTGAATTTGGCACAAAATCGAATGAAACAACAGGCAGATCAACATCGCAGCGAGAGAAGTTTTGACATAGGAGATTGGGTATTTTTACGGCTACAACCATATAAACAAATGTCCCTCAAGCAAGCTAAGAAGGATAATAAATTATCGCCAAAGTAATATGGTCCTTGCAAGGTGTTGCAAAAGATTGGTACTATGGCATACAAATTGGAGCTTCCTGCTTCTTCGCGAGTACATCCAGTTTTCCATGTTTCATGCTTAAAGAAGGTTATAGGTGAAAATTTTCCAGTTCAAACAGTATTGCCAGAACTTGATGGGGAAGGGAAGATCATATTGGAACCTGAAGCAGTCATAGAAAAAAGAACTCGACAACTACGGAATCGATCAATTTCAGAGTATCTCATCAATTGGAAGAACTTACCCACTGAAGATTCTACATGGGAGGATGAGAATTTTATACAGAAGCACCCGGAGCTACTCAAGTGTTGAGGACAACACTTTTTTTGAAGGAGAGGGGCATGTTAGGTCCCTATATCACTAGTATAGCCCCTTATTATTGTTAGTGTAAACCCCTTATTGTTATTATTGTACCCTTGTAACCCCCATTTTGTTATTATTTTGCCCTTAAATTATTATTGTTAGGTCGACTAGGATTACATTGTGGCCCACTAGGATTACATTATGGCCCCATGGACTCCTATATATAGAAAGGAGGTTTTGTAAATTGTATCATCCAAGAATTGTTCATTCATGTAAGGTATTCGAGGTTGCCCCCTTGAAGTGGCTTATTTCTAAGGCATTGATATCTCTTTTCTTCTCTTTTTGGAGTTGGTTTCCCAACAGCTAGGATTATATTGTGACCCCATGGACTCCTATATATAGAAAGGAGTTTTTTTCCTTTGTAACATCCAATAATTGTTCATTTATGTAATTTAGAGGAGGTTTCTACCTCGAAGTGGCTTATTTATAAGGTTTTGATCTCTCTTTTCTTCTATTTTTTGAGTTGGTTTCATAACATTTGGTATCAGAGCTTTGGATTCTAGGGTTTCGCTCCTCCAAACAGGTCATTGTGTAATTTTAACTATACTATTTTTTTATGACAGTTCAAAAGCTTAAATTTTTACCATGAGAAGACGCAAACCTGAGGAACTTCTTGTAAAAATTTTAGATCTTTGTTCACAATATTGTCATAGATATGGTCTATGGAACTTAGGGTTTTTTGAGGCTCTTGAATTTCATCTCAAAGAGGTTACCGTGGGAAAATCGTCATAACTCTCTCTCTGAGCATCAGATTGGAATTATGTAAAAAGTGGCCACAAGTACATGGAATGCAGTTTATTGTTTATCCATTTTAGATCCGAAGGAGGAAAAAGTAACACGTGTCACACCGTACAATTTCATTGTACTGAACCAGTTCATAATTAGGTCATTGTGGGAGATTGGACATAACTTTTCCTTGGCGAATCCAAATCAGGTCAGACTTATGGCATTCGAAAGAAGATTTAGAGGGATACTATAGGACTTAATTTCAGATATTGAAGATCCAAATTCATCTAGATAGTTTAATTTCAATATCGAGCTCCTTAAAAGCAAGAAAAAGGTGTGTATTTGTTTTTCGAATTGCATAAGTCTTGTTTGAAAAATCAGTTTGAATTGATTCCAAGGGCATATTGAAGAACAGATATCAGTATTAGGTTCTAAAATTTCCTCTAAAAATAATTCAACACCCATTAAACCCTCAGAATACTCTACTATGACTCACGAAGTGGAAGAAGTGAAAAATGATATATCAAAACTACAAGAGAAAGTGCACCAAATTTCGCTCTCACAAAGAGAAAAAAAAAATGAAATGGAAGTTTTGAAGAAAGGCATGGAAGCTATGATGGACGGTTTGAAGAAGGGTGTGGAAGCTAATATGGAAGGTTTGAAGAAAGTCGTGGAAGCTAAGATGGATGGCATGGAAGATAAGATGGATGACATGGAAGCTAACATGGAAGACATGAAGAATGATTTAAAAGTAGACATGGAAGGTTTGAAGAAATTTTTGACAAAGTTGATACAAGAAATTATTCCTAATGGTGAAAATTTAGTACAAGAAACTCATGATGAGAAAAAAATAAAAGTTAATCTTGATCTCATAAACTCTAATGTTGGATGGAAGGACCACCATATTCCAAATATGGATATGAGGGAGTTTGATGGCAAGGATCCCGTAACATGGATACTATAGATGGAGAAATATTTGGATCTCAATAATGTGAAAAACACACAAAAGGTACGCATTGCAACTTTAAATTTAGAACAAAATACATCTGTATGGTATCGATGGCTTTTCTATCATAAAAAAAATTGTCACTTGGTCAATTTTTATGGAGGAAATGATTCACATTATGAGGATACAAAGAGCAACACCTTCTTTAGCCAATTGATAAAATTCAAACAAAAGGGTTCAGTGGTGGAGCACATTGAGGACTTACAAAAATTGAATATAAGGGTAATTGATATTCGAGAAGAACACATGATTGATGTCTTCATAGGGACTTTAAAGGATAACATCCAACATGAGGTTTGCCTTTGGGAACCTGATTCATTGGAGAAGGCATTCAGGTTGGAAAGAAAAATTGAATGTAAAATTATGGTGACAAGGAATCCTACCACCCACATCTATAATTATGGAAGTGTTGCTACTCCTACACTTCCACAACCTGCAAGGTTAACACCACAACAATTGGAAGAAAAAGGAGAAAAAAGGCTTTGTTATAGTTGTGATAGAAAATACACTAAAGTTCATAAGTGTGATGAGAAGAAATTATTTTACATAGATTGTGAAGAGGAGGAATAAAATGAACAAGAAACTTCAAAAGAAGAGGATATACACCATGAACCTGTTAAGGTCCTATAATAATAGGGTTCATAAATTTGAATTGACTATTGTAAGCCTTGTAATATTGTACATACCTTTTCTTTCTGTAAATGTTTTCCCATATTTAAAAAATGAAAAGAAGGTATATCATAAAATAAAAATCAAAGGACCAAAAGAAAGAGATCAAAAAATAATATAAAATATGAACCCCACAAAAAGAAACAAGAATAAATTCTGAAAGTGTTGCACATTAAAATTCCACTACTCTTATTTTAGTTACTTTTGCAAATAAAATTGTGTGCAGCTTGTCCAAAATGCCACAATTCATGATAATCATACAATTTAATCTTGATTATTGATGCTTTAAATTTCATTTTATACTAGTTAGTGAATAAATATCTCACCAAACCATTTCATCTTGGTAGATCAGTACTTAGGTAGAGAATAAATGAGCTCATTAGTTTAATTTGAGCCATTAGAAGTTATAAGGTTAGAAGTAGATTAGTTTTCCTATTAAAAGAAAAATAAAGGGGTCAGCAAGCTCAAATGCACCCAATAAAGGAAATAAAAATGTTATGATAAAAGAAGGATAGGTAGATTATTTTCACAAGCATTAGAAAGCATCAATTGGTTTGTCTCTTATCACTAATATCTTACTAATTTCCCCTTCCTAATTCCTAAAAAACCCCTTCCCTATTCATTTTCCCTTATTCTAACACATTTCCCTCATAAAAACCCTTTCCATTTTGATAAATATTCCTTTTCCCTTCTAAAAACCCTTTCCCTAGCCTAAAACCCATTTCTAATATTAAAACACCTTTCCCTAGTTTAAAACCCCTTTCCCTAAATAACTCTGCCTTTTTTTAATAAATTAAACAAAAACCCACTAACGCAAATTTTTAAATGTTTAAAAATATCGGGCCCCACTGCAAAAATCCCTCCCTGATATCATTTTAAAACCCCCCTCCTAATTTATTTCTAATACCCCACTATTATATATCCCTAACGCCATTTACATATTAATTCCAGACCCATCGTTATATTAAAACTTATGCTTTAAACCCTTACCACACCCACTTACATTAACATCCTTCGCGCATAAAATTCCCAACCCCACCTCTTTGAAACCTCGCCAACACATCCATCTACCCGATCATCTTAGATTGTATCCAACAACCCACAAGCCATTACACAATCCTCGACAATCCAAAGTTTAAAACCACTGGAGGTTGCACAACCCCTTTCCCCTGCCATGTGGTGATATGACGTTATATCGCACTCCCTTGTATAAAATTGCCAAACCAGCTTATCATGGTGCGATAAACCACATTTCTGCTGTGTGGTAAACCACTAATGTTTGAATACAACCCCGCACCAATGTGTTAATCCATTCTAGTTTCAAAATCCATCTTTATCGGTATTCTCACACCTCTGTGAAATTGCAAAAAGAACCTAGAAGGCCATTTCTAACGTAGAATTGAAACCTTTAGAATTCGGACCCCTTCCACATACCCATGATTTCACAGAAGCCCATTCGAAATCCCTGCAAACCTAGTTTTCATTAACTATTGTTTTTATTTTGCACGTAATCAACGAAAATAGGAGCTTGGATAAACAGTTTTGATACTAGTTCCAAAAAAAAATTCATCTAGACTCTCAGCATTTGAATTCAAAAGGTTTTACTCAGCAGAATATTTTTCAAGTTAAAGCAGAAACCAAGCAAGAAGAGACAATTTTTCAAAGAGATAGCAATTGTTAACGGAGATGAAAACTTTTACATCAAAAGCAAAAAAAATTATTCAAACTAATTCTCAAGGATATATTTTGCATGAAGTTAAGAAAATTATTTTAGTAAAATCCTCTTTTACTAAAGACATAAAAGTATAATAAAATTTACCACGAGATCATGAAAATAAAGATTCCAGATGATGTGATTTACTATAGATGAAAGTAGCCAGATGAAAAATATAGGTGAAAGAGTAAGCAGATGAAAGAAAGAGGAAGAAGACAGCATAAGAGATAAAACAGCATGAGAGAAACAAACATATGACAACAATCAAATAAAATAGGGACAACTTTCAGTCAATTTAAAGGTGTCACTACCTTTTAGCATCTAGATATTTTGTTTCTAGGAATAAATCCTAAATCAGTTTTACGATATTTTGTATTAATTTTTTTATAAATACTTCATCCATTCGAAGTATTAGAGTGTGGATTCCTGAACATTTCTATAGTTTAACTCATCTACAACCTGAGGTTTTACTATACTTTTTCCAGTTGAAAAATAGGACAAATAATAGAAGCATTTCTTCACAGGATTCATGTGTTGGGCTAAATCAATGAAGTATATTTCAATTGTTCATGTTCATTTTCTTAAGTATTCCATAAACTTGCATGTTTTCCAAATTTAAATGTTATAACATGAATATTATTGAAGAATTTGTTTAAGTACACCTTGTTCTAAAATGTTATTCATTTTAATGTTTTCCTCTAATATCCGTATCTAAGAATCCTTAATTTCTCTCCCATCTCAATTGACCCCTTTCACCTTCTTCATTATTCGGTTTAAGGAAACCTTAACTGCTCCTTGATCTCGATTGAAAATCACTTCAACATCCAGCCTAAAAGATCTGATTTTTCTCAACTACCTTTCCCTGTAACACTGATTTTATCATTTTTTTATGTTCTTTTTTATTGATATATCAAATTCATAGCCAAATGGAAAATAGAAAGTCATCTATCCATCTAAATCAGTAATTCCACCAACAAATAAAAATCAACCAAATCAAGCATACTTAACAGGCCTAAAATCAATTAACTCAACAAAGTTAAATCATTAAGGGAGAGACCTCTCTGAGCATTAGGAAGGCTAGATCCTAATCTCAAAAATAGGTTTGTGGATACCTCAGTGATTTCTTTCTTTAGCCTTGGGAAAATTACTGAGTGATAACATATTGGCGACCATACTGGGGAAGAACATTTTCTTCAGAAATATTATACAAAGATCAGATCTGATCTATGATGGTGGACAATGATTAGACACAGAAATTTTAAAATCATCCACCTGGTGACTCCAAATCAATTTCAAAATCAAGACTCCACTAGAGGAATGAACCTGAAAGAAAAGTATGGGAAGATCACGTTTCTAACTTGGATTACAAACCAAGACATCATGTTCTTTCCCATCAAGAAATTTTTTCAATGTATATTGTATTTTAGAGAAGATCTTAGAATAGTATTTGATTATTTTCCTTTGAAAATTGTAAATATAAAATTTCCTTATCCATTTGAGCAATTTTCTTCTAAAGCTTATGATGATCATTTTTTGATTGATAAGCCTCAAATAATCAAGATTAATCTTACAATCCTTGTACATATTCTTGTACCTTATAAAGTTCCGGATAGATATAAGCCACTCATATTACCTCCTATACTCCATGATTTCCCTGATAACCATTACTAATATCGCCCTAAGTTTGATGGAGAGAATGGTAACATCAATGCCCAAAAATATATTAAAGGTTTTGAGAATTATATGGACTTATTTGAGATTGATGAAGATGATGTTAGAATCAGGATTTTTGCTCTTTCTTTGTAGAGTAAAGTAAAAATTTGGTTCAAGAATCTGCCTATTGCAAGCATCTCAAATTTCCAACAGTTTTTCAAATTTTTCATTCATAGATGGATAATCAAAGTCAATATTTTTGTGATCATAGAAGAATATAATCAATTGAAAAGATAGCCAAATGAGACAATACAACAATTTTTTGCCAGATTTAATCAAGCTTATTATTCAATTCCAGAAAATATAAGACCTCCTCCTAATTCAGCTCTCTTGCATTATCCAAAGGCCTTCGATCCAGAAATAGAATTTCAGCTAAGAGAAAGAAACCCCTCAACATTTGAACATATGCAAAACATTGCAGTAGATGTAGAAGTTAATCTACTGATTAGAAGGGAAAATTTGAAAGCAGAAGAAGAGAAGAACAACATTGCAGAGGTAAAACTTGACATTTTGATAAGTAAAATAGAATAAATGATACAAAATATCACCATGAAAGATGGATTTTTTGTTCAATATCACCATGACCCACTTATTGCAAGAAAATAAGAGGTTGTTAGTCATAAACACTTTCCTACTAATCCCAACTACCATAGATCAGAAAATGGATTTACAGATCTATATGTGGAGGAAAAATATAACGATCTAATGTGTATGTTTGATGACATTCCTTCTTTTAATGATTTGCCTAAGCATGGTTAGTGTGATGATAATCATAATCTCCAAAATCAAGCTAGCTTTACAGAGAAATCAATAGCTAGTTTGTGGGATGATGAAATTCAATTTCAGCAATTCGAATACAGTGATCAGCCAATACATATCAACTATGAGAATGAAGAAGAAAGTGCAAAAAAATTCAAAATAAGTGAAGGATTTTTGCCTCTTTGTTTTGCTTCATTTCAGTTCATCATAGACAACTTTAAAGTAATAAAAAATCATCAGTCTTTAGATATTATTATTGATAATAAATAAGAAAATGAAACTCTTGATCATGATTCTTCAGTTTCATAATTATAGTTATCAAATTCCATTGAAATGCTTGATCAAATGACACAAGAAATTTCTATACCACTATGTTTTGAATCATTTCAAATTTTAAAGGAAATTTGGGATACTATCTTTGAAACAAAGGATGAGCAACCTGCATAAATCTATGAAGTCCCATTGAAAACCATATCCAATAGGTTGCAACCATCCTTACAATTTTTTCATGATCCAATATCTGATGTGTTGGATGATGAATGCAATCAAAATTTTTCTCCTTTAACTAACTATGAGCTTCAGAATCAAGATGATAATGGTTTCATCAGACAAACATTTTTATCAGCAGAAATATCATCACAAAGCTTATCTGAAAATCTGCAGGGAAATAACAGTTTAGTTTCATGGCATGGAGGCCATCTCGAACAGATTTACAGTTGCTTGGATCAGTTAAACATTAGTGCATATATCTTGGAAGATCCTTTTGTACAGTTTCTAGAGTCTACAAAGGAAATTAAATATTTCCTTATCAAATTTATATTTGTTAACACGCTTCTATTGGGTTGTAGAACTTCGGTTTTGATCACAAACAAGTAAATGCAGAAAAACTCATCAATGTATATAATGCTTGAATGGTTGCATTGGTTGTTTCATTTTACCTAATCAACAGTTGTACAGTTGATTAGAGTAAGTAGGTAGAATTTTAGTTCTATTGGATTTTCATTTTCAGCAACTAGTTTATTTTAGATTAGATTTCAGTTCAGCAAATGTCAGATTTCAGTTTGCAAAAAGGTTTGATTTCAGTTCAATATTTTTAGTCATAGATATTATACAAAAAAGCATGTGCAAGCTTGGGATCGGACCAATGGATCAGGCCACTATTCAACGGTGTTCTTGACATCTCACAAGGAAATTCCATCCCCAAGGGGAGCCACTGTTAGGGTCCTATAATAATAGGGTTCATAATTTTGAATTGACTATTGTAAGCCTTGTAATATTGTACATACCTTTTCTTTCTGCAAATTTTTTCCCATATTTAAAAAATTAAAAGAGGGTAGGTCCTAAAATAACAATCAAAGGACCAAAATAAAGAGATTAAAAAATAATCTAAAATATGAACCCCATAAAAAGAAACAAGAATAAATTCTGAAAGGGTTGCACATTCAAATGCCACTACTCTTAGATTAGTTACTTTTTCAAATAAAATTGTGTGCAGCTTGTCTAGAATGCCACAATTCATGATAATCATACAGTTTAATCTTGAGTATTCATGTTTTAAATTTCATGTTATACTAGTTAGTGAATAAAGATCTGGCCAAACCATTTAATCTTGGCAAATCAGTGGTTAGGTAGAGAATAAATGCTCTCATTAGTTTAATCTGAACCATTAGAATTTATAAGGTTAGAATTATATTAGTTTTCTTAATAAAATAAAAAATAAAAGGGTAAGCAAGCTCAAATGCACCCAATAAAGGAAATAAAAATGTTAGGATAAAAGAAGGGTAGGTAGATTACTTTCACAATCATTGGAAAGCATCAATTGGTTTCTTTCTTATCACTAATATCTTACTAATTTCCCCTTCCTAATTCTAGAAAGCCACTTCCCTATTCATTTTCCCTTATTGTAACACATTTCCCTTGTAAAAACCCTTTCCATTTTGATAAATATCCCTTTTCCTTTCCTAAAACCCCTTTCCCTAGCCTAAAACCCATTTCTAATATTAAAACACCTTTCCCTAGTTTAAAACCCCTTTCCCTAAATAACTCTGCCTTTTTTCAATAAAATAAACAAAATCCCACTAGTGAAAATTTTTAAATGTTTAAAAATATCGGGCGCCACTGCAAAAATCCCTCCCTGATATCATTTTAAAACCCCCCTCCTAATGTATTTCTAATACCCCACAATTATATATCTCTAACCCCATTTACATATTAATCCCAGACCCATCATTATATTAAAACTTCCACTTTAAACCCTTACCTCACCCACTTAAATTAACATCCTTCACGCATATAAGTCCCGACCCCACCTCTTTGAAACCCCGCCAACTCATCCATCTACCCGATCATCTTAGATCATATCCAACGGCCCACAAGCCATTTCACAATCCTCGACATTTTGAAGTTTAAAACCACTGGAGGTTGCCAAATGGGTGGTTTCACAACCTCATTCCCCTACCACATGGTGATCCCACGTTATATCACACTCCCTCATATAAAACCTCCAAACCAACTTATCACGGTGCGATAAACCACATTTCCGTTGTGCAGTAAACCACTAATGTTTGAATACAACCCCGCACCAATGCGTTAAGCCATTCTAGTTTCAAAATACCTCTTATCCTTATTCTCACACCTCTGTGAGATTGCAAAAAGGACCTGGAAGGCCATTGTTAACGCAGAATTGAAACCTCCAGAATTCATACCCCTTCCACATACCCATCATTTCACAGAAACCCATTCGAAATACATGCAAACCTCGTTTTCATTAACTATTTTTTTTATTTTGCAAGTAATCAATAGAAATAGGAGCTTGGATAAAAAAATTTGATACTAGTTCCAAAACCTATTTCATCCAGATTCTCATCACTTTAATTCAAAAGGTTTTACTCAGCAGAAGATTTTTCAAGTTAAACCAGAAACCGAACAAGAAGAGACAATTTTTCACAGAGATAGTAATTGTTAACAGAGATGAAAACTTTTACATCAACAGCAGCGAAGATTATTCAAATTAATTATCAAGGACATATTTTTCATGAAGTTAAAAAATGTCTTTAGTAAAATCCACTTTTACTAAAGACATAAAAGCAGAATAAAATTTATCACGGGATCATGAAAATAAAGATTCCAGATGATGTGATTTACTACAGATGAAAGCATCCAGATGAAAAATACATGTGAAAGAGTAAACAGATGAAAGAAAAATGAAGTAGATGGCGTAAGAGATAAAGCATCATGAGAGAAACAAATAGATGACAACAATAAAATAAAATAGGGATAACTTTCAGTCAGTTGAAAGGTGTTGCTACCTTTTGGCATCCAGATATTTTATTTCCAGGAATAAATCCTAAATCAATTTTAGGATATTTTGTATTATTTTTTGTATAAATGTTTCATCCATTCGAAGTATTAGAGTGAAATTTTCTATAGATGAACTCATCTACAACCCGAGGTTTTACTGTACTTTTTCCAGTTGAGAGACAGGACAAATAATAGAATCATTTCTTTACAGGATTCATGTGTTGGGCTAAATCAGTGAAGTATATTTCAAATTTTCATGTTCATTTTCTTAAGTATTCCATAAACTTGCATGTTTTCCAAATTTAAATGTTATAACAGGAATATTATTGAAGAATTTTTTTAAGTACACTTTGTTCTGAACTGTTATTCATTTTAATGTTTTCCTCTGATATCCAGATCTGAGAATCCTTAATTTCTCTCCCATCCCGATTCACCCCTTTCACCTTCTTCATTATCTGGTTTAAGGAATCCTTAACTGATCCTTGATCCCAATTGAAAATCACTTCACCATTCAACCTAAAAGATCCGATTTTTCTCAGCAACCTTGCCCTGTAACACTACTTTTATCTTTTGTTTCTGTTATGTTTTCTTGATATATTGACTCCATAACCCAATGCAAAATAGAAAGTCATCTATCCATCCAAATCAGTAATTCCACCAACAAATAAAAATCAACCAAATCAAGCATACTTAACTAGCCTAAAATCAATCAACTCAACAAAGTTAAATCATTAAGAGAGAGCCCTCTTTGAGCATTAGGAAGGTTAGATCCTAATCTCAAAAGTAGGTTTGTGGTTACCTCAGTGATTTCTTTCTTTAGCCTTGGGAAAAAGACTGAGTGATAACAAAACCAACCCTAGAAAAATAATAAATGAGTCCAATCATATCATGTAATGCATTGGTAGGAATTACCACTTCTCAAACTCTCAAGATAGAAGGGAATATCAAGACGAAAAAGGTAATAGTGTTGATTGATTCAGTTAGTACCCATAATCTTATTCCTTGTAAGGTAGCCAAGGAATTGAATTGCTTCTTATACCCAGCACCAAAATGTCAAATGATGGTTGCGAATGGAGGAACTATAAATTACTCCGGAAAATTCCATAATATCAAGCTAACCATGGGGGGATATGTATTGAATAGTCCAATTATTTCCATTCCAATTGGATGTGTTGATGTTGTAATAGGAGTACAATGGTTACAATCTTCGGGGACGATAGCTTTTAATGTTCAAGAAATTTTCTTGAAATTTTTTCGGAAGGAAAGGAAGTTGAATTACAGGGTATTGTAGGGAAGCCAGGAAAGATAATAAGATCCAATGTCATGAAAAAACTTTTGAAGAAATAACAATGAGGCGTAATTTCCTAATTATGTTCACTAGAATTTCCAACATCAAAATAATCTATTTCTCCAGATATCTAAAAAGTCTTGGACAATCATTCCAAGGTGTTTGAAAATCCCAAAGGACTCCCAACTATTTGTGATCGTGATCATGCTATTAATTTGATTCTAGGGAGTGTTCCTCCAAACATCAGGCCTTACAGATATCTTTATGTACAAAAGAGTGAAATTGAACGTATGATTGCAGAAATGTTAGAGGCTAGTATAATTCAACCTACTCAAAATTCTTTCTCTACTCCAGCAGTATTGGTGCACAAGAAGGATGGATCATGGCGCATGTGTCTGGATTATAGGGAGCTCAATAAGCTCACTATTAAGATAAATTTCCCATTCCTGTGATTGATGAATTATTGGATTAATTACATGGAGCAATCTATTTTACCATGTTGGATCTTCGTTCGAGGTATCATCAAATTAAAATGAAGATTGAAGATATTTTGAAAACAACATTTCAAACTCATGAGGGTTGTTATGAGTTTTTGGTGATGCCTTTTGGCCTTACCAATGCACCTTCTACATTTCAAGGGTTGATGAATTCCATTTTCAAACCCTTCCTTAGAAAATCTATGTTAGTATTTTTTGATGATATACTAATCTACAGCAAGTCTTGGAAGGATCATGTTCAACATGTTGACAGGGTGCTCAAACTATTGGAGGAGAAACAACTATATGCAAAAGCCTCCAAATGTTTCTTTGGACTACAAGAGGTGGAATATATAGGTCATATTGTATCTCACGAGGGAGTTAAGGTAGACCCTAGCAAAATTAAAGTCATGAAAGAATGGAAATTTCCCACAACTATAAAGCAGTTGCGACGATTTTTCAGGTTAACAGGGTATTATCACAATTTTGTTAAGAATTATGGGAGAATAGCAACACCGCTAACAACATTATTGAAGAAAGATGCATTTTCATGGATTCCTGAAGCAACTAAGGCCTTTTAACATCTTAAATAGGAAATGTTCTTAGCACCGGTCCTAACTATGCCAGACTTCATAAAAAACTGTATTGTGGAATGTGATGCCTCAGGAAATGGAATTGGTGTTGTTTTAATGCAAGAAGGAATACCCATTTCTTTTGAAATTCATCCAATCAAAGGAAATTATTTACAGAAAGCCATTTATGAGAAGGAAATGTTGGAAATACTACATTCACTAAATAAATGGAGACCTTACCTAATGGGAAGACACTTCAAGGTAAAAAAATGATCATGATAGTCTTAAATACATTTTGGAACAAAGACTATCTTCAGAAGAGCAGAAAAAATGGGTCACAAAGATGTCAGGTTGTGACTTTGAAATCATCTACAGAAAAGGGAAGCTAAATGTTTTTGCATATGCACTCTCAAGAAAGGAAGAAGATGTGGAAGCATTGCTTTGTGCCATTTCTATTATCCAACCATATTGGATAACCGAAGCAAGGGATGAATGGAAGAAGGATGAAGAAGTGTGAACACTCGTTCAAAATTTTTAGCAAGAGCCTAGTACATATGATACATTTAGTTGGAAAAATGATTCCTTATGGTACAAAGATCGCTTATATATTTGTAAGAATTCCCAACTAAAACAAAATATTTTTTTGGAATTCTACACTTCTCCCTTAGCAAGACACTTAGGATTTTTAAAAACTTACCACAGGGTGAAGAAAGATTTTTTTTTGGATGGCCTTAAAATATGTTATTCAAAATTTTGTGGTAGAATGTTTGGTTTTCCATCAAAACAAAGTTGAGGCAGTTAATACCCTGGGTCTTCTACAACCTTTATCCATTCCAAGTCAACGTTGGGAGGAGATTTGAATGGATTTTATCTAAGTTTGAAGGAAAGAGTGTGATCATGGTGTTAGTTGATAGACTTACCAAGTATGCACACTTTTTTGCATTATCTCATCCATTTAAATCAAGTACTATTGCTACTGCATTTATGGAAACAATTCAAAAGCTACATGGAAACCCAAAGATTATTGTAAGTGACAGAGATCCTATTTTTACTGGAATTTTTTGGACGAAATTATTTTCTTGTTTGTGTACTCAACTAGCTCATAGCTCATCTTATCATCCTCAATCCGATGGTAAACTGGTACAGTGAAAAAAATTTTGGAAGGATATCCTCGTTGTTTTGTATCTGATAAACAAGCACAATGGGTCAAGTGGTTACCTCCAGCTGAATGGTGGTATAACACTTCCTTCCATACAACAGAAAAAATGATCCCATTTATGGCACTTTATGGATTTCATCCACAATCCATCACATCATATTTACGAGGAAATTCTAATGTTCAATAAATGGAATATCACATTAAGCATCAACAACAAGTTCTCCAACTCTTAAAGGATAGCCTAAATTTGGCACAAAAACGAACGAAAGAATAGGCAGATCAACATCGCAGCAAGAGAAGTTTTGATGTAGGAGATTAGGTATTTCTGTGGCTACAACTATAAAAAAAATTTCCCTCGAGCAAGCTAATAAGGATACTAAATTATCTCCAAACTATTATTTTCCTTACAAGGTGTTGCAAAAGATTGGTACAATGGCATACAAATTGGAGCTTCTTACTTCTTCTCGAGTGCATCCAGTTTTCCATGTTTCATGCTTAAGGAATTTTCTAGGTGAAAAACTTCCAATTTAAACAATATTGCTAGAACTTGTTGAGGAAGGAAAAATCATAGTGGAACCTGAAGTAGTCATGGAAACAAGAACTCGACAACTACGAAATTGATCAATTTTAGAGTATCTCATCAAGTGGAAGAACTTACCCACCGAAGATTCTACATGGGAGGATGAGAATTTTATACAAAAGCATCCAGAGCTACTCAAGAATTGAGGACAACATTTTTTTGAAGGATAGGGGCATGTTAGGCTCCTATATTACTAGTGTAGTCGCTTATTGTTGCTAGTGTAGCCCCCTTATTGTTATTATAACCCCCATATTATTATTATTGTGCCCTTACATTATTATTGTTAGGTCGGATAGGATTATATTGTGACCCCATGGAATCCTATATATATAAAGGAGGTTTTTTCATTTGTACCATCCAAGAATTGTTCATTTATGTAATGTAAAGGTGGTTTCTCCCTCGAAGTGGCTTATTTCTAAGGTGTTGATCTCTCTTTTCTTCTATTTTTGGAGCTAGTTTCATAACACTATATGAGCCTCGTGTTAACCCTAAAAACCATATTAATTCCTATATATTGAGTTATTACTTTTCTAATTCCATATTTTTATGTAGGCTAGAACTTCTCATAGTATCATTTTATTATAATTGTACCCTTTGTCTCCTATATGCACTAATAAGTGTTGATAATTTAGTAGGGAAATGATTATGATTAATTATATTTACTTGATAATTGTTTTTGTTTATTTTTTACTTATTATATTTTTTCCTTATTATTATATGTGTGAAGCATTGAAAAATTACCAAAAAAAGAAGAACAATTCTATAGTATATAGGCTGCAAGTTAGGGCCAAAACCTCTCCTCTTGAGAGGAAAACCCGTAAAATCTCTTCTCTTCCTTATATATTCTTCAATTTATGAATTCCATGACCTTAAGACTTATACCAATACCCTCTAATACCAATACCAACATCTTGGAATGATGTGCTAACTTCGGTCTAGTCAAACCCAATCAAATCTCTTCTAGTAGCACATTTTCGACCTTCTGCTGGAACATTCAGCGTCCAACTCAATATATGAAATTTTAGCATCCCTGCATTTGTTGCTGCGACACTTGGGAACTTATATTTTCCTCTTATAGCCTTCCCCTAACCTTTTATTTCCTTTATATGACTTCTATAGCTTGAGAGTTACCCTTGGTGACCTTCGCTTCTCCAAGATTGAAATTATAGATGGAAGCCCTAGATCTAATGAAGAAACCCTATTCCTCTTTGGCACATTTGAGGGAAAGTGTTCCAAAACACAAGTCTCCTTCATCCTCCTTCTTCTTCGCTTCCTTACCCTTACTCTTCCTTTGGTATAATGAGTTATGAGTGAGTGTGCTTCACGTAGGACGATTTATGTTCTATTTATAGGCTCTTCAAGGGTGGATGTGCCTCTTCCTTTAGGCCAACATGCCAGTTGATAGGGCGACTTGGTATTGAAGGGTATTCTGACACATTTTAAGATAAAATTGATTTTTTTTATAAGTTACAATGTGCCCAGTGGGGTTTTCTACTCATGACAATGACTCTTTTGACTTCTTGACCTAGGGAAAACTATAGAAGTACTAAATTGGTTCTTGACCTATAAAATAAAATACCATGAGCATGAAAGCCATGCTTCAAAATAATAATGATAACTTTCCTTTCATATTACAATTTACAAGAATCAAAAATATATTTCATACTTATGAAGACAAAACCTAGTTACACATTTTTCAACACTCCCTCTTAACTAGGGAGGTATTCATAAGAGGTACATGGACATTCTCAATTCTAAGAGATCTCTCCATAAGATCATAGCACAATGTTGGCGAGACCAATGATTTATAGACACCATCATCATTCTCTCTCAAGGTACATACTCTAGTCGATTGGTCACCGAGTATGACCTTCTTTGGAATATTCTTGTCTTGGATAGATATTCCTCAAATAATATCATTCCATGACTACTCTTATCTTGGATTCCATACCTCGTCTTCAAAGAGTGTCGGATTCCATATATTTCGAATGCCTATATTCGATTGAGATATACTGTAGCTGTAGCACACAATTTTGTACTAACTCCTTAATATAGCGATACTTGTTGTTTATATACTTTTTCTTTCCATTAAATATTGTGTCCTCAAACAATCGTATACAACTAGTGTTGTCACAATGTATCACTATAGGGTCCATATGTCCTTCAAATAGGTCGTATAAAAAATTCCTTAACCAAAGCACTTATTTCCTTACTTCATAGGCCGCAACATACTTAGCCTCAACATTACTCAAAGCAACTGTGTCTTTCTTTCTGCTCATCCATGAAATCATGGAGGATCCCAAAATAAAACATCCTCCTATAATGCTCCTTTAATCCTTTTTGTTGCCTCCCCAGTCAGAATTTGTATATCTAATCAAGTGGAAATCATTATTTCTATCATATTTCGGGAATTTGTTGATAGTTCCTCACATATATCTCATTATATGTTTTTCTCCTATCTAAAGAGCATGCTTTTGCTCCTCTTGTAATTAACTAAGAATTTTTACTGAAAAACATATGTTTGTTTGAGTATTCACCTAGTACATTAGTGATCCAATTAGTTGTCTATATGTGGAAGGATCCAAGGGCTTGATTCAGAACTCTTTAGTATCTTCAAGTTTGTGTTTATCAGACTTGTCATTGGTTTGAAGTCCATCATGTCAAACCTCTTCAACATCTTGATCACGTAATATCCTTGACCCAAATAAATTTCATAACTTCGTTTCCATACTTCTAGTCCCAAATAGTAATTCATCAGCCCTAGATCCTTCATGTAAAATTCTGCTGCTAGGTGCTTCTTACATTCTTCAATTCGACCTTTTACACATGTCAAGAGAAGATCATCGACATACAAAAGAATGATTGCAGGTTCTCCATATAAAAACTTGCTATAAAGGTTTGGATCAACATAATTTTTTATGAAGCATGTTCTTTTTATGTATGCATCCATTCTAACATACCATGCCCTTGGTTCGTGCTTGAGGCCAGATAATTATTTCTTCAATCTACAAACATATGCCTTCATATCTTTGACTTCAAATGCCAAAGGTTTCTCTATATATACTTCCTCATCAATTTTTCCATTTAAAAACACAATCTTGACATCCATTTGGTGGATTTCCATCCCATAGATGCTCCCAAAGAGACCAATGAATGCATCATTGTATACCTTGTTGTCATAGAAAATTTCTCTTCATATTCGAGCCTTCTTGTTGAGGGAATCCCTTAGCCACAAATATTTCCTTATGTTTATCTATACTCCCATCTGTTTCATGTTTGATCTTGTAGGTCCATTTGGAACTTACCACATATTTGTCTCTGGGCCAAGGTACGATCTCCCAAACTCCATTCTTCATTATATATAGATATTCTGCATTCATGGAATCCTTCCATTCATGAAGATTGACAGCCTCTTCAAAAGTGGTTGGTTCTACTTCTAGTAGTTTTGTAATGTATGCAACATACCCATAATATCTCTTGGGTTTCTTGATTTCTCTAAATGAACCTTTTTCCGCCCCAAGATCTTCTGCATAAATTAGTGTATATTTCAACCATTTTTGCCTCTTTCTTGATTTAGGCAGGGCCACAGGTTGAATGGGTTCACTGGGACCCTAATATTCATGATGAGATTCTTATTCTTACATGTTAACTTCTTCTTCAAATACTGGAAGTTCTTCATCATCAGAGTCCATGGAAAGTTCCTTATATTTATTTAACTTGACACTCTGATCAAATATGAAATCTCAACTTACTTCTATGTGGTGTCTTTCCTTTATGTACATTCTAAAAGCCTTAGAGGAATTTTTGTCACCAACAAATATTCCTCTCATGCCTGGTGGATTCAACTTCTTTCTTTTTTCCTTTGGTATATGAATATATAAGAGACACCCAAAGATTCAGAGATGATCTACAGTTGGTTTCTTTCTAGTTAATACTTCTTCGAGAGCCTTGTTTTCTAGTGACCTGTGGGGACTTTGATTTTTTATGTATACAGTTGTCTTTGTGGCTTCTCCCCATAGAAAATTTGGTAGATCTTGATCATGTAACATTGCCTTTACACTCTCTTCAATGGATTGGTTCTTTCATTCTACAACTCCATTTTATTCGGGATTATATGGGTTTATAAATTCCCTCTTAGTCCTAGACTCCTTATATAATGTCATAATATCCTTGCATGTATAACCTCCTCCATTATTGGAGTTTAGTATCTTGATTCTTCTTTATATAAGGTTCTCCACTTCAACTTTGAATTCTTGAAATTTTTTAAATGTGACATAGTAAACCCAGGTCTTTCTTGAATGATCATCTATAAATATGACATAGTATAGATGACCTCCAAGAGATTTAGGACTCATAGTACCACATACATCAAAGTGAATGAGATCCAAGATTAATTTTGACATTGAAGCACTACTTCCAAATGGTCTCTTAATGGTATTCTTACCCAATGCAAATACCTTACATACTCCTTTATGATCTTCTTTTAAATCAGGTATTCCATATAATATGGAACTTAGAGTTGGGAGTATCTTGAAATGAAGATGACCAAATCTTTTATTCCATAGTTCAAATGGGCTAATTTCAATGTGAACTAGGGCTTGTCTTAGAGGAGATATCATCCTGTAAAGTATTCCTTCTCAAATACCAATTACTCTAGCATTCTCTATGCTTGATTTTTTACTCCATATAAGAACCTTTCCATCAATGAAAGCTACTATATCACCCTTGTCTTCTATACTTGAAATGGAAAGTAAGTTCTTATGCAAACTTGGAACAAATATGATGTTTTCAAGGTGAATTTTTCTTCCATTATCTAGCTCTATAGAGGTTGATCCAATACCTCTCACAAGATAGATTTTGTTAGCTCCAAGTTCCACTTAGTAAGAATATTTTTCCTTTGATAAATTATTCAATTATTTTTGATGACCTGTCATGTTCCTATATGCAACACTATCAACTACCCAAATTCTCTCGTCCTAGTATGTGCCAATGAATGCCAAGAAGAGCCCTTCATATTTTTACTTGATTACTTCCTTCTTTTAGAGAATAAGTGGCTACACGCTTCCTTGATTCATTTATTGAGATAGATTTCTACCTTTGAACACTTCTTGATGAACTTCTTCAATGTAGTGGAGATATTCATGATTCCCTTAGTTAAACTTAGCTTTGATACCATGTTGAGGATTCAATACGGAAATTATTATGATTGATTCTCTTTACTTCATAGCTTCTTGTGTTTCCTTTTTACTTATTATAATTTTTCCTTATTATTATATGTGTGAATCATTAAAAAACTACCAAAACATGAAGAACAATGACACAATATATAGGCTACAAGCCACGACCAAAAACTCTCCTCTTGAAAGAAAAACCCATAAATCTCTTCTCTTCCTTATAGATTCTTGAATTGATGAATTCCATGGCCTTAATACTGAGACCAATACCCTACAATAAAAATACCAACCTCTTCAGATAATGTGCTAACTTATATCTAGTCAAACCCAGTCAAATCTCTTCCAGTGGTACCTTTTTGACCTTCTTATGCATTATTTTCAGCCTCCTACTACATATATGGAATGTAGGCCTCCCTATAGTTGTTGTTTCCACACTTGGCAACTTTGATCTTCCTCTTAGATCCTTTACCTGAATTTTTTTTCCTTTCTCTATATTTTGGAGCTTCATAGTGACCCTTGGTGACCTTTTCTTGACTTCTTTGCCTTCTTTTCCCCGAGATCTAACTTTTAGAATGAATCCCTAGATATGCTACACAAACCCTAGTTATCTTTGGCACGTTTCAGATAAACATAGCCCAAACACAAGTCTTGTTCATCCTCCTTCTTCATTTCCTTCTCCTTCCTCTTCCTTCACTAGAATGGGTGATGAGCAAGTGTGCTTGAAGTAGGATGAGTTCTCTTATATTTATAGACTCTTCTAGGGTGGAAGTGTCTCTTCCTTTAGAAAAACTTTCCAACTGCGAGGCTGACTTGGTCTTAGAGGGTATTCTAACACCTTATAAGAGAGAAATAATTTTATTTACAAGTTACAATGTTCCCAGTGGGGTATTCAACTTATGACAATGACTCTTTTGACTTATTGACCTGGGACAAACCCTATAAGCACTCAATGGGTGCTTTACCTATAAAATAAAATACCTTGAGCATGTAACCCATGCTTCAAAATAATAACAATAATTTTTCTTTCAATTTATAATTTACAAGAATAAAAATTATGTTTCATACTTATGAATACTGAAACTAATTACACATTTTTCAAAAATGAGACCTAGTCTTAGGATCATCAAATATCATCTTTTACATTGTATTTATTATAAAAATAATTTTCCCCATAAAAGAGGATTGTACTTATTGTTTCATTATCATTTTTAAGGTGGAAGGTTCATAATATTTGGCATCAAAGTTGATGATCTTAAGCTTTTGCTACTTCCAGTAGATCATCATGGAATTTTTAGGATAACTTTTTTGTGGGAGGTTTCGAACGGTGAAATTTGGATAGTAATTAGTATAAATATGAACATATTATTCAAATTTGATATCTTGGCTTACTATATTTTCAGAGATATGTTATAAATGTGTTAAGGTTCCTGAATGATCCTAAAATTAGTTTCAAATAGGCTAGTTTGGAATTTTTTATATAACTGTTTTTTTTTGGATATTTAAAATCATGAATCTTGGAACTTATTGAGGAGAAACATTGATTCAAATTTGATTCAAATTTTAGGTATTGGTTCGATATAATTTTTGATATATGCTCGAAGGAAGTTAGGGCTCTTGAATTCTCCTAAAATTTGAATCATATGTTCATTGAGATTTCTCAAAAGATAAATCTTGATTAAAATATTATTCAAATTTCAAATCTTGGTTCTCTATAATTTTGGATATTTACTCAAAAAGAATTATGGTTTCTGAATTCTCATAAAATTAGTTCCAAATGGGTAAGTGTTATGAAACCAGCTCCAAAAATAGAAGAAAAGAGATATCAATGCCTTAGAAATCAGCCACTTCGAGGGGGAAACCTCCTTTACATTACATAAATGAAAAAATATTGGATGATACAAATGAGAAAAACCTCCTTTCTATATATAGTAGTCCATGGGGTCACAATTTAATCCTAGACGACCTAAAAATAATAATAATATCGAGGTTACAGGGGTACAACAATAACAATAAGGTGGCTACACTAACAAAAATAAGGGACTACACTAGTAATATAGGGACCTATCATGCTCCTCTCCTTCAAAAAATTGTTGTCCTCAACACTTGAGTAGCTCTCAATGCTTCTGTATAAAATTCTCATCCTCCCATGTAGAATCGTCAGTGGGTAAGGTCTTCCACTTTATGAGATACTCTAAAATTGATCGATTTCGTAGCTGTCGATTTCTTGTTTCCGTGACTGCTTCAAGTTTCAATATGATTTTTCATTCCTCATAAACTTCTGGAAATATTTTTTTAACTAGAACTTTGTCACCCATAACCTTCTTTAAGCATGAAACATGGAAAACTGGATGCAGTCAAGGAGCAGGAAGCTCCAATTTTTATGCCATAATAACAATCTTTTGCAACACATTGTAAGGACCATATTACTTTGGCGATAATTTAGTATCCTTCTTAGCTTGCTTGAGGGACATTTGTTTGTATGGTTGTAGCTGTAAAAATACCTAGTTTCCTACATCAAAAATTTTCTTGCTGTGATGTTGATCTCCCTGTTGTTTCATTCGATTATGTGCCAAATTTATGTTATCCTTTAAAATTTGGAGAACTTGTTGTTGATGCTCGATGTGATATTCCACTACTTGAACCTTATAATTTTCTCTTAAAGATGATGTGATGGACCGTGGATGATATCCATAAAGTGCCATAAATGGGTTCATTTTTGCTGCAGTATGGAAGGAAGTGTTATACCACCATTGAGCCAGAGCTAACCAATTGAACCATTGTGTTTGTTTATCAGATACAAAACAACAAATATATCCTTCCAAAAATTTGTTCACTATCTTAGGTTTCCCATCGGATTGAGGATGATAAGATGAGCTATGAGCTAGTTGAGTACCCAAACAAGAAAATAATTATGTCCAAAAATTTTGAGTAAAAATGGGATCTCTGTCACTTACAATAATCTTTGGGTTTCCATGTAGCTTTTGAATTGTTTCCATAAATGCAGTAGCAACTGTACTTGCTATAAATGGATGAGATAATGCGCAACAATGTTAATACTTGGTAAGTCTATCAACTATCACCATGATGAAACTCTTTCCTTCAGACTTATGTAAACATGTGATAAAATCCATTGAAATCTCCTCCCAATGTTGACTTGGAATGGATAAAGGTTGTAGAACACCTGGGGTCTTAATTATCTCAACTTTGTTTTGCTGGAAAAATAAACATTCTGCCACAAACTTTTGAAGATTAGATTTAATACCATCCCAAAAAAATTCATTCTTCAACCCGCGGTAAGTTTTTAAATATCTTTAGTGCATGTAGTATTGCCAACATTTCCTTCTCATAAATATCTTTATGTAAATACTTTCATTTGATTGGACGACTTCTAAAAGCAATAGGTATTCCTTATTGCATTAAAATAGCACCAATTTCATTTCCTAGGGCATCGCATTCCATAATAAAGGTTTTTGTGAAGTCTGACATAGCTAAAAGCACTGCTAGGCACATTGCCTCTTTAAGATGTTCAAAGGCCTTAGTTGCTTCAAGAGTCCATGAAAATTCATATTTCTTCAATAATGTTGTTATAGGTGCTTCTATTCTCCCATAATTATTAGAAAACATGCAATAATACCCTGTTAACTTGAGAAATCCTCGCAACTGATTTATGGTTGTGGGGAATTTTCCATTCCTTAATGACTTTAATTTTGTTAGGGTCTACCTTAACACCCTCGTGAGATAAAATATGACCCTGATTTTCCACCTCTTATAGTCAAAAGAAATATTTGGAGGTTTTTGCATATAATTGTTTCTCCTCCAATAGTTTGAGCACCTTGTCAACATGTTGAACATGATCCTTCCAAGACCTGTTGTAGATTATTATATCATTAAAAAATACTAACATAAATTTTCTAAGGAAGGGTTTTAAAATGGAATTCGTCAACCCTTGAAATGTAGAAGGTACATTAGTAAGACCAAAAGTCATGACCAAAAACTCATAATGACCCTTGTGAGTTCGAAATGTTGCTTTCAAAATATCTTCAGTCTTCATTATAATTTGATGATATCCTAAATGAATATCCAACTTGGTAAAATAAATTTCTCCATGTAATTCATCAAATAATTCATCAATCACAAGAGTGGGAAATTTATCTTTAATAGTGAGCTTATTGAAATCCCTATAATCTGGGCACATGCGCCATGATCTATCCTTCTTCTGCACCAATAATATTAGAGCAGAGAAATAACTTTGACTCGATTGAATTGTACCAGCCTCTAACATTTCTGCAATCATATGTTCAATTTCTCTCTTTTGGCAATAAGGATATCTATAAGGCCTGATGTTTGTAGGAACACTTCCTGGAATCAAATGAATAGTATGATCATGATCATGAATAGGTGGGATTCATTCAGGAGTTTCAAACACCTTGGAATGATTTTCCAAGGCTTTTTCGAGATCTAGAGAAATATATGATTTTGATGTTGGAACTTCTAGTGAGCATAATTTTGAAATTGTACACCATGTTTTTCTTTATTCATAAGTTTTTTCATGAAATTAGAGCTTATTATATTTCTCGGCTTCCCTGCGATACACCGTAATTCAACTTCCTTTCCTTTCGAAAAAAAATTCAAGGAAAGTTGTTGAAAATTAAAAGCTACTATCCCCAAAGACTGTAACCATTGTACTCCTAGTAGAACATCAGTGTCTCCCATTGGAATGGAAACAATTGGAATGTTCAATACATATTCCCCCATGGTTAGCTTGATATTATGTAATTTTCGAGAGAAATTTATATTTCCTCTATTTGCAACCATCACTTGACATTATGGTGCTAGGTATATGACGAAATTCAATTCCTTGGCTACCTTACAATTAATAAAATTATGGGTACTACCCAAGTCAATCAACACGATTACCTTTTTCTTCTTGATATGTCCTTCTATCCTGAGAGTTTTAGGAGTCATAATTCCTACCAATGCATTATAGGATATGGTTGGACTCATTTCTTCTTTCTCTAGGGTTGGTTCCTGGTGTATATCCTCTTCTTTTGAAGTGTCTTGTTCATTTTCTTCCTCCTTTTCACAATCTATGTAAAATAATTTCTTCTCATCACACTTATGACCTTTAGTGTATTTTCTATCACAACTGTAGCAAAGCCCTTTTGCTATTTTTTCTTCCAATTTTTGTGGTTTAAACCTTGTAGGTTGTGGAAGTCTAGGAGTAGCAACACTTACATCTTTATAGATGTGAGTGGTAGGCTTCCTTATCGCCATAATTTTACATTCAACTTTTATTTCCAACCTGAATGCCTTCTCCAATGAATCAGGTTCCCTAAAGCGAACCTCATGTTGGATGTTATCCTTTAAAGTCCCTATGAAGACATCAATCATGTGTTCCTTTGGAATATCACCTACCCTTATACTCAATTTTTGGAAGTCC
This sequence comes from Pinus albicaulis, assembly GCA_034641835.2. Lineage (NCBI taxonomy): Eukaryota > Viridiplantae > Streptophyta > Pinopsida > Pinales > Pinaceae > Pinus > Pinus albicaulis. Next base: position 1,109,854,023 of record CM076579.1, on the reverse strand, counting down.
TCAATGTGCTCAATCACTAAACCTTTTTGTTTGAGATTTATCAATTGGCTAAAGAAGGTGTTTCTCTTTTCTGTAAAAATTGATCAAGTGACAATTTTTTTTACGAGAGCAAAGCCATCAATACCATAAAATGAATTTTGTTCTAAATATAAAGTTGCAAGGCGTACTATTGTGTAACCAGCTCCAAAAATAGAAGAAAAGAGATATAAACGCCTTAGAAATAAGCCACTTCGAGGGGGCAACCTCCAATACATTACATAAATGAACAATTCTTGGATGATACAAATTAAAAAAACCTCCTTCTATATATAGGAGTCCATGGGGCCACAATATAATCCTAGTGGGGCCACAATGTAAACCTAGCCGACCTAAAAATAATAATGTAAGGGCACAATAATAACAATATGGGGGTTACTATGTGGGTACAAAAAAATAATAATAAGTGGGGCTACACTAACATAATAAGGGACTACACTATTAATATAGCGACTTAACATGCTCCTCTTCCTTCAAACAAGTGTTGTCCTCAACGCTGATTATTTCTTTACCCAGAGAAAATTCTCATCCTCCCATGTGGAATCTTTGCTTAAAAAGTTCTTCCACTTGCTGATAAAACTTTAAATTGATCGTACTTTTGTAGAGTTCTTTGTTTTTGTGACGTTTCTAACTTCTTTCGCGTGATGTAAGATATTCCCGTTGTTTCTTATTTTCTTCTACCAAAGCGAGGTTAGTTATCCTTTGAGAGTTGGAGAACTTGTTGTTGATGCTCGATGTCATCTTCCACTAATTTATCATCCATATTAGCTATTATTTTATCCTTCAAACCATCCAACTTAGCCTCCATTTCTTCTTTTAAACCATCTATGTCAGCTTCGGTTGTTCTTCGTAAGATCGAAATTTGTTGCACTTGGTACCGTAATTTTGATATCTCATACTACAATTCTTCCACTTCATGCATCATAGTATAAATTTCTGAGGGATTAATGGGTGTTTAATTATTTTTAGGAGGCATTTCAGAATTAAATACTCAAATATATGCTCAATAGGCCCTTGGAATCACTTCCAACTGATTTTTCAAACAAGATTTATGCAACTCAGGAAAAACAATACACACCTTTTACTTTCTTTTGAGGAGCTCGATATTGAAATTGTATTATCTCTGTGATTACAGCTCTTCAATATCTGAAATTCAGCACTGAAGTAGCCCTCTGAATTCTCTTTTGAATGCCATAGGTCTGACTTGATTTTGATTCTCCAAGACAAAGTTATGTCCAATCTCCCACAATGACCTAATTATGGACTGGTTCAATATAGCAAACTTGTACGATTTTCCACGTGTCACTTTTTTGTTCTTCGCCTCTAAAATTGATAGCTAAGAAACTACAGTCTGTGTACTTATGAAAAAAATTTACGGCACTCCAATCCGATGCTTAGAGAGAGAGTTATTGAAATTTTCCCACGATCACCTTTTTGAGATGAAATTCAAGAGCCTGAAAAATCACTACCTTCCACAGATCATATCTCCAAAAATATTGCGAACCAAGATCTGAATTTTTTTTGAAGAGTTGCCTTAGGATTTCAGCTTCTCACCATAAAAATTTCAGATTTTGAACCTCAATATAAAAAACCTTATAGCGCAAATGCCACGATGACCTGTTTAGGAGCCTGAAAAAATACCTAACTTCCACAGATCATATCTCTGAAAATATTGCGAAACAAGCTCTGAAAGTCTTAGAAAATATTCCTCAGGATTTTGGCTTCATACCCTAAAAATTTCAGCTTCTGAACCTTCATAGAAAAAAATTTATAGCGAAAATTCCACGATGACCTGTTTGGAGCAGCGAAACCATAGAATCCAAAGCTCTCATACCAAATGTTGTGTAACCAGCTCCAAAAATAGAATAAAAGAGATATAAATGCCTTATAAATGAGCCACTTCGAGGGGGCAACCTCCAATACATTACATAAATGAACAATTCTTGGATGATACAAATGAACAAAACCTCATTCTATATATAGGAGTCCATGGGGCCACAATATAATCCTATTGGGGCCACAATGTAATCCTAGCAGACCTAACAATAATAATGTAAGGGCACAATAATAAAAATATGGGGGTTACAGGGGTACAACAATAAAAATAAGTGGGGCTACACTAACATAATAAGGGACTACACTATTAATATAGGGACTTAACACGTACCTTTTGTGTGTTTTTCACATTATTGAGATCAAAATATTTCTCCATCTGTAGTATCCATGTTACGAGATCCTTGCCATCAAACTTCCTCATATCGCTCTTTGGAATATGGTGGGTCTTAAATCCAACATTAGAGTTTATGAAATTACTATGATCATTTATTTTCTTCTCATCATGACTTTCCTTTACTATCTTTTCTCCATTAGGAATCATTTGTTGTATCAACCTTTTCAAACCTTCCTTCAAACCTTCCATGTCTGCTTTTAGATTATTCTTCAAGTCTTCCATGTTGTCTCTCATTTTTTCTTCCATGTCTTCCATGCCATTCTTCAAAACATCCATCTTAGCTTCCATGTCTTTCTTCAAACCATCCATCTTAGCTTCCACGCCTTTCTTCAAACCATCCATCTTAGATTCCATGCCTTTCTTCAGAACTTCCATTTCATTTTTTTTTTGCTCTTTGTGAGAGTGAATTTGGTGCACTTGCTATTGTAATTTTGATATATCATGTTTCACTTCTTCCTCTTCATGAGTCATAGTAGATTATTCTGAGGGCTTAATGAGTGTTTAATTATTTTTAGGGCACATTTTAGAACCCAATACTGATATCTATGCTCCAATGTGCCCTTGGAATAACTTCAAACTGATTTTTCAAACAAGACTTATGTAATTTGAAAAACAAATACACACCTTTTTCTTGCTTTTGAGGAGCTCGATATTGAAACTGAATTATCTCTGTGATTTCAAATCTTCAATATCTAAAATTTGTTCCTGTAGTATCCCTCTGAATATTCTTTCGAATTCCACAGGTCTGTCCTGATTTGGATTTCAATACAAGGTTATGCCTAATCCGCCACAATGTACTAATTATGGACTAGTTCAGTAGAGCTAACTTGTACGGTGTGCCACATGTCACTGTTTCCTCCTTTGGTTCTGAAATTGATAAAAATAAATCTACAGTCTGTTTACTTTTGGCACTTTTTACAGAATTCCAATTAGATGCTTAGGGAGAGATTTATGATGATTTTCCCAAGGTCACCTATTTTGAATGAAATTTGGGAGCGTGCAAAGACCCTAACTTCCATAGATCATATATCCACAAATATTTCGAACCAAGATCTAAATTTGGTGCACGAAGTTCCTCAGGAGTTCTTTGAAATGGGTTTTTTTTAGTGTCTAAACCCTCATAGAAACAAAATTATAGCGAAAATTCTAAGATGACATGTTTGAAGCAGTGAAACCCTAGAATCCAAAGCTCTGATACCAAATGTTATGAAACCAGCTCCAAAAATAGAAGAAAAGAGATATCAACGCCTTAGAAATTAGCCACTTCGAGGGGGAAACCTACTTTACATTACATAAATGAACAATTCTTGGATGATACAAATGAAAAAACCTCCTTTCTGTATACAAGAGTCCATGGGGTCACAATGTAATCCGAGCCGACCTAAAAATAATAATGTAAGGGAACAATAATAACAATATGGGGGTTACAGGGGTATAACACTAACAATAAGGGGGCTGCACTAACAACAATAAGGGACTACACTATTAATATAGGGACCTAACAATAAGTTTGGAATTTTTGCATAAAATATTTTCTAGGAAGTTTCAAATAGTGAAACTTGGTCCCAATTGAGAAGAAATCTAATGGAACATCTTGTTTGAATTTCAAATTTTGGTTTTCTATAATTTTGGAGATCTAATCTATGGAAATTATTATTTGTGAAGGATCCTAAAATTAGTTTCAAACAGGTCAATTTCGTATTTTTTTATAACTATTATAGGAATTTTCAAACTGTGAAATATTCAAGCATCTCAGAATGTATACAAAATTACTTCAAGTAAAAATTTCGTAATTATATTGGAATAATTGGACACTTGGCACACTATTCAGTTTTTCTACTCAGAAGAGGTAAAAAATCAACAGGTTTTGGTAAAGTTACTATAAATTTCAATTGGTACATCAAACTTTAGTCAAACCTAAAGAATTCAAGAGACACATATTAGAGGATTATAGAATAAAGTTTCATATTAAGAATGGCACAAATACCATTGATATATTAATAAAAATTTAATCCATTTAGGTACTCTCCAAATTAAGGTTTTAAAGATATGCAAATTACCTAACTTTAGATTAGAGGATCCATTTTTGGGGGTGATTGGAAATTGTGATAGAGAGGAGTACTATTATTATTTTCTCACATGGCTCCAAAGAAATATATAAAATTGACTATGCCAATTAAACCTCCTGAAGGTTCATCAAGGACATATGAAAAAAGTGTTTAATTAGAATTTAGGTTCTCCCAATTAGAGAATAAAGTTAATAAAATGGATGGCTATACATTAAAAAAGGTTACTTTATCAAATTCTCAAGAAAACCTTAAAAAAAAAATGATATATAAAATGAAAAAAAAAACATGATTGAAAAAAAGGAAGAAACAATGTATGAAATGGAAAAGAGGATGGATGAAAATAAGAAAGAAATACAAAATGTCAAGGAAGATATACAAAAATCCATTAATGAAGAAATAATATAATTACAAAATATCTATTAAAATATCTCCCTAAAATGGATGCAGATATCCAAGGAAAACATGAACATAAGGAGAAGCATGATGTTGAAACTAGATCTCATATGGGGAATAGTTATCACAATTGGGGAATATTGAATTGTAGAACCATAATAATGAATTTTCAATCCAAGATCCACATCATCAAGGCTTCAAGTCAACACCAAGGAACTACTACATTCAAAATATTGATATGAGAAATTTTGATGGTAGTGATCCTGTAACATGGATATTTCATATGGAACAAAACTTTGATCTACACCAAGTTTCATATTTACAAAAGGTAAATATTGCATCCATGTTTCTAGAATAAGACCAACATTTATGGTATCAATGTCTTTCTAAGAGGAAAAAAATATTATGTTATATCTTAGTTAACTTTTATGGATTAGTTGATATCACATTATGGGGATATTAAGAGAAATACATTCTTTGGGAAATTTGTAAATATTTGACAAAAAGGTTGTTCTAGTTATAAAGAACATTCAACAGTTACAAAAGTTGAGTCTCAGAGTAAATAATATTTCAAACAATAATTTGTTAGACCTACTTATGGGAACTTTAAAGAAAATAATTCAACATGAGGTGCATCACTTTGAGCCTAAATCTCGAGATAATGCTTTCAGTATGGAAAATAATGTTGAAAGTAAAAAATAAGGTGACTATAGAATTGGTCTCTAATAACTGTAGAGAAAATCTTGCTCTCTTTCCTAAACCAACAAGGTTGAATCCTTAGAAAATGGATGAAGGAAGAGCAAAGAAAATATGTTTCAACTATGATAGCAAGTATAGTAAGGGGCATAAATGTAGTGAGAATAAATTATTCTAAATAGACCATGAAGATGAAGAAGATCAAGAAGTTGAAACTTCACATCTAGAGTTGGAAGAGACTATTAAAACAATCTCTTGGCATGCATTGGCTAGCATAAATACTCCAAAACCCCTCAATTTAGAAGGATATATTAAAAATAAAAGGGTAATAGTATAAATTGATTCAAGTAGTACCTATTGAGCCTCCAAAATTGCCTTCTTTTTGACAAATTCATCTTTCGTTTTCAACCATTTTATCACTTATTATCATTTCATTACACCTCTACCTTGAGTTAAGATTCTTCTAAGCCATGCGAATACAATAATCATATAAAATTCCATTGTTATCTCAAATATTTATGTTTTTATTTATAAAATTTCTTTGATTATACATAAGATACCGAATTGTACAAATTTTGAATCTCCTCTAACATTCTGCAACTAATCTGAAGGTTCTATAGTCTTCAATGTGTTAAAAATTAGCAAGAGCATATCCACAATTTCCAAATTCTTTTGAGATGGTGATCCACCTATTAGCCACAGGTGGTATTTCATAGATTCAACACATCGGTCAAGTCAAACTTTGAGTCAAATTAGTTACGGTGCACCTGTAGGAAGCAGAATATCAAGTGAGTGTGGTCTATATCAAGCGAGTGAGATTCGAGGACTTATATTTGATGATATTATGAAGACTTAATGGATCAAGTCTAATGATATGTCATTTCACGATTCACTTCTTCAATAGTGAATTGTGAAAAGGAAATGCTCTATTAGATTTAAAAGACTGACATATCACTTTAGCTTTAATTTCCAACCATAAAACTCTCAATATAGTTATGATGTGAAGTCTATAAAATGCTTCACCTAAAAGTGAATAGATATATTTTTAAGTGGGTTTATATTAGGAAGCCTATTGTATTGAAAATTTGTTTTACCCACCCCAGTAATAGAAATTTTTTTATGGTGCATTCATAATTTTTTGTGGTCGATTTAAGTTTTTGTTCTAATGTTTATATTCACTTGTGCATATCAGGAGGTCCCCTGTAGAGGTAAGTGATAGTTTAATCTCGCTTTCATTTAGGTTTTACTCATGCTCTATTTTCATTCATATCCTTAGATCAATCCTCTATTTGATTTAAGTGGTATACCTTTCATTTTTAGCTTTAGTTATGTCTCTTTCTCACTCATTTTCTTTCCTTTGCATAGGTCAATTTCTTGAGTAAAATTGAAAAACAACCAAAAACATTTAAACTATTTCTTGGTTTACTTAGTCTCGGATTTATAGATAATCAGTAGTCTTGAATGGTTCTAAATTAAAACACACACATTAGTAATCTAAATTTGGTTTGATAAACACAATTTCATTCCAGACATTTACTTATTGCTTTAGAATGGAGGGCCTTTGTTTTCCTACTATGAAAATTTACTACATTCCTAGAGTTAGAATTCATTGCTTATGATAGAACTAGAATTTACCATCTTCCTAGAATTAGGATTTATTACTTTTTAGTGTTAGAATTCATAGCTTTATAGACTTTATGAATTCTCTTAGAATACAGTGTGATTTACATAAAATAATTCATTAGATTAAGAATTGAGCATAAAATTTTATTATTTTTCCAAATAATAGAATTTTCATTTCAATTGAATATATTAAATATTCCATTCATTTCTTGTTTATAATTTATCGATTTCTTTAGATATTGCTCCTTGAGAAATAAAGTGTATGTGTTAATTTGGATCTCCTCATGAATAGGATTTCATTTTATGTCTTGTAATTTCATTTCAATATATTAGATTTACTTTCATCAGGAGTTAATTTCCTAGCATATACAATGCAAGTGTGCTTCATAAGAATATGAATTATGGTTTGATAATTTAATGCAAGTAGTTTAACCATCAATAAAATTACCCAACGTTGTTTGTATCATTGTTGGGGAAGCATAGATAGGTAATAACTTTTTGATGTCTTTCTATTTATATAACTCTATTTACGAGGAGAGATAATACAAGAGGTAAGAACATGTGAATCACGATTGGGGGGTTCTTCCTAACCAGATCTGTTGCAAATTCATCTCAAAATAGTTTCATTCTTTCTTATATGCATTTCTAAAAACTCATATTAAATAATTTAGGATGCATGTAAAGATAAAGAGATTCTAGGGGTAGATTTGTTAGAGTTCATAGTTCAATTCCATCATCACCAACCACCCCCACTATACCATGTAGTGCCACACCATCTTCCATCTCATGCATTCCATATTTTGCAGGTAGATTAAGACTTCCTGAGGTACAAAAATCATAAATTCTACCTAGAGAATCACCAACTTCATATAAAATACCAGTGGTAGAAGAACCAACATCTATAGCCAAAGGAATTATCTTCCTTTCTTCTATAGGTTAACGACTCATTGGGAAAGAGTTAGAAGTACATAGCGAGGAAGCAAAAAAAAAATCCTGAAGAACCACTGATAGAGGAACCAGAGGAAGAAGAAGTAGCAGAAGAGGAACCTAAGGGATTTAATCCTATTAAGGAGCCTTGTATAAGTTTTGAAGAATATAAAAAGAAAAAATGAGAATGAGAGGTACATAATGGAAAGGAAATATCATTCATTGGTGGAGGTAGAGGAGGTAGAAGACCACAAGAAGGTTGTAGAGGTGGTCGAGGTAGAAGAGGAGGAAGAGGAATTGATGGAGATTATCATGAAGAGGAGGATCATTTTGGATTTCCTATTAAATATACTGATACCACTGCTACTATGAAGAATATTCTCCATCCATTATTCCTAACTTTCATGGTATGAGAATAAATAATCCAAAAACATTTCTCTTTGTATTTGAGGTGTTATGTTGATCTTATTATTATTTAATTGATACTCAAAATTTGAAATTTTTTCCTCCTACATTGAAGAATGGGGATATCAAATGGTTTATGGTTTTAGGAAATAATTCTATAAGGACATGGTATGACATGAAAAAAATTATTACTAGAAAAATATAAATATTATTACATACATCTGTTGGGAAAAATACTGAGAGGGGGGGGGGGTGAATCAGTATTTACTGCATATTCAAAAATTTTTACTTTTTCATTCCTTAAAACCCATACGCTACTGTCCTTTAGTAAACTCGCGTATACACGCGGATATCCTTCATACAACTCGCGTATTAGCAGAGATCTAATTATACAGATAATTCTTAACTTAGTTCTTTGCAACATTCATTCATTTGATGTTAATTTAACAGTAAGCATGTGCAGTAATAACAGAATAAACCATCACACATAAGCATCACACATGAACACCGGGATTTTAGGTGGAAACCCAAGTCGGGAGAAAACCACCGCTGTCGTTGTCTCAACCTTCAATATTTTATTATAAAGAAAACATCTTACAACTATGTACTGGCGCAAACTCATACCAGTACGCAGGCACCCACCTGCGCTCGTTTACCAGCCTCTCTGGAAGGGAACGCAACCTATCGTTTACCAGCCTCTCCTGGAAGGGAGCACCAACCCCCTGCTCTCGTTTACCAGCCTCTCCTGGAAGGGAGCACCAACCCCTGCTCTCGTTTACCAGCCTCTCCTGGAAGGGAGCTACAACCCCCTGACTAAAGGCTACAACCCTCAACACCTCTTTGGACCACGTTTCATCAATTTTCACACTGGATCCAGCAACTTCAATAGATCACAACTTGTAGGCCACGTTTCATCATATTTTCAGACTGGACCCACTCCATACATTTAAGCACAGTCAAACATCATCAACAGATAGCTATAACACCGCAGAACAGATCAGACATTTCATACCCCATACTTCAGCAAACCCTAGTTTGCATACGCGCTTTCCTTTCTCTGATATCGCGTATATACGCGCTTCCGTTCACATAAACCAGCGTATACATCTGTTCATAATTCAGGACTGATATGCGCTTTCGCTTTACCAAACTTGCGTATATACATGCTTTCACTGTAATAAACTAGCGCATGGATCTTCAATCATTACAGAGCTGCATACTTCTTCAGATCAGATATTCAGTTCAGATTTAACTCTTCACTTCAGACAGATGTTCGCCTCATCTCAGATCTAATCATTCCATCAACAGATCTAGCAGATACAAGTACATTCCAGATCTAGATTTCCTTCTTCATCATCTTCTTCACAGGTGCATCACAGATTCAGATCTATCATCAAACTATTACCCTTTCCATTCATATATACTTCAGAGAGAAGTATTCATTCAAGCTCAGACATCTTATACACTCACTCATCATTTGCACAATGAATTTCTTCTCCTTATATAGGTTTATCCTTTTTCAATACCATGAGCCAAAACCACATTACTTCCGATGGTATTCCTAGACGGGGTCACATAGATGAATCATTACTCAATACAATGGGTCAATACCATGGTGGTTACCCCTGGTTTTGCACTTTATGAGCGCTTTTGCCCATACGCGACTTGGCACATTATTTCTCGCATGCATACGTGACTTCTCCTAGACAAATCCGCGTATGCCTTGAGACACACTCTTTTCATCATAGATCTAGCACATACATCAGATTTACATCATTTAACAAGTTCATCAAGACATATTCTATCAAGCACAACTTCATTAAGTAGGTTGCTAGATGGGTTTCCATTCAAGGACAACACTCTATCAAGTGGGTTGCCATCAAGGACAACACTCAGCATCATATTGCCAACAACATCATGTCCTTACATAAGAAGTTTTTAAAATGACTCAAAAAGAAGATGAAAGCCTTAAAGATTTAGTAGAGAGATTTACATATAATGTTAAAAGAGCTAAATTTCATGATTTAGGACTAGATACATTAAAATTTATGTTACTAAAATCTATAAGGGATGAATGGATTGATATTCTTAAATTAACGAGAAAAGGGTATTTGTTTTTGCTATCGTTTTAAGAGATTTGTGAACTTTGCAAACATATTTCAAGAGGAAAGCCAAAATATGGCGGGAGTCCAAGAGATCCAATGATATTGAGAGTAAGTAAATATGCATCGGAAATGGTAAGTCAGGAAAAACTTGGTAATTTTGTTGATAATTTTAAAATTGATATTCTGGGAAATATTAGAGAGAAAAATGATACGCTAAGATTACAAAACAATAAAAAAGTTCAAAATGATGTTTTATCTATTTCTAGTCCTAAATGTAGAAAGAAATATGCATGACGAGAATTTCCTCTTGAAAGTGTTGAAATTTATTTTATATGTGTAGAGACTCATGCTATGAAGGATTTCCCTTCAATAACAAGACTAAAACATATTTACCAAGAGGAATTTGGGACAAGTCAAATAGAACAACTTTGTTATGTTTCTCCTAGAAGCCTTAGCAACCTTGTCAAACAAGTATGGCACAAGATCCTAATGCACAATTTCAATATTATGCACAACTGCAAAGTAATTGGAACACACACCTACCATGGAAAATTTTTCCACATCAACAAAAAACTATTGTTGTTCACAAGGATGGAAAGGTTCTTATGGTAGAAATCCCCAGTACACTAAATTTTTTCAAAAATATCCTCAATACCAACCTCAGTATTAATCTCGACCCAAACCTCCACAACTTTTCCAACCATAATTCCAACCTATATTGACCACAATTCAACCCCTTCCATTACTATCGACTTCATTTCCTCAAAAATAAAATCAGTTACCTTCTCAACGACTTCCCAATCTCAATAATAAAGCACCCTAACATCCAATTTTTAATGTTAAAGCCAAAAAATTCCAAGCTTACTTGATAGCTCCTCTATATTTAAATTATGTCCAACTTAGATTTGGTCGAGTTTTACAAAATAAAACACCTCTTATTTTCATTTAAGAATATAAATATGATAAAACTCCTGAAAAGGAGGAAAATCCTGAATAGGAAAAGACTCCTCAAAAGGAAGACATTCCTGCACAAACAAATCACAACAAAATAAAACCAACTCCTACAATTCCTTTAGTTGAGCAACCCTCTATTTCCTTACAAATCCTCCTTTTCTGGAGAGACAAAAAATTGATAAAGGTGTAGATAATCAAATAGTTTACCTCATTATAACATGTTAGATGAGTTGAAAAATATTTGCATCAAAATTATATTACTTCAATATATAAAGTAAATCCCTATTTTTATAAAAACAATAAAGGATTTTCATATCAGAAAACTCGGAGAAAAATGAAAGAATCCAAAAAGTAAAACTACTAGAAATTTTTTTTTAAAAATTGATGGGAAAACCAATAATTGAAAAATATTTAGATCCAGGTAGTTCCACTATAAATATTCATATCAATGGCATTGAAATTCTCAACACTTTGACTTAGTTGCAGCTATAAATATCATCACAAAGAATACTATGGAAAAATTGAGATTAATTATTATTTAATATACTCCTACTTTATTACAATTAGTAGACATATATATGATCAAACTTGAGGTTATATTAGAATATGTATCTATATATGTAGATTCATGGGAGTATCCTAATTTTAGGATATTAAGTCCCAAAATAATTTAGGAGGATATCCATTGATTTTTGGTAGGCCATAGTTAGCTACAATCGATACATTCATAAGTTCTATTTTTGGTGATATGTTCATTACTTATGGAAATACTCCAAAAAAATCAACATTACATCCACCAACAAGAGAAATAATTGAAATAGAGAATGAAGAATGGATTGAAGAAGATGATGAAGAGTATGCAGATATTCAACTAGTTTTAACTATCTCACAAAATGATGAGGAAGATCAATTAATGAATTTAATGAATAATCTGTGAGAAAATTATATATTACAGAGCAATGGAACACATAAAATATATGGAAACACAAACACATAAATAACATATAAAACAAGACACAGATATATTTGGTTCACCCAACTTGGGCTACGTCCATGGAAACATCCATTCCTTCCTTTCTATTATCTAACAAAATGAAGAGACACAACCTACTACAGACCCGTTGTAATATCCTCTACCCTCTCATTGATCCAGGTGGATATTGGTGGTCACCCACCTATTCCATTTGGAACTGCATCATCGATTCTTGCATCTTTTCACTTCTAGCGACTTACTATTTTTAGCAGGTTTTCGGGTCCTGCGCCCCTTAAGCCATTTTGGGACATTAATGATTCAGGTGGATATTGGTGGCCTCCCACCTACTCTATTTTAACCCCCACCATTAGTTCTTTCCGTTTTTAAGTTTTCGCACAACTTACTATTTTTAGCAATTTTTTGGGTCCTGAACTTCCAGAGCCATTTTGAGGACCTAAACGATGTTTTTTGGGCTTCCTAGGAGATGAAGCACCAAAACTATGGGCCCCGTTTGGGTAAATTGGTGTTTCAACTTACCGGGGACATAACTTCGACATATGATCTTCATTTGACGCGTATGATACATCATTAGAAATATTTGTCTGAGGACTACAACTGTTGTCGCGAATTTCAATTCTAGAACAGAATATCAATTCCAGAATAGAATAACATTCTCTGGAGAAATGATGCCCAAAAAAAGTCATTTACGTCCTCAAACGGCTCCGAAAGTTCAGGACCCGAAAAACTGCTAAAAATAGTAAGTTGTGCAGAAAATTAAAAACAGAAAGAACTAATGGCGGGGGTTAAAATGGAATAGGTGGGAGGCCACTAATATCCACCTAGATCATTAATGCCCCAAAATGGCTTCGGGGGCGCAGGACCCAAAAACCTGCTAAAAATAGTAAGCTGCTAGAAGTGAAAAGTTGCATGAATCGATGTTGCAGGTCCAAATGGAATAGGTGGGCGGCTACCGATATCCACCTGGATTACTCACATAGTCCCCCTTTCTAGTTCTTGCTTAGAATATACACTCAATACATAGCTGTAATAAAATACCCTCATACAAAACAAGGGGTTCCCTTCTAGGGAAAAAAACCCTACAATAAACATAGCTTCTACCGTCAGATCATCTTCCTAATGAATGGCTCAGATTGTCTACGAAATTTCAATATTTTACAAGGAAATTTTACATATGTTTTTAGCTTCAAGGGCGTTTCCCCTGAAACCCCTCGTCAGGGGGAGGGGGGCTCATAAAATCATCGTCGACCCCCCCTCGACCCCCCTGATGTCAATTAAACAATGGGCAATGTTTCCACCTTTTTAAGGACAAGGATCAAACAAGACGATACATAAATAAGATAATCAGGCTCCACATCCAACAATCTCCCACTTGGAGACTAATTGTAGAAACTCCACAGCTACTTCATTTATTGGAAAATGACTCCACTTTGGACCTAGCTGTTTCTCATCTTCATCATCGTTCTTGAAGAACAATTGAAACTGAGTAGAATCTCAGTTTCTCCCTGGTTAAAACTTTTGTTAACATATCTGTAGGATTATGGCTAGTGTGTATCTTTTCTAGCTTCAATTGTACATCTTCCAACATTGACCGTATTAAATTTTACTTAAGTTGTATGTGTTTAGTTCTGGAATGAAATGTTGAGTTCTTTGCAAGATGAATGGCACTTTGGATTTCACTTTATAACATTCCCATTTCTTGCTTCTTACCCAATTCATCCATAAACCTTTGTAACCAAATCATTTCTTTACTAGCCTATGTAGCAGCAACATACTCTGCTTATGTTGTTGAAAGTGCAACAACACTTTTCATTTTTGAAACCCAGCTAACATTTTTTCCACCTATAGTAAATACATGCATTGTATTGCTCCTCTTTTTATCTCTATCGCCTCCCATATATGCATCAACATATCCCTGTAGAGCAATGTTTGAACCACCAAAGCATAATTCTTGATTTGTGGTACCTCTCAAATATATGAGAATCCATTTCACTTCCATCCAATGTTCTTTTCCCGGATTGTTCATGTACCTGGTTACAACTCCCACTACATGTGCAATATTGAGCCTTGTGTATACCATTGCATACTTTAAGCTTCCAACTACTAATGTATATGGAACTTTAGACATATAATCCATTTCTTCTGGTCTTAGGGCACATCTCCTTACTAATTTTGAAATGGCTAGCCAAAAGTGTACTAACTGGTTTTTCATTCTTCATATTAAATATTTTCAACACCTTTTGTATGTACTCATTATGAGATAATGTTAATTTGTGATTTTTCCTATCTCTAGTTATTCTTATATCAAGGATTTGTTTTTCAGCTCCAAAATACTTCATTGCAAATGAATTTCCAAATCTCCTTTGAGCACATTTATTTCCTACATGTTATACCCTACAAAAAGCATGTCTCTACATATAATAACAATATAATATAGCTGCCATCATTTTTATTTTTCAGATACACACAATGATCATAGTGACATCTAGTATAACCTTGTTCAAACATAAACTTGTCAAATTTTAGATACGACTAGCTCGGAGCATATTTTAAGCCATTCAAGCTCTTATTCAGCCTGCAAACTAATTTTTCCTTCCCCTTTACCTCATATTCTTGTGGTTGTTGATATAGATCTCTTCCTCCAAATATCCATGGAGAAAGGTTGTCCTTACATATAAATGTTCAATATATGAAAATCTCTAGCTGGTACAAGACTTAAAATAGTTCTGATTGAAGTCATTTTAACAAGAAGAGAAAATATTTCATCAAAGTCAATACCTTTCTTTTGCGAAAAACCCCTTCACCACAAGTCTAATGTGTACCTTTGTTTTCCTCCATCTTCTTCCTTTAACCTGTAAACCAATTTATTCTGCAATATTGTTTTACCTGCAGACAACCTAACTATGTCCCATGTCTGGTTATGTGTTAAGGATTCCATCTCTTCTTTCATGGCTAGCTCCCACTTCTTCCTGGTTTCTACCTGCATTGTTTCTACATAAAATTCGGGTTCACCAAAATCAGTCAACAATACATAATATAATGAAGGAGAATATTGTTCAGAGAGTCTACTTATCCTGGTAGATCTTCTAACACCACTTTATAGTGTTTTAGGTGTATGTTGTTTTTGTGGTGGTTGTTGTTGTTGTGGGTGTCGATTATTATTATTTTCAGACACATTTACTTTTTCTATGATCTCATAAAGAACTGTGTATTCTTTTTTTTCTCATTCCTGTTTCTTTTCTTGCAATTGATCCTAATACAAGACCTTTTCATTGAATATTACATCTCTTCTCCTAATGATTTTGTGATTTTCATAATCATATAAGGGATAACCAAAATCATTAACACCATATCCAATAACGGTACATTTCTTTGATTTTTCCTCAAGCTTTGTTCTATTTTCTTTATTAATGTGGAAAAATTCCTCAGAACTAAAAGGCTTTAAAAAGGAGTAGTTTACCATTTTACTTGTCTATGCCTCCTCGGGAATACCACCATCCAAGGAACTTGAAGGCCCTCTGTTTATTAGATAAGCAATGGTATCTATAGCATTTTCCCAAAACTGTAAAGGCAATCTCATGCACCTTGCACACTCCATGATTTTCCTGTTCGTCCTTTCTGACACACCATTTTCCTATGGTGTTCCTGGAACTATCTTCTCTCTATGAATTCCATGCAGTAAATACTACCTATAAAACTCTTTTTTGCAATATTCACCTCCATTGTCTGATCCGAAACACTTCAAATTCTTTGTTGTCTCAATCTCAACCAAATCTTTCCATTTATTTAAAGTATCAAATAAATTAGATTTATTCTGAATAAAATAAATCCAAGTTTTTCTACTTGCATCATCAATAAAAGTAACATAATAATGAGAGCCACCAAGATATGATACTTGAGTAGCTCCCCATATATCTGTATGCACAAGCTCCAATTTTTTGTTCTCCTTCTTTCTCAAATCTAAGAAATCTTATTCTCTTTTGTTTTCCATAAACATAATTCTCACAGAAATCCAAATCAATATTCTTCAAACGTGGCAACAATTTTCTTGAGTGAAGAATATTCATCCCCTTCTCAGTCATGTGTTCGAGCCTATAATTCCATAATGTTGCATCTTCTCTTGTGGAGGTTAAAGTATTAACACAATTTTAAATACGATTGCATAAATACAATGTACCAACCTTTTCTCCTTTTCTATTACCAGGGCTCCTTTAATGACCTTCCAAGTTTTATCTGAAAACGTTGTCACACAACCTTTGCCACCTAACTGCCCTATTGAAATCATATTTTTATTCAGATATGGAACATGCTTTACCTCCTTTAATAACCATCGATTTCCATTATGTTATTTTACAATAACTTTACCCATTCAAACAATTTTACCGGGTTTATTATTGTTGGAAATACTGAGGGGGGTGGGGGGGTGGGGGGGGGTGTTGAATCATTATTCCTTCTTTCGATTAGAGCATTAGTTAATCTTCAATTATTATCAGTGTTTGTACAATGATAGTAGCAAACAAGAGGAACACAAATGCACACATTTTTTAAGGTGGAAACCCACTCCGGGACAAAAACCACCTAATTCTTTTCTAATAATTCTTTAATATTCAAATCCAATTGAAAATAAAGCTCCAAATTCCTAGAATATAGAAAAGAATTCTTCTCTAGCTCCCACTGGATGGATGCTCCAACGCCTGAGATTCTTCAGTAGTCAACTGAATGGATGCCCCAACACCCAATGAGCTATAACTCACCCTAGCACCACCCTACCACCCTATAGAAGAATAAAAGAAGAATGGACTCTCATACCAGGGAAAATGGTCCACTTTACAATGATATAGAATGATGTAGAATAAGAAGATACACTAGATCATAACTCCAACTTTGACACAACCACCTAATGATGATCCTAGACCACCCGACACTGCCTCTTCAACTCTTGGCAGATAGACACTAGTACAATTTGTACAATAGTGTATTTACAATGACTAAGTACAATGATACCTTTACAATGATTGTATGCAGTGCTGCCCACTTGAAGACTTCATGTGATGA
Source organism: Pinus albicaulis (assembly GCA_034641835.2). Classification (NCBI taxonomy): domain Eukaryota; kingdom Viridiplantae; phylum Streptophyta; class Pinopsida; order Pinales; family Pinaceae; genus Pinus; species Pinus albicaulis. The sequence goes on along the minus strand of CM076579.1, from coordinate 1,109,836,539 downwards.
CCTTCTTGTTGTTTTTCCACACCTTGGTTGCTACTCTTGTCATGCTACTTTCTGTTGCACCTTGCATTGCTTTGCTACCCTAGAAATTTTGGTCCTTTGCAGCCCTTGACAACACATGATCTAACTTTTTCTTGCCTTCTAGGAGCTCGATATTGAATCTGGTGTACCTCTATTATTTCAAATCCCCAATATCTGATTTTTGGTCTTGTAGTAGTCCTCTAAGTCATATTTCCAATGCCACAAGTCTGACACAATTTTGATTCTTCAAGGGAGAGTTATACCCAATCTCTCACAATGCCCTAATTATGGATTATTTTAAAAGAGCAAACTTGTACGGAATTCCATGTGTCACTGTTACTTCATTCGGCTCTGAAATTGATAGATTGAAAAATACATTCTATGCACTATCTTCCATGTTTTACGGAATTCCAATCCGATACTCAGAGAGAGAGTTATTATTAGTTTCCCAAGGTCACTTCTTTGAGATCAATTTCACGAGCCTGCAAAAACACTAACTTCCACAGATCATATCTCTGAAAATATTATGCATCTTGATCTAAAATTTTCACAAAATCTTCCTCAGGATTTTTTCTTCGCCTTATAAAAATTTCAGCTTCTTAGCCTTCATATAAAACAAGTTAGAGCGAAAATTCCACGATGACCTATTTCAGATGGCGAAATCCCTTGCATGAGGAGGATATGAGGATCACAATTTATATAAATGCTTAGGTTGAGAGGGGATTCAAAAAATGAACGTGGGAGGAATTTTAGGAGCTTCAAAAATATTAATTATGACTTTTCAATGACCCATGCCACAAACCCATGGCATTTTAGCCCACGAACTGGGGGTACAAACTTCAAAAATGAATATCTCTCAAACCGTGAAGAATTACATGGCGTGCCATATATCAACAGAAACATATCGACAAGTAGAAACCATAAAAAGCCTTATTGACCTAGAATATATTAATTTGTTAGGTCAAAATTCCCATGCAATATTGGGTTAGCCCCTAGTGCTGCTTGGGTTTACATTAATGACAACTGCTGATCAACAATCTCCCCCTTTGGAATTGATGGCAACATAAGTACTCCCCTTGTGATCATGACACCTCTTCCTATAACATTCTCTTCCCCTTTGACATCAATGGAAAAGGGTAAATCCCCCTGACACACAACCATCTTTCGAACGAGTACACACTTCCACTTCCCCTGACATACAACCATCCTGTGCACCTGTACACACTTCCACTCCCCCTTTATATTCTGAATAAGGAAAATCTAATGAGAACTTGGGAGAATCCCAAGATTGTGGTGAAGATATTCCAATGCTTCATGAGTACTCTCATGATCATCAACACTTCCTACCCAATCTGCATCTGTAAAGGAATGAATAATGAGATTGTTACCCTTGGGATACCACAAGCCATATTCTGTTGTTCCCTTTAGATATCGAAGAATTATTTTGATGGAAATAATATGTGATTATTTTGGTGTTGCTTGGAATCTTGCTACTTGTCCAACTGCTTGCATAACATCTAGCCGGGAGGCTGTTACATATAGAATACTACCAATCATAGATCTATACAACCTTTGATCCACATCCTTAGATGAGTCATCTATGCTCAATTTGCAACCTGTTACCATTAGAGTAAGGATGGGTTTGCAATATTCCATTTTACATTTATTGAGAATTTCCTTGATATACTTGGCTTGACATATAAATATTCCTTTCTCTTGCTGAGATATTTGAAGCCCTAAGAAGTATGTGAGCTCACCAAGTAAACACATCTCGAAATCACTTTGCACCTTTGTAGAAAACTTCTTACTTAGTCGATCATCATTGCTACCAAATATTATATCATCCTCTTTAGCTATTAGACATGCTTTAGTTGCTTCATCCAGAACATATATGTCATTTGGAGCTCGACTTACTGTAGCCACAATTTCACCATACATGCCTTTCCCGATTTCACATTTTGTGGAGTTGAATAGTATTGTGTGTCCTTGATCACACATTTTTCCAACACTGAGCAGATTGTGATTCATGTTTTCAACCAATAGAACATTCTTGGCTAGAGCATATTTTCTTATGAGAGTGACAGTACCTGATCCTATAACATTTGAAAATCTATCATTTCAAAATAACATGGTTCCATCCTTCTTCTCTTTCAGAGATACAAATTTATTCTATCTCCAGTCATATGCGTTGAGCAACCACTATCAACATACCACACATATTTTTTGTTTTGAGCCTTGAAAGCATGAGCACAGTTATTAGTCTTCTTCTTCTTCCATGTTCATTCGTTCTGTGGCTTCGAAGATTCTTCTGGAGGACTTTCAAGTTTGCAGTCTTTGGCTATGTGTCCAAAGTTTCGACATTTTTAACATTCAATATTGTTTCTTAAATGTTCAAATCTATTGATGTTTCGCTGAGCCCTGGGAGGTTCATATTTGACAGATCTCCTAGAATTGTATTCGTTCCTAGGGTACGTGCAATATTCTACAGCTTTATGACCAAATTTTCCACATGAATAACAGTATCCATAAAAAATATGTTGGTACTTGGATAGAAATTTTCGTTGAGAAATTGTCTTCCAAGGCTGTTCTTCTGAATCTTGTCCAATGAAGTCTACATGCATGTCAAATATCATAGGTTCATTGTATTTTGTTGTAGAAGGTCCTGCTTCTTCTTCTTTGTAACCGATACCAATTCTGTCATTGTAAGATCGTTGATTGTTGATGAGTTCTTCCAATGCCCTTGAGTTGTTGGCATAGTTTTGGATATTTTTTCCTTTCTTCACTTCCTCACGCAGCGAGACTACTTCGGCTTCTAATTCTTCCCTTTCTTGGTTACTTTCTTCCAAATTCTTTTGAAGTGACTCTTCAATGCATTTTTGTTCTTCAATTTCAATTTTGAGACCTTGAACTTGTTCTTCAAGAGTATTGGAACGAATATTCTCTGCCTTGAGATCTTTTATAAGCTTGATTGCTTCCTTATAGAATAATTCTATGGTCAATCCTTCTTCTTTGTTGTTTGATGCCTCTTGTTTATTGTGCTTGGGTTTATTGTGCTTGGCCATAAACAATACTCTCTCATCGGCTTCTTCTTTGTTGTCATTGTCTTCTTCAGATGATGAGATATCTTCTTTAGAGAGAAAGTTCCTTTTGGATCCTTGCTTGTTAGATTTCTTAAAGCATTTATTTCCTTTTGAGTTGTCGTCACTTCTGTTTGGACATTTTGCTGCGAAATTCCCAACCTCATCACAACCGAAACATATCAATGGAATTTTACCTTAAAATTTTCCCTTACCATTTTTTAGTTTTCTCATGAAGTAAGCATATTCTTCATCTGAAAGACCTTATTCATCATCTCCCTTTTCTTCACACTTGTAGGCGCATGTCTTTTCAATTGAAGGTTGTTTATCCTTATTGGTTTTCTTAGATGCAACGAATGCAGTTTCTAGATACAAAGTACCCTCTTCTTCATCAAGTCTCATTTCATATGCTATGAGAACTCCATGTAATTCCTCTTTGCTAAGTTTTTCCATATTTTCACTATATTCTAAGACCGATACCTTTGGGTTGAATCTTCCTGGTAACCTTCTAAGAATCTTTCGTATAATAGTCTTCTCTTCAACTATCTCTCCCAATCCTTCCAGAGTATTGGTTATTTCATCAACATATTGGAAGTATGTAGCAGTGTTGCAATCTTCTTTCATTCTGAGTTGCTCAAATTTTGCTCTATAGATTTGAAGCTTTGCTTCTTTGACATTTGAGTCACCTACATATATATTCTCAAGATTTTCCCATACATTTTTTGTGGTTTAACAACCCAACACCTTATGATAAGTAGATTAAATAAGTCCACTGATAATAATATTCTTTTCTTTTGCATCATTTACCAAATTCTTCTTACCTTGTTCATTCGTGGTTGATGTAAATCCATTTTGAATAGTGTCCCATACTTCGACCTCCATTCTTCCTTTCTAGAGTGCATAATTATTTTCATTGAAAAGAGTTACACCATTCTTGGTATGCTCCATGACCTCCTTCAAGCTGTTAAACTGTTATTGAAGGAACCAAGTTCTGATACCAATTATTGGAAATACTGGGGGGGGGGAGGGGTGAATCAGTATTCCTTTTGATTAGAGCATTAGTTAATCTTCAATTATTATCAGTGTTTGTACAATTATAGCAGAAAAAAGAGGAACACAAATGCACATAGTTTTTAAGTTGGAAACCCACTCCGAGACAAAAACCACCTAATGCTTTTCTAATAATTCTTTAATATTCAACTCCAATTGAAAATAAAGCTCCAACTTCCTAGAATATAGAAGTGCATTATTCTCCAGCTCCCACTGGATGGACACTCCAATGCCTGACATTCTTCAGTAGTCAACTGAATGGATGCCCCAACACCAAATGAGCTACAACTCACCCTAGCACCACCCTACCACCCCATAGAAGAATAAAAGAAGAATGGAATATCGTACCATGGAAAATGGTCCACTTTACAATGATATAGAATGATGTAGAAGAAGAAGATACACTAGATCATAACCCCAACTTTGACACAACCACCTAATGATGATCCTAGACCACTCGACACTACCTCTTCAACTCTTGGCAGATATACACTAGTACAATTTGTACAATAATGTATTTACAAGGACTAAGTACAATGATACATTTCCAATGATTGTATGCAATGCTGCCCACTTGAATACTTCATGTGACGAGCTTCTTACTGTTGTTCCACACCTTGGTTGCTACTCTTGTCATGCTACCCTCTGTTGCACCTTGTTTTTCTTTGCTACCCTAGAAATTTTGGTACTTTGCAGCTCTTGACAACACATGATCTACCTTTTTCTTTCATTCTAGGAGCGCGATATTGAATCTGGTGTACCTTTGTTATTTCAGATCCCCAATATCTAATTTTTGGTCCTGTAGTAGTCCTCTAAGTCATATTTCTAATGCCACAGGTCTGACCCAATTTCGATTCTTCAGGAGAGATTTATACCCAATCTCTCACAATGTCCTAATTATGTACTATTTCATAAGAGTGAACTTGTATGGTGTGCCACGTGTCACTGTTTCTTCATTAGGCTCTGAAATTGATAGAGAAAAAACCAACATCTATGTACCAACTACCACTTTTTATGGAATTCCAATCTGATACTCAAAGAGAGAGTTATGACCATTTTCCCAAGGTCACTTCTTTGAGATGAATTTCAGGAGCTTGCAAAAACACTGACTTCCATAGATCATATCTCCGAAAATATTGCACTCCTTGATCTGGAATTTTCACAACTACTTTTTCAGGATTTCGGTTTTGCCTCATAAAAATTTCAACTTCTAACCCTTCGTAAAAAAAAAAAAATTAGAGTGAAAATTCCACGATGTCCTGTTTCAGATGGTTAAATACCTTGCATGAGGAGGATATGAGGATCACAATCTATATAAATGCTTAGGTTGAGAGGGGCTTCACAAGTGAACATGGGAGGGATTTTAGGAGCTTAAAAAATATTAATTATGACTTTTCAATGACCCATGCGACAACCCCATGGGATTTTAGCCCACTAACTGGGGGTACAAACTTCAAACATGAATATATTTCAAACCGTGAAGAATTACATGGCGTGCCATATATCAATGGAAACATCTCGACAAGTAGAAACCATAAAATCCTTATTGACCTAGAATATATTAATTTGGTTGGTAAAAAATTTCATGCAATATTGGGTTAGCCTCTCGTGCTGCTTGGGTTGACATTAATGACAACTGCTGATCAAGAATCATCACCCAGATGAACATGTCCAAAATCTCCTCGAACATAGTCATGAAAATGTTTCTTATAAGGTGTGGCATGGAATGCGGCCCCTGAATCTACCACCCAATCATCAATAACATTTTCTAAAGAAAGAATCAAAGCATCTTGTAACACATCACCTATCACATTTTCTTCATGATTGTTTTCTTGTTGTGTGTCTCCTTCTTTTCCCTTCTGAGACTTATAGTATTTCTTCAAGTTTCCTTTCTTCCTGAATTTCTAGCACACTATCCCTGGTCTAGACTTGGATCTACCTTTCCTTGATTTAATGTGATATCCTGAGCTCTTTCCTCTTTCCATTTTGCTTCACCTATTCTTTGCACTTAAAATAATTTCCTGATGTCTCACTGAAGCTTTTCCATCACATTTCCTCACCAAGGATGGCACCAAAGACATCATCAAACTTTAAAGTAATAGGTCCAAGCACAGAGTTACTAATGGCCATAAAAAATCCATTCCAATTTTCTAGTAATGAGCACATAACTAACAAAGCCCTAACTTCATCATAAAATTTTACCCCGACAGAATTCAACTGACTGGTAGCCATATTAATTTCATTTAAATGGTCAACAATAGATCCACCTTCTGACATATTCATATTAAATAAATGTTTCATAAGAAATATCTTATTTGAGGCAGGGGGTTTTTCATATAGTTTCTTAAATGCCATCATTAAACCCTATGTTATCGTTTCCTTCGAAATATTAAAGGTTACCATCGCCGCGAGGCACGACTCTATTGTTCCAAGTGCCTTTCTATCAAGAATATCCCATTCTTTGTCTGTCATACCAGGCGGATTTTTCTTTTTTCTGCTCAATGGTGGGTATAGATCTTTCTGTTACATATAATATTCCATTTGCATCTTCCACATCTGGTAGTTTTGGTCGTCAAATTTCTCGACCCTAAACCTGTCATTTTTCGCCATTGCTCCCCCTCAAACTAGGGACCCTTCTTTCCTGCAAGTTTATTAGCCAAAAATACCTTCAACTCTGATACCAATTGTTATAAAATTATATATTATAGAGCAATGGAACACATAAAATATGCACAAACATAAACACATAAATAACATATAAAACAAGAGAGACACAGATATATGTGGTTCACCCAACTTGGGTTACATCCACAGAAACAACCAGTCCTTCCTTTCTATTATCCAGCAAAATAAAGAGACACAAACTAGAATAGATCCGTTGTAATATCCTCTACTCTCTCACACAGTCCCCCTTTCTGGTTCTCTCTCAGAATATACACTCAATACATAGCCACAATACAATGCCTTCATACAAAACGAGGGGTTTCCTTCCAGGGCATGTTGGGTGTGTGTTATATTCTTTCCATGAATAGCCACACGCGCGGGGGGGGGCTTACTGGGGGAGCAATAACCACCCCTATTCATTACGCTAGGCACGGTGAGGGGGGGGGGTGGCAGAAGCCCCCCTTCTCCAGGGGTTCGCAAGGGGTGGGTAGACCCCTGCACGGGGTCTAGGGTAATGCCCTATGAAGTTTTTTTTACCCTATTTTAGGTGGGTGGAACCACCTATGGTTTTTTGCGTGAGTTTGCACATGGTTTTTAGGGCATGATAGTTTTTGGCCCTGGAATTTTGTAGATTTGGTCATGGGAACTACAGTTATGTCATAATCCAGGATTAATGGATGGGGGTTTATGAATGCTTTGGCATGCATATATATGTGTTGTAACACTAAAAGAAATATAATGAAAAATCAATTTGGTAGTCCCGATTTTGGATCCAGGGGAAAAAGCTTTGTGTATATCTATTTTATGTTTTATGTTATCGCTATTTTTTATTTTCTATTTTTAAGAATTCGTTTGCATATAATTTATTTACAGGGTTAAAACCTACATTTGGTATCATAGTTGTTTCAGCTTCAAGGGGACGCATTTTCTATTGAGCGTTTTTTTCTCGGGCTTGTGGTAGACCCTGTTTAGTGGGAGATATATTGGATCAATTCTTGTGGTGAAAGAAGATGGAGAGCAGTGGAAATATAGAGATCGAGAAATTTAACGGTCATAGTTTTGAGTTGTGGAAGCTCAAGATGGAGGATCTACTGGTGGATAAATATCAATGGATCATGGTAGATACGGGTAGTAAACCAATGGCAATGATAGATGAAGACTGGGCGAAGTTACATCAGAAGGCAAAGAGCACAATATGGTTGTGTATCTCAGATTTGGTATTTTTGAATGTATCTAGGGAAGCTACAGTGAAGACTTTGTGGGTCAAGTTAGGGATTTTATACCAATCTAAGTCTTTGTTGAATTAATTGTTCTTGTAGAAAATATGTATAACCTGAGGATGAAGGATGGAGACTCGGTGACATAGCATCTAAACGCCTTCAATACTATGGTAAGTCAGTTCCCATCTGTTGATCTTAAAATATTATATGAAGATAAGTGTATCAGTTTATATTTTTCTCTACCAGATTTGTGGGATAGTCTGGTTATTGCAATAGGTATCAATACAACTACCTTGAATTTTGATGAAATTGTCTCAGCCTTGCTATCAAAGGAAATGAGATGGAGAAATATGGAGGGCTAGAATGGAGATGCCCTATTTGTACGAGGAAGGTCCCAGAACAGAAAAAATAAATAAATAAAATAAAATAAAATTGAGTGGGAGATCTAAATGTAGAGGGAGATCTAAATCTCCAAGAAAGCACGTAAAGGTGTGCTGGAAATGCGGAAAAGAAGGGCACTTCAAAAAGGACTGCAGATATAAATATCCTGAGAAAGAAAATGGATATGATAATGCTCCTTATATAGAAGAAAAAACCAACTCAGATGAAGGTAGGGATGTATATTTTTCTTCTTCTTCAGATACACATGTAGATCATGAGGCATGGTTGATTAACTCAGGTGCATCCTTTCACTTCACTCCCCATAGGGAGAGGTTTTGGTAGTATGAGAAGTATGATGGTGGTGATGTCTTATTAGGGGATGATAGGAAGGTCAGTATCATCATATGTGGAAAATTCAAGTTGAAGCTGCAAGGTGGAAGGATTAGAACACTTCCTGGTATTATCCATATTCCTAAATTGGCTAGAAATATGATTTTTGTAAGAAAGAAGGATGATGTAGGTGTAAAAATATTTTTCGAGAAAGATACCTACAAGATGGTTCGGGGAGAACTGGTATTAATGTGGGGTGTTTGGATTGGAACTCTGTACAATCTTTAGGGTAGAACTGTTATTGATGGGTGCAACAGTTCTATGGTTCCTGAAAGTGGAGCAAAAGCTTGTCTGTCTCTGGAGAAAAGATCATGCTATTGTGTCAAAGGCTTGGACATATTGAAGATAAGGACCTTCGGATACTGCATGGTAATGGTATGGTAGAAGGTATTTCTAATTTCTCTCTCGATTTCAATTTCTGTGAACATTTTGTATATGTGAATCAGAATTAGGTAAGTTTTCCTTCTGGTGCTAAGAGGGCGAACAAGATATTAGAGCTTGTGCACAGTGATGTGTTTGTACCTATGTTGGTTCCATCACTGGGAAAGTTTGTGTACTATTTTTCATTCATAGATGACTTCTCAAGGAACACATGGATATATTTCTTGAGGAATAAATCTAAATTATTTGACATATTTAAATAATTTAAGGCTCTAGTGGAAAACTAGACAGAGAAGAAGATAAAGGTGTTGAGGATAGATAATGGTGGAGAGTTATGCAAGAAGTAACTTGAATATTTCCATAAGAAGTGTGGTATATCATGGCAGAAGACTACTCCATACACACCTTAGAAAAATGGAGTTGCAGAAAGAATGAATATAACTCTAATAGAAAAGGAAACAACCATGCTCAATGGTTTCAGGTTAGGACAGGAATTCTAGGCGGAGGCAGTGGAGATTGCATGTTACTTGCTTAACAAATCACCTTCATTGACATTGGAGGATAAGACTCCACATGAGGTATGGACTGGTAATAAAATGTCTCTTTCACATATGAGGGTATTTGGATGTGATGCCTATGTACATGTTCCAAAGGAGAAAAGGGACAAGTTGGATAATAAATCTAAAAGGTTCATATTTATTGGGTATAAGGATGGTTTAAAAGGTTACAAGTTTTTGAACCCGGAAACAAGGAAGGTTGTTTATATTTGAGATGTGGTGTTTACAGAGGTGAAATATGTTGTTAAACATGAGTTCCTACCAAAGGAACCTGAGAAGATATAGTTTTAGCTAAAGCATAATGAATCGAACTCTACAACAGAACAAGATTCAGAAGAGGAAGAGCCACAAAATCCAACTGTGAGAAGATCAGTTTGGGAAAGAAGGCAACCAAAAAGGTATAGTCCATCTTATATCTATTTAAATTTTTCTTTAAATATCACTTATGATGATCCCAGAACTGTCAGGGAGGTAGTGGATTCAGAGGATGGAGAACTCTGGAAGGAGGCCATGGTTGATCAAATGGCATCCTTGTACAAAAATGAGGAACGAGATCTGGTGGATTTGTCAGTTGGAAGGAAGCCCATGGGAGAAAATGGGTGTTTAAGAAGAAGATGATTGTAGAAGGCAAGGTGGAGAAATAAAAAACTCGGTTGGTAGAAAAATTTTATTCCAAGGTGCCGGAAATTGATTTTGGTGATAATTTTTTCTCCTGTTGCCAAGGTTACTTCTATTAGATTACTTTTATCTACTGTTGTTGCATTTGATTTTGAGGTATAATAGATGAATGTGAAGACAACATTCCTTCATGAAGATATATAAGAGGAGATCTACATGAAGCACCCTGGAGGCTTTACAGTGAAGGGTAATAAAGAACTGGTATGCAAGTCAAAAAAGTCTCTGTATGGGTTAAAACAGTCACCAAGGATGTGGTATCAGAAATTTGATACCTATATATGGGTACTTGGCTTCACCAAAACCAAAGATGATCATTGTGTCTATTTTAAATTAATTTGCGACCATGTTATTTATTTTGTCTTGTATGTGGATGATATGTTGCTGGTTGGAAATGTCAAAGAAATTATCCGGGATTTGAAGACTCAATCATTCTCCAAATTCTACATGAAATATATTGGTGCTGGAAACTATATTTTGGCATGGAAATTAAGAGAGATCAGGCAAAGAGTAAGCTCTAGTTAAACCAGAGGAAGTATGTCAAGATGATATTATAGAGATTCAGTATGCAGGATAGTAAACCGGTGAAGGTTCCTATTCTTGTAAGTGTAAATCTATATGTTGACCAGTGTCCCAAGGCACAAGAAGAAGAGGAGGATATGTCTCATGTTCCATATGCAAGTGCAGTGGGTATCTTGATGTATGAAATGGTCTGTACTAGACCAGACATTGCACATGTAGTGGGAGTATTGAGCAGGTTTTTGTCAAAACCAGGGAATGAGCATTGGACAACAGTGAAGTAGGTTTTCATATATTTGCGTGGAACTAGTGATTATGGTTTTTGCTACCAAGGAAGACCAGGATTGGACAAATTTTTGGACATCCATGGTTTTTTTGATGGAGATTGGGTTGGACCAAAGAATATCTACAAGTGGGTATGTGTTTAGCCTATTGGGAGGTGTATTCAGTTGGATGATTAAAATACATCATGTAGTGGCTCTTTCAACTACAGAGGTATAATACATGGCAGCCACTCATGCAAGCAAGGTAGTTTGGTTGCAGAGATTGTGTTCAAGTATGGGGTTGGTGCAGTGAGATTTAAGGATAGACTATGATAGCCAAAGTGAAATTTTCTTGGCTAAGAACCCTAATTATCATTCAAAGACAAAGCACATTGAGTTTCAATATCACTTTGTGAAATATATGGTTGAGGATAAAAAGGTGTTGCTGGTAAATTTGGACACTTTAAAACATGTTGAAGATGCATTGATGAAGTCTGTGAACACTCAGAAGTTATCTTGGTGTAGAGAAACAACAATTATTTGCAGGGATAAACTAATGACTAAGCTCTCATGTGGCCCCTTACTAAAATAAAACAACAAGTGGAAGAATGTTGGGTGTGTGTTATATTCTTTCCACGAATAGCCACACGCGCGAGGGGGTCAGAAGGGGGAGATAGCCCCCCAGTTAATTGTGTTGGGTGTAGTGGGGGGGCCACAAGTGGGTGGCACCCCCCCCTATCCAAGGGTTCACAGGGGGTAGGTAGCCCCCTATGCGGGGCCCAGGGCAGTGCCCTGGGAAAAAAAAAATTGGACCATATTTTAGGTGGGTGGTCCTACCTATGGTTTTGTAGCATGATGGTTTTCGACCTCTGGTATTTTGTAGATTCATTCAAGGGAACTGTGGTTATTTTCTAATCCTGAGTTTATGGATTGGGGTTTATGAATGCTTCAACACGTATGAATATGTGTTGTAACACTAAAAGGAATATAGTGAAAAATCAAGTTGGTAGTCCCGATTTGGGATCTAGGCGAAAAATATTTGTATATATATGTTTTATTTTTTATGCTCTCACTATTGTTTATTTTCTATTTTTAAGAATTTGTTTGCAGATAATTTATGTACAGGGTTAAAACCTACAGATAAAAAAACCCTACATTAAACATAACTTCTACTGTCAGATCATATGCCTAATGAGCAGCTCAGATTGACTACAAAATTACAATATTTTACAAGGAATTTTTGCATATGCTTTTAGCTTTGATACTGCTGCCCCTGAAACCCCCCGCCAGGGGGGCTCATAAAATCCTCATACCCACCCCCCTTGCTAGACCCCCCCTGACAGCAATTAAACGACAGGTGGCTTTTCTGCCCTGTTAAGGATAGGGATCTAATGGGCCATACATAAAGAAGATAATCAGGGTCCACACCCAACATAATCATGATTTTTCTTCATATTGTGAACAAAATTACTGTGCGCATATGTTAGATCAAATTTTTCAAGAAGATTGTAGTATTGAAAGGCTTCTCTTTTCGAAAATCCAAAATATCATTAAACTCAATGGAAAATTTTGACATTTCTCTAGTATGAATTTATCTCGGTAAAACATTAAATATAAAAAATAACTTGGAGGAGTTACAAAAGAAACAAATAATAAATATGCTACAAAAACATTTCTCTACATGCATGGGAATACACTGACATGCATTGTTGGACATATCATCATAATACTGGAATTATTTTATAAATAGAAGTACTTTCGGATAAATCACGTCATTAGGATTAGGTCAAAAAAGGAAGATGTTTCTAACCAACTAATGTGGTTCATCCTCGGGACAAGGCGGAGAGACTAATCGATATTGATGAATCAATAGGGAGATGCATCATTTCCAGGAAATAGCCATTGATAACTACTTGTTAAGAACTAGCCATTAAGACTAGCTGTTAAGAACTAGCCGTTAGAAAGTTAGTTAGTTAGTTTTAAAAATAAATTAATTAATTGAATAAAAAAAATTATTACAAAAGGGTTAATAAAGATTAAGTAATTCAAATAAATATAATAGGTAAGAAAGAATTTAAAAATAATTAATTAATTAATTAATTGACCTAATCCTAATGATGTGATTTATCCGAAAGTACTTTTATCTACATTATGAATCACAAAAGTCTTAGATCTAACATTGGAATTATTGCGATATTATGACCGAAAACCACCTCGCCAATATTATCTCCAGTTTTTATCGAGATAAATTTTTTGATTTCAAATTATCCCATTAATTTAGGTAACTATCGATATAATTTCAATTTGTCACAATAATTTAGGTAATTATCGTGATAATTTCGACATTATTGCCCTACTTTGTCAAATTCAATTTACTAACAATTTCTTTTCTTCTGACCCTAATTTTTCAAAATTGAGTTAGCGGATTGAGATGTGAGGATACTCTGGCTGTTTCCATCAATCAAACAATGGGAAATTTATTGTTTTCATTTCCCATGATTCATCTCATGAGATACATAACATAGTACTTAATGGTAATATTATATTCTTAAAGTAAAAGTGGCATTTTCCTTTATCTTTCCTTTTCATCATTTTACTTAAATTTTTAACATTACCATTACTTGAATCGAGATGTTTGAGAGAATTTTTAGCCTCATTAGATTTCATATGGAGAAATTATAATTTTAGATCCCACTCAAAATCCAGCAAACTTAATAGTTTTAAGGACTTTAGGATTGGCGGGATTGTAATGTTTCTATTACATTATGTGATGTATGAGGGTATGTAACTAACATTTAATCAATATCACCAAGCCCTCTATGTACCTCGATGTCATTGGCATTTATTTTTGAACTTATCTTTGATGATTGAAGTATTAATGTACACTTAACTCAATTATTCATGACCCTAGTAAAAAATGTACACTTCACTCAGGAAAAATCATTGATTAGCATGTTAATATTTTTCTATCTTATTTTAATGCTCAAAGGGTGATATTGATGGGGAGGGTCCCAATATAGCCAATTATTTTGATGTTATGTAGATATTTGTTGTAGCATGATTTTCTTTTGATTTTAGAGGCCATTTAGAGCCTCTTTATTGATCTGTTTTTATTCAAATATGGCTTTCACTCAATGATATTATGGTTATATGCACCCTTTCTATATACCTGATAAATTTCACATATTTTGTATAATATTTTGGATTCATATAGATGCATATCAATTTTAAAAAAAAATCAAAATTTGAATATTTTATGTAATTTTTGGTTGACCAATCTTTTGGTCCAGTTCAGGATGTTGTGACCATTTTCCATTAAGAATAAAAGGGAAATTTGTTTTTTTACTTTTCATTGCCATGATTCATCTCATGTGATACATCTATTTTTGTTTTGATATGATTTTTTGTCATTCTATTAGATCTTATGACTCGGGAAAAATATCATATTTCACTATCGAAGTCTGATGTATTACTTGACATCTTATACATCTTAAATATATCGATTTTATTTTCATATTTATGTATAAATGTGTTTTTTTAATACTTTTTTTCTTTTAGAAGTTAAAATATTTAGAAAAAAATATTATTTTTGCATTTTTTAAGTTTCTCGATAATTTCTATATTTTCCACAATATTGTCGATGATTTAAATTTTGGACCTTGACGATAAATTGTCGATAATGATAAATGTAACATTGATGCCAAGAAAGGAATGAATTTGAATACATGTATGCATCATATTTATATACAAGAAAATTCCAAACCTATGAGGAAAACCCAAATAAGGATGAATCCTAATTTGTAGGAGATTGTTAAAGAAGAGTAAAAAAAATTTCTCAATATCAACTTTATTTACTTAATTTTAGATAGCCAATGGGTTTCACCGTTGGTTATTGTGCCTATGAAAAATGGAAAGTGGAGAGTATGCATATATTAAACAAAGAAACTCTAAAATATCATTTCCCATTACCTTTTATTGATCAAGTATTGGATACACTAGCAAGAAAGAAATATTTCTCTTTTCTTGATGGTTTCAGCAGATATAATTAGATTCACCTTGCACTTGATGATCAAGATAAGAAAACTTTTACATGTCCATGGGGTAAGTATGCTTACAGGGTATTTCCTTCTGGTTTATGTAAAGCATGTGCAACATTTCAGAGTAGTATTAGGTATATTTTCTAAATTGATCCATGATAGTGTAGAAGTTTATAGAGATTATTTTAGTTTATGGGAATAATTTTTAAGAAGCTATGGAAAAATTATAAAAACTCCTTGTTATATGTAAAGATGTTAATATTTCATTAAGTAATGAAAAATTATTTATGATGTTTAACGAAGGAATTTTTTTGGTTCATCATATTTTAGGTGTTGGAATCAAAGTGGATTCATGATTCAAGGGTTGAAGTTATCTCCAAAATTTTAGTTCCAACATGTCAAAGATATGTTATAAGTTTTATTGGATTTACGGGTTACTATATAATGTTTCTAGAAAAAATCACAAAGCTTGCTTCACCATTTTTCAAATTACTCACTAAATATTTTGAATTTCATTGGAATTATGATTGTAAAAATTCTTTTGAATTGTTGAAATAGAAATATTCTGAAGCACCAATTTTAAGAAGGCCAAATTGGTCCCTTCCATTTCATATTTTATTGATCCTTTAGATACAGCCTAGGAGCTGCATTGGGAAAAAAATATTTAACTCCTTATGATATATATTATATGAGTAAAAAATTAACTCCTGCAAAGTTAAATTATACAATCGTAGAAAATGTGGTTTTAGCAATTGTTCATTCCATTAATAAATTTAGACACTACGTCACTAGGTATGTGAATTTTATTCACACAAATCATTATACAATTACATATCTTATGAAAAAACCAGTTACTAATGATAATGATACTCCTGTAGTAGATAATTTTCCTGATGAACATATATTTTGTAGTATCTAGTAAAAATCCTTGGTTTGCAGATATTGTAAATTATTTGGCTACATAAAAATTCCCCCCTCAGCTATTAGCAAAATAAATACAAAGTCATCAAATCCAATGCACCATATTCCTTAATAGAAGGAGAATTGTACTTAATAGGACCTGATTTTATCATTATAATATGTGTTCGAGAAGATGAAGTACCTAATATGCTTAAAGCATGTCATGATGAACCATGTGGGGGATATTTTGTTGACAGACAAACTACATATAAAATACTTCTTTTTGGATATTGTTGGCCTTCTCTTTCAAAAGAGTCAAGGAATATGTAAAAATATGTGATAGTTATAAATGGATGGGGAGACCTAACCAACCAAATTAAATGTCTCTACAACCACAGGTACTAGTAGAGACTTTTGAAAAATGGGCCCTAGATTTTTTTGGACCCATCAAACCTTCATCCAAAAAAAATATGTATATACTTATTTAAACTGATTATTTTACCAAATGGGTTGAATCCAAGCCACTAAATTTTTCTACTGTAAATTTTGTTGTTTCATTTCTTTTTTAGGATATTTTCACTCTTTTTGGTGTTCCAAGAGAAATTATAACATATTAGGGTGCACAATTTACATCGAATCTAGTTCAGAAGTTCATGGAGCAATATAATATTATGCATTGAAAACCCACTCCATATCACCCATGTTGAACCCTTAGTTAAACTGAGGGGGGGGGGGTGAATCAGTTTAACATATTCATGGACTTTTAAAAAATTTCATTAAAATTTATTAACACCTTCATTTCATGATCAACATAATATGTGAGCAATCTTAATTTGTGAGCAGCAAGTATCAAGCAGATTTGTTTATGTAACAACAGTCTTAATATGTAAGCAACATGTATTAAGCAGATTAGATAAACCACATCAACACATAGACATCATGCACAGAGACACCATATATAAGTGGAAAACCTCCATAAAGGGAGAAAACCACATCTTATTATTGTTATGATGCAAAGGCAAGCTCCAACTCCGTCTCACCACTAATTTTCTGTAGGCTCCAACCCACAGGAGGCTCCTACCTCAATTCTGCAAGCTACAACTTGCAAGGAAGCTCCAACTCCCATCAATTTTCATGTGCTCCAACCCCGCCTTGCATACAACTGACATTTTATCAAGCTACAACTTGATGTGGAAGCACCAACTCCCATCTATTTTCTATAGGCACCAACCTACAGGAGGCTCCAACCTCAGTCAGCTACAACTGACATTTTATCAAGCTACAACTTGATGTGGAAGCACCAACTCCCATCTATTTTCTGCAGGCACCAACCTACATGAGGCTCCTACTTCATTCAGCTACAACTGACATCTATCAAGCTACAACTTGATAGGGAAGCTCCAACTTCCTTACTCTTTCAAAGAGAAACACTTGCTGATTTACCTTGGATATCAGCTCTATTCTGTTCCATCTACTTTGTTGTTCATCTATTCTCATATCTGCCCTGTGTCATCTTTGCATCTTCTCAGATTCTCTATCAGCTTCTCCTTCTTCTCTGCTCAGCTCCTCTTTCTTCTCTACCTCACTGCTTCATTTCTGCATTCTCTTCACTCACTCTCTCTAACCTCTTGCTGCTTTCTTATTTTCTTCAACTCTCCTCAATTCTGCTGCACACTCTCTTCTTCTCTCACTCTATTTCGTCAACCTTCTCCCTTTGGATATTACCCTGTTTTATACAAAATAGCTTCATGGATGTTTGTATTCTACTGGGAATTCGAAATGGATAGCCATGTCTCTTTGCCTTCTACCTTCTCATTTCTTTTATCCGCTCATTCAGAAAATATAACTGTAGGTACCAATTTATCATTATAGTGGGATATTTGTTCTCTTCCGAAGACTTGCCAATGCATCACAACAACATAAATTAAAATTATTTACATTCAATTACAATGAGAACTTCAGCTCACTCATTCAGCCTCTTGGCTAGCTGCGCATTTGTCTTTTCTTTGACTGTTTCTTTGTCCCTTTCAGCTCTATTTGTTTCCTTATTCACTGTCGCAGGGTAACGGCCATATGCCATACATTTTTAACTATGCTTTTTATATCAGTGCTTTTTATATATATATGTAACTTCTGACTTCAAATCTGGGCAAATTCCAACGCTTTACACACAGCAAGTGTCTTGTTGATGTGGTGAGTTCCGCAAGCGGAACATACATACACCACGACCTTTGTTTTATGGCCCAATACAATTGCACACATCGCAATTGTATTATATTAATAATCGCCCTCCACCTTAAGCCGAGGCCCGTGGGTCCACAGGCCACGCGGCACTTTTCAATACAATCGCAACAACTTTATATATATATATATATATAACAACGCCTTCAAAAATTTCCGATTGCGATTGATATGCAGACCCGACCATGTTTTATATGGCGGAGTTTATATGAATACCGCTTCCGGCTTTGCCAATCGCAATCGCAAGCTCCCTTGCTCCGATGCGATTGATATGCTCCACAAATTTCTGATTGCGATTGATATGCGGACCCGACCATGTTTTATATGGTGGAGTTTATATGACTATCGTGTCCGGCTTTCATCGCAATCACAAATATTTGTTAACATGTTCCGCTTTAACTCCGATGCGATTGGTACCTTTGCGATTGTTCCGATGCGATTGATCGCAATCGCAACTTTCTGTTGTGATGTTCCGATGCCTTTATATTCTCTGATGCGATTCATAAGGGTCCCACCTTATATTACTTCGTTTCTTTTGATCATAAAGCGCTCCACTTATATAAATTAATATATATGCTTTGAACCTTTGTTTATATCATTCGGGCTTCATCGCAATCGCAATTCTTTGGTTGCATGTTCCGACACATATCCATTATGTTTCATAAACCCATCGGGTCCGGGCTTCATCGCAATCGCAATTTTTTGTTTATATGTTTCACTGCCCTTATAATATCCGATGCGATTGGGAAAGGGTCCCACCTTATGATACTTTGATTCTTTGATCATAAAGTGCTCCATATAAATTAATATATATAAACTTTGGACCTTTGTGAAATATGTAATGCACTGCATATATATGTAATGTGCTGCATATATATATATGCTTTGGACCTTTGTGTAATATGTTTCAGTTTTAGTGTATCCTTCGGCAGGGTAAGCGATTCTCAGACTTATATATATATCCTCTAGCTTGGGTTTAAGATTCTCGGAATATTGTTTATTCTTCCGCCTGGGTTGCGGTTCCTCAGAATTAAAAATGGTTCTGCCTTTGCTTGTAATAACGGCTCTGCCTCTGCCTCTGCCTCTGATATAATGGCTCTGCCTCTATATTCGTTGCCTTTGCCTCTGCCTTAGCTTCTTCTGTTGCTCGACCTCTGCCTCTGCTTGTGATAACGGCTCTGCCTCTGCCTCTGCCTCTGATATAATGGCTCTGCCTCTGCGTCTGCCTTAGCTGCTTCTACTGCTCGACCTCTGCCTCTACTTGTGATAATGGCTCTGCCTCTACCTCTGCCTTTGCTATATATATTACCTGTTGCTGTTCTTTGCCTATCTTTGCATCTGCTGCCTTCTTTGTCTATCTTTGTCTTTGTTGCCTCCATTGCCATCAATGACAATATTTCCAACAGTCTCCCCCTTTGGCATTGATGGCAATACACTTTCTCTGTGGCAATACACTTTCTCTGTTTGCCTGGTCTTCCTCCTGTTGCTTGCTCTTCCTCCCCCTTTGACATCAATGGCAAAGGGTTGCTCATTTCCTAGTTTTCTTTATGCATTTCCTCTCTCTGAGTTATGTTTAGGCCCTCTTATGCTGACTTTGTACCATGCTGCTCTAGACTGATGTACAAGACTTGTTGAGAGAACACTTTGAGGATTATTGATCTTGAATGTACACTACAAGTTGATATAATCCCAAGGCACTGGCTCCTTTCACCTGTATAAAGCTGAAAGTGAGGATAATGACACTTCATAGAACACATTGTACCAGCTTTATCTAATCATAAATGCATCATTGGATCAAACCTTAAATATTGCGAATGCCCCATGTGACTTATCAAGCTTGCTTCAGCTATACTTCATTCTATATTATAATCTTCATCTGCGATGCATATCTATTAAGGAAGGTTGTAGTTAGAATCTGTCTTCTTCTGCAATAATCATCTACAATACAACATCTGTTCAATTGTGATGATGCCAATATGTCTTTTATAGCTGTGGTTCACTAACTTTTGAGCTTCAGATGGTAATCACTGCTAGTTCTTTATTATTTAGATACTTTGACTATTCTATCAGGATGAACTTTTCATGTTGAATTTAGATAATACTGGGAATATTACCTTGATGTACTTTTGCCATAATCCTTTTGATCCTGAGGACCTATTTTATCCTTACCTAGCTGGTTGATCTCCCCCTGGAATGATATTCTCATTTCTGTTCTCCCCCTGAAACTGTGCTTTCTCTTTATATCAGAGATACTACCCCTAGTCTATCCATTGTAACTCTAATCATACATGTATCGGCAATAAAACTATTATGCATCCAACCAAATCATAATCCCCATATTTTCATAGGGTGCTGACTTCACAATCGTAATTACATGGCCTACTCGCTTAATATTTAAATCTTGTACGAATAATCTTTGCAATGGTTCAAACCATAATAATACTCTTTGTTAGATCTGAAAACCTTAATAATGATCAACACACACGTACACATGGGCCCCAACGCTGACAACCTTCCACATCCAACGGCAGAAAAGCTATCGCACCGGCCTTGACGATCCAACAGATATCACACGGTGAAGATGCACGGACGATAATGCGCGATGGCACGCTGTGGAAGAGGTTTTGCGAATTCGCTCAGGGCCACGTGTCACCCACTCTATGGAATCGCTCTGATTTCTTGAATACTGCTTGCCCATCGAAAGCGGTGCGATGAAAACCGAAATCCCGCCTTTACTGTTCACTCTGCTCATAAGGTTTCGCGTTCAAGGTTCCACTCTTCTCCTTTAATGTATTATTATAATTAAGCTCTGCTTTAATGTTTTTCTTTTTATTATAGTTCCATCGCAAAGTTTTAACGCTTTGTTCACAATTTTGTTTGATTCTCTTAACACACATTCTTTACACCAGTTGTTGCCTTCCGACCTCGACAAAACACAATGTCATTATGTCTTCAATTCTGCTATGACATATAATATATCAACCTTCCATTGCATGTTCGGGGTTCTACCTTGTCACAGTTCCGCTTCTAACTGCACATTCAAGTTCTTGATTCTATGGACCTGTATCATACTACTGCTCCACTGATCATGCTTGGTAATCTGTTGATAAGCATGTTGCTTGTACCTAAACACCAATTGATATTACTTTGATAAACCATGCAGAGATTTTACTTGAGCTTGCACATTTACCCGTACTTAAGACATCCTTCATAAATTCTATTATTGAGCTCTCCACTGTTTTCAACAGCAATCATCAATATACTGAATCTGATCTTTGCATCATTAATCTTTTGCTTTTTCTGTCATTTTATTCAGAGGAAGTCACAACATTTTCTTTTCTATGACAATTCCAGAATCATTGCTTCTTTATATATTGCTTTATATACCAATTCGACTGTTCTGACATGATGATCTTCGGGAAGACATTTTCAATTTCTTTTCTTGGAATCTTCATGGGCAGATCACTCACTTAACTGTACTCCTCCAAGGGACATTTTCATAGATGAAGGAAGTAATGATACAGTGATGATAGGCTCTTTTCTTACTCATCTTTCTTAAGGTGAATCATTGTTCATACTAGCAGAATGTTGCACACTGTGATCATCACTTAATGTGCTGATGTCTTCTTAACTTAGATGATCATGGCTAATGTTTCCTCTCTACCACATGGTTGCTTGATGTCTTTTCTTCTTTCATTACTCTGTCTGCTATTGAATGCTTCAGATATTCTTCTTCCTCTCTAGTTCTCTTGTTAGAGGAATTTTTCTTTTTCTTCCTGATCACATAGCTGTTCTCATTTCATGGAGCTCTTCTTAGACTACTTTTTGTGCGGACTACATATGAACTGCTCTCCCCCTGAGATGCTGCTTCATATCTATCACTGGTTGGATATTTTCTTTATTTCCTAGAGTAGCTCCCCCTGAGACTATGCTAGATTTATTATGTTATTGAGATGATAGGCTCCCCTCTTCTCTTTTCTTTCCATACTCTATTGGGTTTCATCATAATGTCTGCACTCCTTTTCGATTCATAGTTTTGTTTGATTGGATTGGATTTCATCATTTATCTGGAGTTCTTTAATATATATGGCATTTTACAGTCTTTTGCTTTGTGGCCAAGCTTGAGGCATATATAACATCTTATTTTATCAAGATATATTTGAGCTGATGTATAATATTTCATTCCCATTTTTTAACATAATTTATAATCAACAGATTTATGTCCAAATTCATTGCATGCATAACAGTAGCCATGGAAATGATTTGTGTACCCGGTGGAAGATTGTCCTTTCCATTTGCTTGCTTGAGGTAGTCTTCTCTTTTGTTGTATCTTTTGTTGGTTGAAGTTGATAGGCCTTCTCTTAAATTGTGTTGCATTATGTCCTGGTTTATGACAAGAGAAACATGTGCTATTTTTCATAGGAGGGAAGAACCTCCTTTGACAACTTCCAAATTTATTCACTTCATCTTCAGGAGCATATGAGCCTTTAGCAGCTGAATGTTTCATCTTCTCATTATTTGTCCTACCATGTTGCTGCTTGATTCTATTTGTTTCTTCACAAATCCTGTTCTTGTTGGCTTCTATTTTTGTAGTAATCTGCTGAGCTGCTTCACTGTCCTTTACAGCTTTTACAAAGATGATTTTCTTGTTATCTTCTGCCTTGGACTTACTGGTTTCTCCTTCATATCCTATCCCAACCTTTATGAGAGGAGACCTTTGAGCATTTAGAATTTGGTCCAGTTGTTCAGAGCTTTTCATTTGAGGAGTATTCATTAATAAGTCTCTTTGGGCCTTTTCTAATTTCTTTCTCAGGCTCACTACTTCTTCTTCCAATTTTTTACATTCCAGGTTTTTCTCTCTCATTTGTTGCAGCAAAGTATCTTCTACTTTCTTTGCCTCTTCAAGCTGTGTCTTCGGGCCAATAATTTCTTTCCTATCTTCATATTCTCTCTCATCACATATTTGCACCACTGTCTTAAGGTCTTTGTTTTCATTTTTCAATTTTTCTATTTTAGTCAAAGCAGTGTCAAGCTTGGCTTTTTCTTTAGCTGTAATTTCTTCATGGTTCTTATCTCCATTCATACTAGCAGGTACTTTATTTGATTGAATATTTTCCTGTTGACATGAATTTTTCTTCTTCTTAATTCTCTTATCCTTCTTGTCAGTGCAATCCTTAGTGTTTACTCCATGCATGAAGTGCAATCTATCCCATATTTCTTTTGCAGAGGCTAAATCCATTATCAACTCAAGGTCCTTGTTATGAAGATTGTTATATATCACACATTTTGCCTTGGCATTCCTCTGTTGTTCTTTCACCATGGGTGAGTCTTTGTAGTAACCATCACACACAAGCTTCCATACCTCAGGTTCATAGGCCATTAAACCTGTTTTAACCTTATCTCTCCATTCAGGAAAGTTTGTTGTATTTAACACAGGGGCATTTTGATAGTCCATGACTCAACCAGATCTCCTTCAAGCTATTAAGCTTACACCAAAGGAACTTGGCTCTGATACCAATTGTTGAACCCTTAGTTAAACTGAGAGGGGGGGGGGGTGAATCAATTTAACATATTCATTGACTTTTAAAACTTTTCATTAAACTTTATTAACACCTTCATTTCATGATCAACATAATATGTGAGCAATCTTAATTTGTGAGCAGCAAGTATCAAGCAGATTTTTTTATGTAACAACAGTCTTAATATGTAAGCAACATGTATTAATAAGATTAGATAAACCACATCAACACATAGACATCATGCACAGAGACACCAGACATAAGTGGAAACCCATAAAGGGAGAAAACCACATCTTATTATTGTTGTGATGCAAAGGCAAGCTCCAACTCCCTCTCACCACTGATTTTATGTAGGCACCAACCTACAAGAGGCTCCTACCTCAATTCTGCAAGCTACAACTTGCAAGGAAGCTCCAACTCCCATCAATTTTCTACAGGCACCAACCTACAGGAGGCTCCAACCTCAATCAGCTACAACTAACATTTTATCAAGCTACAACTTGATGTGGAAGCACCAACTCCCATCTATTTTCTGTAGGCACCAACCTATAGGAGGCTCTAACCTCATTCAGCTACAACTGACGTTTTATCAAGCTACAACTTGATGTGGAAGCACCAAATCCCATCTATTTTCTGCAGGCACCAACCTACAAGAGGCTCCTACCTCAGTCAGCTACAACTGACATCTATCAAGCTACAACTTGATAGGGAATATATCCAACTTCCTTACTCTTTCAAAGAGAAAAACTTGTCGATTTACCTTGGATATCAGCTTTGTTCTGTTCCATCTGCTCTGTTGTTCATCTATTCTCATATCTGCCCTGTGTCATCTCTGCATCTTCTCAGATTCTCTATCGCCTTCTTTGTTCTTCTCTCGCTTCGTCTCAAGTTTTTCTTCTCTCCGCTCTACTACTTCATTCTCGGTATTCTCTTCACTCACTCTCTCTCTAACCTCTTGCAGCTTTCTTATTTTCCTCAACTCTCTTCAATTCTGCTGCACACTCTCTTCTTCTCTCACCCTTTTTCTTCATTAACCTTCTCCCCTTGGATATTACCCTGTTTTATACAAAATAGCTTCATGGTTGTTTGTATTCTACTGGAAATTCGAAATGGACAACCATGTCTCTTTGCCTTCTTCCTTCACATCTCTTTTATCCGCTTATTCAGAAAATATAACTGTAGGTATCAATTTAACATTACAGTGGGATATTTGTTCTCTTCTGGAGACTTTCCAATGCATCACAACAATATAAATTAAAATTATTTACATTCAATTACAATGAGAACTCCAGCTCACTCATTCAGCCTCTTGGCTAGCTGCGCATTTGTCTTTTCTTTGACTGTGTCTTTGTCCCTTTCGGCTCTGTTTGTTTCCTTATTCACTGTCGCAGGGTAACAGCCACATGCCATACATTTGTAACTGTGCTTTTTATATCAGCGCTTTATATATATATATATATATATGTAACTGCTGACTTCAAATCTGGGCAAATTCCAACGCTTTACACACAGCAAGTGTCTTGTTGATGTGGTGAGTTCCGCAAGCGGAACATACATACACCACGGCCTTCGTTTTATGGCCCGATGCGATTGCACACATCGCAATCGTATTCTATTAATAATCGCCCTCCACCTTAAATCGAGGCCCGTGGGTCCTCAGACCACGCAGCACATTTCAATACAATCACAACAACTTTATATATATATATATAGATAACATCACCTTCACAAATTTCCGATTGCAATTGGTATGCGGACCCGACCATGTTTTGTATGGCGGATTTTATATGACTATCACGTTCGGCTTTGCCAATTGAAATCGCAAGCTGCCTTGCTCCGATGCGATTGATATTCTCCACAAATTTCTGATTGCGATTGATATGTGGACCCAACCATGTTTTATATGGCGGATTTTATATGACTATCGCATCCGGCTTTCATCACAATCGCAAATATTTGTTAACATGTTCCACTTTAACTCCAATGCGATTGGTACCTTATATTGTTCCGATTCGATTGATCGCAATCGCAAATTTCTGTTGTGAGGTTCCGATGCATTTATATTCTCTGATGTATTCATAAGGGTCCCCGCCTTTATATTACATCGTTTCTTTTTGGATCATAAAGTGCTCCACTTATATAAATTAATATATATGCTTTGAACCTTTGTTTATATGATCTGGGCTTCATCGCAATCACATTGCATGTTCCGACACATATCCATTATGTTTCATAAACCCATCGGGTCCGAGCTTCATCGCAATCACAATTTTCTGTTTATATGTTCCGCTGCCCTTATAATCTCCGATGTGATTGGGAAAGGGTCTCACCTTATGATACTTTGATTCTTTGATCATAAAGTGCTCCATATAAATTAATATATATAAACTTTGGACCTTTGTGAAATATGTAATGCGCTGCATATATATATATTGTGCTGCATATATATATATATATATATATATATATATATATATATATATATATATATATATATATATATATATACATATGCTTTAGACCTTGTGTAATATGTTTCACTTAGTGTTCCCAAGAGGCAGTATCTTTAATTATATATATATATATATATATATATCCTTCTGGCTTGCCTAATATTCCCTATTGTGTATTCTTTCGCCCGGGTTTTGGTTCCTCGGAATAAAAATGGTTCCGCCTCTCGCCGTGATAACGACTCGCCTCCGCCCGCCTGGCCGGCCGCCCGACCTCCGCCTCCCGCCAGACATGCCCGCCTACCCTCCGCCCGCCTCCCGATATAATGGCTCTACCTCTATATTCGCTGCCTCTGCCTCTGCCTTAGCTACTTCTGCTGCTCGACCTCTGCCTCTGCTTGTGATAACGGCTCTGCCTCTGCCTCTACCTTTGTTGTATATATTACCTGTTGTTGTTCTTTTCCTATCTTTGCATCTGTTGCCTTCTTTGTCTATCTCTGTCTTTTTTGCCTCCATTGCCATCAATGATAATATTTCCAACAACCCATAAGATAATGGACAAGCGAAATCCATAAATAAAGTTTTAGAATTCATACTAACTAAGACTTTACATATACATATAAGAGAATGGGAAAACGTACTTCCAAAATCACTTTGTTCATACCATACCATAAGGAGGAATACCACCATACATACTCCTATGAGCTTTTCTATGGGAAGAAATTTCTACTTCCTATTGAATTCCAAGTGGAGTCCTACAGAATAACAACAAAATTGGGGTTAGATATTTCTTAATCCAAAAAGCATATATTGGCACAATTGATTGAATTGGATGAGATCTGACAAGACGTCATGCAAATGAAAAACACGATCCAAAGAACAAGATGGCATGGTAGATTTATTAAATTCAAAAAATTCTAGCCAAGTGATTGGGCCCTTCTCTTTTATTCCAAGTTTAAATATTTTCAAGGAAAAATTCAAACACATTGGTTGGATCCTTATGAGATATAAATTATTTTAGACTGTGGAGAATTAAGGATACACATTTTTTATGAAGAAGGGATTCCTTTTCTTGTTAATGGTCATTTACTAAAGCTCTATCATAATCTCTTAATAAGAGAAGAATTTGTTCAAAGTTCGAAAGAATTTTTTTATTTGAAATTGGTAAGGAAAAAATGTCCTTCTCATTTACCACCGAAAGAGATGTAATTTATTTTATATAATATATATAAGGTATACTTATGAAAACCAACATTACTGGCATACACTATGCAGAAAATCCTAGTTGAAAACCAAAATATTTTTCCAACTTGGATTTTTCTTTTTCCTTTTTCTCTTTTACCCTTCTTCTTTACAAAATAAATTTTTAGTTAAAACTAATTTGTGTGAACAATTTGTTTCTCTTTTCAAGATAAATCATCAACATTTATCAGCATCATCGGCGATCATCAACATCATCAACCTTGAGAAGCAACAAATACTCTAAAGAATTTAAAGAATTTTTTTTAAGACTAACAACATTTCGTAGTTGATTCATCAGAAAATTACTTTGGGCCTGCAATAAAAGCAATATAAGAGCACAAAATTAGGTAAGAAGGTAAATAAATGAATATTCAATCAATTTTATTAGAGTAGAAACTATAGAGATCTGAGTTGATGGACTAATTGTAAATTTTAAAAGGCTCTCATGTATTTCAATTATTACAACTCATTATAAATAATTTCCTATCATTATACTACATCATATCTTATAAATATCCCTCTCGTGTTCATATAATTCAAAACTTTGAACCCTATGTTGGCATTGGAGGATCATATCTACAATATCTATAAACAATTATGATTTAAAATGGAGAATCATATTATAATATCATCACCAAAACCAATCATCTCCATTAAAAACCATCATCCCTCACCAAATTTCATTTCACCATCCATTTTCCTCCATTGACACATGCTATAAATTGTTGAATAGGAAATTCAGGGGTGAGACTTCTTTCACAACGATGGGAGTGATCATCCGGCAAGGGGGTGAAAAATTCCTAAGTTCCTACCCTAAATTAAGAGAGAAGTTGCAGAAAGTGAGCTAGTTAAAGTTCTTTGACTAAACCATTTATCATCGAAGCAAAAGACTTCCTATAAATAGTGAGAGTTGGTTCAAAAATCAAATATTAAAAGATGAAAAGTGGAAATCCTTCTTACATCACCTAGGTATGGATATCTTTTCATTCAAGAAGGGTATTCATGTTTAAAGATTAAAATCAAAATGGAAAATTTTATTGTTCATCTTGCAAAAATTCCTCACCTGTGAAGGAAGGTATGGAATCCTTCTCTTTTATCATGCTCTATTATTAATGAATTTTATTAGAGGTAAGGAATTGAATTTACCATATTATATCATGTGTATTTTTTAATAATATTCCATTTAACATTCAACGAGACTCGAGAAACAGAGACAGAGCTTTGCATCATAATGGTTTAGTTAAGATACTTTTTGAGGTGGAATTAAAGGCCAATAATGATAATTGGAGAGATTTCCTCATGAGGAATCACTTTGTTTAAAGTTCATATGAGGAAAAATTCAAGAAACCAAGAGGAGGCAAAGAATGGTTTCCTAAAACCCTAACCCTAAACTAGGAGTGAAATAAAGTGAATATTTGGTAGTCGAAGGTGTGATATAAATAGAGGTTCATAATATTGAAGACATGGAGGAAGATATCACACTTGAAGAACTGGAAATGCAAGAAAAACCCTCCAGATATAGACTAAAGAGAAAACAAGTAAATCACGCATAGAAGAAGGATGAACCAGAGGATATTAGAATAAAATAAGATATTTAAATTAAATGATCAGAATAAATTTTAAAGAAAAATATGAGAAAACCTCAGAGGAAGAGTATTAAAAGGAAAAGAAACCAAGGAACAGTGAGGTATAAGCAACAAGGAAGGAAGAATATAAAGTTAAAAAGAAGAATGACAAGAAGAAAAAGTCCAAGTCCACCTAAAACCATATAGATCGATGAGATAGAGGCATAGGTGCCACTAGAATATTCTACAAGGAAAACTCTAGAGGTAGATGTCATCTAGAAATAAGCATATGATTACTTCGAGTCATCAAAAAAATAATCATGATAGGAAAAGATAAAATATCCCTTGTAACCATAATTTCATAATCATATTCTTGTCTTTGATCAACCTGAACAAGAAGAAAATATTTCTTCTCCCAAGGAACAAGAAATTATCAAAACACTAAAGGAGGAGATATTTGAACTTGATTTATTAAATAATCATATAAAAAATATGATAATCAATTAATCAAGGCACAAAATGATACTTTTCTTCTTAAAATGTGATATTGATATAAGAATAATCATAGGCTTAATAAAAACGACAAGGTGCTCTAGAAAAATATCAAGGGATTACATGTTAAATTATTAGTGAGAAAACCAAGATGGTAAGTGAATGTGCCTCAATAAAGGTAGTGAAAAAAAAATTGGATGTATTTTTTCAAGATTCAGAAGCAATTATTTGAAAGTAATCATTTCAATTTTGAATTTTTTCCAACCACATGTGCATGAGGACATGCAAAACCCTAGGCATGGGGGAATGTTGAGCCTCCAAAATTGCCTTATTTTTTACAGTTTTATCTTTCATTTTCAACCATTTTTCACTTCTTCTCATATCGTTACACCTATACCATGAGTTAAGAATCATCTAAGCCATGCAAATGCATTAATCGGGTAAAATTCCATTGTTATCTCAAATTTATATGTTTTGATTTATAAAATTGCTTTGATTAGACATAAGCTATTGAATTGTGCATATTTTGCAACTCCTCTAACATTATGCAACTATTTTGAAGGTTCTATGGATTTCCATGTGTTATAAGTCAACAGAGTCATATCTACAGTTGTCAAATGTTGCCAATATGGTGTTCCACCTATCAACCGTAGGTGAAATTTCATAGGTTCAACACATAGTTCAAGTCAAACTCTCAATAAAATTGGCTATGGTGCACCTGTAAGAAGTATAATATCAGGAGAGTGTGGTATGTATCAAGCGAGCGAGATTAAAGTACTTAGGTTTGATGATATAATGAAGACTTAATGGATCAAGGATAATGATATGTCCTTTCACGATTCTCTTCTTTGATAGTGAATCGTGAAAAGGAAATTTTGTATTAGATTTAAAATACTAAGATTTCACTTTACGTCTAATTTCCATCCATAATATTCTCAATCTAGTTATGATGTAAACTCTATAAAATTATTCACATGGAAGCAAATAGATAGCTTTTGAAGTGGGTTTATATTAGGAAGCTTGTTGTATTGAAACTCTCTTTACAAACCCCGGCAATAGAAATTTTGTTATGGCGCATTCATAATTTCTTTTCGTTGATTTAAGTTTGTGTTCTAAATTTTATGGTCACTCATGCATCTGAGGAGGCCCCCCTACAAAAGTATGATATAGTGTAATCTCGCTTTCATTCAGAATTTAATTATGTTTTGTTTTCATTTATAGATTTATATCAATCCTCTATTTCATTTAAGTAGTATCAATTTCATTTGTAGCCTTAGTTAAATATCTTTCTCACTTGTTTTGTTTCCTTTGCACAACTCAAGAACTTGAGTTAAATTGAAAAATAAAAATAAAAATCATTTAAATTATTTCTTGATTCACTTAGTCTAAAATTTATAGATAATCATTAGCCATGAATGGTTCTAAATTGAAACGCACACATTATTAATCTCAATTTTCTTTTATAAACACAATTTCATTCCAGTCATTTACTTATTTCCTTAGAATAGGGTGCTTTTATTTTCCTAGTATAAAAATTTACTGCATTCCTAGATTTAGAATTCATTGCTTTCATAGACCTAGAATTTACTACCTTCCTAGAATTAGGATTTATTTATTTTTAGATTTAGAATGCATTTATTTATAAACTAGATTTATCAATTCTCTTAGAATAGTTTATGATTTCCATAACATAATTCATTAGATTAAGAATTTAGCATAGAATTGTGTTGCTTTTTCCTATGAATAGAATTGCCATTCCAATTCAATAGATTAAATATTT
Organism: Pinus albicaulis; assembly: GCA_034641835.2. NCBI lineage: Eukaryota > Viridiplantae > Streptophyta > Pinopsida > Pinales > Pinaceae > Pinus > Pinus albicaulis. The sequence continues at coordinate 1,109,805,118 of CM076579.1, read as the reverse complement.
CATTCCTTTCTTTTTTAGAATTTATTTCTTTCTTTATATATCTCTCCTTGAGAAATAAAGTGTGTGTGCTCATTTGGATCTCCTCATGAATAGGATTTCATTTTAATTCTTCCAATTTCATTTCAATATATTATATTGTGTTTCATCAAGAGTTAATTTCCTAGCATATAGAGTGAAAGTGTGCTTCGTAAGAATATGAATCTGTGTTTGATAATCTAATGCAAGTAATTTAAATATCAAATAAATTACTCGAAAGTACCCATAACTTCATCAATTAAAAATTGGAAAAAATTCCTTACTTCCCAGTCGTTTTGTATAGCTATCACAATAATTTCAAGTAATGATCGTTGATGGATGTAAAATAAATTTTTCAAGGAAGTGCCATAATATTAATTTTAATATGCTAGTAATATTCATGTTATGAAGTATTAAGAAAATAATGTGATTCAATGTTTAAATCCCCCATGGGTAAAACCAATAAAAAAAATATTAAGTTTAATATGGGGGAGTATATTTTGGTTAGTCTCATGATTGCAATCCAAATGGATGGTGTTGATGTTGTATTAGGGGTCCAATGATTATAATCATATGGAAAAATGGTTGTTAATTTTAAATGTATTTTCTTAATGGTTTCTCATAAGGAAAGGAAATTTAGGTTATAGGTATCTAAAGGAAACCCAATGATGTAATAAGCCCTAATAACAAGACAAAATTGCTAAAAACAGACACCAAGTTATAATTGGATAATTGTGCTCATTAAATGTCTGAACATCTATATCCTTTGCTCCAGTGGATCTCCAAAAATTTATCAACAATAATTATAAGGTATTTGGAGAGATTCATAAGGGTCTTTCACCTACCTGAAATCATGACCATGCTACTTAGTTACAACCTAGAAGTGTACCACCTAACATTAGGCCTTATATGTATCCATATGTATAGAAGAGTGAGATTGAGTGTATGGTTAAAGAATTGCTAGAGGTTTTCGTCATTCAAGATAGCCAAAGAAATTTGTTTTCATTAGTGGTGATGGTTATCAAACAAGATAGTTCATGGAATAAGTTTCCTTATAACAAACAACACAACAAAATCACAATCAAAGATAAGTTTATAATTCCTATCATTGATGAATTATTAGGTGAATTTCATGTAGCAACATATTTATTAAGTTTTATATCCATTTTGGATATCACCAAATAAGGAATGAGCCAAGAAGACATTCCTAGAATAACCCTTAGAACACATGAAGGTTGTTATGAATTTTTAGTTATGCCATTTATACTTAGATATACGCTTTCAAAATTACAAAGCTTGATGAATACTATTTTCAAACTCTTTCTTAGAAAATTTGTTTTAGTATTTTTTGACAACATACTAATCTACAACAAATGTTGGGAAGATAATGTACAACATGTTGACAAGGCCTCAACATTATTTGAAAAGAAATAATTATATAAAAATCCTTCCAAGTGTGCCTTTGGGTTTCAAGAAGTAGAATTTAGGTCATATTGTATCACATGAGGGTGTCAAGGTGGATCCTAAAAAAATAAAAGTTATGAGGGAATGCTCAATCCCCAATATCTTCAAAAAATTTGGAGGACTTTTAGGATTGAAGGGATATTACCACAAGTTTTTCAAGAATCACTGTCAAATAGAATCACCTCTAATAACATTATTGAAGAAGGAAGCATTTTCTTGGACTAAATAAGTAACCAAATATTTTGAATAACTTAAAGAGTCTATGTTTACAACTCCCATATTGACAACACTTGACTTCAAAAAAACCTTCATTGTGGAGTGTCATCCCTCAATACATGGTATTGGTGTAGTTTTGATCCAATATCGGAAGGCCATTTTCCTTTGAAAGTAATAAACTTAAATGAAAGAACTTAGTTAGACCCATATATGAAAAGGAAATGTTAGCCAAAATACACACATTTAAGAAATGACATGCATACCTAATAGGAATACACTTAAAGGTTAAAACAAACCATGATAGTCTGAAGTACTTCTTGGATAAAAGATTGTTTTCAAAAATGTAACAAAATGGGTCACAAAGATGTTGGGTTATGATTTTGAAATTATCTACAAAAAGGGAAAGGAAAATATTGTGGTAAATGTTCTTTTATGAAAAGAGGAAGACACAAATGGTTTACCATGTGCTATTTACATTCCTTAATCTTAATATATGGAATAAACAAGGATAGAATGGAAGTAAGATGAGAAGACATGCAATATAATTCAATAACTATAGGAGAACCCTGATGCAATAGAAAAATTTATGTAGAAAAATGAATTCTTTATGGTATCAAGATTTCTTATACTTATGTAAGAATATTCAACTCAAATAGAAGGCCCTTTTGGAATTACATACTTCTCCTATAATATTACATTCATGGTTATTGAAGACATGTCATAGGATAAAGAATTCTTTTTTTGGAAAGGTATTAAAGTAGATGTGAAATATTTTGTAGAGAAATGTGTGATATTCAAACAAAATAAGGGAGAGACAATCAAGACCCTAGGGCTTCCTCAGTAATTAGCAATACCAATCCACTGTTAGGAATAATTTTAAATGGGTTTTATTATGTTTACCCAAATTTGAAAGAATGAGTGTTATTATGGTAGTGGTAGATCGAATGAAAAAGTATGCCCATTTTTTTTCTCTCTCTCATACTTTTTTGAAAATACAGTGGATAAGTATTCATGGAAAAAATCCAAAAGCTACATGAAATACCAAAGATTATTACAAGTGAAAAAAATGCAATTTTCACTAAATAAATTGTAGTGAGTTATTTTATTATTTGGGTACTCAATTATCTCACATTTCATCTTATCATCCTCAATTTGATGGGAAAACTAATATTGTGAATAAATTGTAGAAAATCCATGCATATTCACACTGCTAATTTTAATATGCTAAAACAATAGACTTGAATCTAATCCACCAATTGCAGAAACCATTTACGTTTGCAAAATCACAAAGCATAAAAAAGAAATCATTTCAATCACATATTACACAATGATTTCCTGGGGAAATCCACAACTAAAATCCCCGTTATCTATATATTTCATTAGTCAGAAATATTATAATATTACAATGTGTTTCTCCAACCTAAGAAACCTCTGAAATATCTCTATCTATCTCATTGCTTCCTATACAAGCCTAGGACAATACTTAACCAATTTTCTACCTACCTGGACCCCTATTTCCTTTCATTGTTTCCTTAGGTAATTATTCCCTATTAATTAGGGAAATTCCCAATATGAATTGCGCAATACATCTAGGGACTTCCTCTGACTGCATGCACCACCTGTATAATTTGGATGATTACACAATTGATAATACACTTTCCTTGAACTCCAATATCAACTGGTTATTTCTCTTATCTGACATGCATGAGCTATTTATGGCTGATTTATCAGTTATTTGATTGAACACTGCATCTGGTTCAAGTTCAAATTCTAGAATTTGACCTCTCACTATTTCCTCCATCATTTGGAACTAGTTAAACTTACTTTAACTCAGATAAACTGAGTTAATTAATTACAACTCAAAATAAACTCAACCAGGGCTCCTAAAAAGTAGGAACCACTCTACATGACTCAAGTTAGACCCTCAACTTGAATTAACTGAACCAACAAAGTCAAACTAACTTAATTAACTCGTAAAAGTTGTCATGTGATGTGGAATTACAATTATATTCTAATTTAATTCAAGGGAAAATTAAATTAGAATATTTCATAGTTCCATTTTCAACGCTTCCTCTCAGCAAAAAAGGGATTATCAGATACCCCAATTCTACCTCTATGGAAGTCGAACTTTCCTCTTGAAAGTGCCTTCCTCAACATGTATGCATCCTTTTCCTTTGTAGGAATGTGCTCTAGCATCATGATTCTCCTCTGCACACAATCTCTGAGATGGTGATATTAGATGTCGATAATATTGGAACTATCATGAAAAACTAGACTAACTGAGGTTTTGATGCAACTCTAGTTGTCATAGTAAGCCACCGTAGGATCCATCTATTGACAAAAAAAAACAACAAGGATCTTCCTCATCCAGATAGCCTAACAAGCTACTTGACTAGTAGTCATGTACTCTGTCTCTTCTGAACTGAGTGCAACTAATCTCTGCTTCATGTTGTACTAGGAAACCTCTACTAACACAATACTAAAGATTCCCCCTAATGTGCTCTTCCTGTCGAATGGACTATCTTCCCAATCTGCATCTATGAAGCCTTGCAACTTCACTCCCTCTATCTGTTTGTACCAAATATTAAACTGAGTGGTGCCTCTAAGTTATCTCAACACATGTTTCATTTCCTTCTAATATATTTTGGTCGTCTTAACCATTGTTTGACTAAGTTTGTTAACTGCATAACACATGTCTGGTCATGTGTTCACCAACTACATGAGTGAACCCACCAAGTGTTTGTAAATGGTCACTTCTACCCCTTCACCTAAAGTAGCATCTTCCTTCCTCAAATTCCCTACAAGAGGAGTCTCCATGGGTTTTCTTCTCTCCATATGAAACTTCTTCAGTATCTCATTAGCATAATTTCCCTAAGAGACAAAAAGTTCCCCATTTCTTTTCCAAATTTCTAAACCAAGGAAATAATGTAAGAGCCCCATGTATTTCATCTTGAATTATCTTTCCAAGTATTCTTTGCAATACTTTATCATATTCTCATCATCTATTAGAATTAAATCATCGACATATAATACTATAATCAATCATTTACCTTCAACCACAATATGGTAAAGGTTCACATCTACTTCAGTTTTGGTGAATCCCAGCCCGGTGAAATAGTTGTCAATCATAGTGTACCAAGCACGGTGTGATTGTTTCAGTCCATATAGCGCTCACTTGAGTCTTCATACATGTGACTTTGTTATGGAACCAGCTCACAAAATAGAAGAAAAGAGAGATTAATGACTTATAAATCATCCTCTTCAAGGGGGAAACCTCCTTTACATTACATAAATGAACAATGCTTGGAAGATACAAATAACAAAACCTCATTTCTATATATAGGATTCCATGGGGTCACAATATAATCCTATTCGACCTAACAATAATAATGTAATGGCACAAAAATAAAAATAGTGGCTTTTTATGCGGCACAATAATAACAATAGAGGGGCTACATGGGTACAACAATAACAATAAGGGGGATACATTAACAACAATAAGGGACTACACTAGTAATATATGGACCTGACATGCCCCTCTCCTTCAAAAAAGTGTTTTCCTCAATGCTTAAGTAGCTCTAGATGCTTCTGTATAAAATTATCATCCTCCCATGTGGAATCTTTAGTGGCTAAGTTCTTCCACTTGATGAGATACTCTGAAATTGATCGATTTCGAAGTTGTCGAGTTCTTGTTTCCATGACTTATTTAGGTTCCAATATGTTTTTTCCTTCCTCATCAAGTTCTGGTAATATTGTTTGAACTGGAATTTGGTAACCAATAACCTTCTTTAAGCATGAAACATGGAAAACGCGATGCACTTGAGATGAAGCAAGAAGCTGAAATTTTTATGCCAGAGTACCAATATTTTGCAACACCTTGCAAGGACCATAGTACTTTGGCGATAATTTATTATTATTCTTAGCTTGCTTGAGCTACATTTTTTTGTATGGTTGTAGTCGCAAAAATACGCAGTCTCCTACATCAAAACTTCTCTCACTGCGACGTTGATATGTCTGTTGTTTCATTCAATTTTGTGCCAAATTTAGGTTATCCTTTAAGAGTTGGAGAACTTTTTTTTATGCTCAATGTGATATTCCACTACTTGAACCTTAGAATTTTCTCTTAAAGATGATGTGATGGATGGTGGATGATTTCCATAAAGTGCCATAAATGGGGTCATTTTTGCTGCAATATGGAAGGAAGTGTTATACCACCATTCAGCTAGAGGTAATAACTTGACCCATTCTGTTTTTTAATAGATACAAAACAACAAAGATATCCTTCCAAACATTTGTTCATTGTCTTAGTTTTCCCATTGAATTGAGGATGATAAGATGAGTTATGAGCTAGATGAGTACCCAAACAAGAAAACAATTTCGTCCAAAAATTTCCAGTAAAAATGGGATCTCTGTCGCTTACAATAATCTTTGGGTTTCCATGTAGCTTTTGAATTGTTTCCATAAATGTAGTAGCAACTTTACTTGCTTTAAATGGATGAGATAATGCCCAAAAGTGTGCATACTTGGTAATTCTATCAACTACCACCATGATGACACTCTTTCCTTTGGAATTAGGTAAACATGTGATAAAATCCATTGAAACATCCTCCCAAAATTAACTTGGAATGGTTAAATATTGTAGAAGACCTGAAGTCTTAATTGTCTCAACTTTATTTTTCTCGCAAACCAAACATTCCACCAAAAAATTTTGAATGTCAACTTTAAGGCCATCCAAAAAAAATATTTCTTCACCCTGTGGTAAGTTTTTAAAAATCCTGAGTGTCCTGCTAAGGGAGAGGTGTGCAATTCCAAAATAATATATATTTTTTAGTTGGGAATTCTTACAAATATATAAGTGATCTTTGTAGCATAAGGATTCACTTTTCCAACTAAATGTATCAGATGTACTAGGATCCTGCTGCAATTTTTGAATGAGTGTCCACACTTCTTTGTCATTCTTCCATTCATCCCTTACTTCGGTTGTCCAATCTGTTTGGATAATAGAAATGGCACAAAGAAATTCTTCCACTGCTCCATCCTTTCTTGACAGCGCATCTAAAACAACATTTAGCTTCTAATTTTGTAGATGATTTCAAAAATCATAACCCAACATCTTTATGACCCACTTTTGTTGTTCTTCTGAAGATAGCCTTTGTTGCAAAAAGTATTTAAGACTATCATCATCATTTTTTACCTTGAAGTGTCTCCCCATTAGGTAAGGTCGCCATTTCTTTAGTGCATGTGGTATTTCCAACATTTTCTTCTCATAAATATCTTTTTGCAAATACTTTCCTTTGATTGGATGACTTTCAAAAGCAATAGGTCTTCCTTCTTGCATTAAAAAAACACCAATTCCATTTCCTGAGGCAACACATTCCACAATAAAGGTTTTTGTGAAGTCTGGCATAGCTAATATTGGTGCTAGGCACATTGCCTCTTTAAGATTTTCAAAGGCCTTATTTTCTTCAGGAGTCCATGAAAATGCATCTTTCTTCAATAATTTTGTTAGAGGTGCTGTTATTCTCCCATAAATCTTAAAAAACTTGCGATAATACCCTATTAACCTGAGAAATCCTCGTAATTACTTTATGGTTGTGGGGACTTTCCATTCCTTAATGGCTTTAATTTTGTTAGGGTCTACCTTAACACCCTCCTGAGATACAATATGACCCATACATTACAAGAAAAAAGGACATTGGTGAGGGTCATGCTTGTGACGAACCTTTTAAGGCTCATCACCAATGTCACATATGGTGACGGTCCTTAAAAAAAGCGTCACTGTAAGTGTATATAGTGATGGTCCTTTAAGGTTCGTCACCAAATCCATTTTCAATGACACTTTTGGTGAGGGTCGTTAAATGCCCATCACTAATTCTCTCTTTGGTGACACTTCTTGTGACGAACTTTAAATGACCCTCACCAATTCTCTTTTTGTCACTTTTGGTGATGGTCAAAAAATGTTCATCACCATTGATCATTCCAATGATTTTTCGATGATGCTATATGTCTGTTAATATATATTTTTTCAAAATATAATGATTTAAGGCCATTATTGTGCAGTATTTTTTATGATATTTCCAAGGCCATAGTGGTTATAATCAGTAAATTTTTTAAGAAGTAATTAGTGTGTATCATTTCCCTCAAGTAATCACTAGTCGAATAGAGTTTTCCTATGAGTCAACACATGTTTCATATCTATTAAGTTTATTATCTATAAAATTACCTTTAGATAAAGTTCCACTAGTGTGTATAGGAAATATATTATTTAATACATAATCAAGCTCTAACAATTCTATTAATGAGAAAGACCTAACACTCCTCAACAATATGGGCACACCTTAAATTAATGCTTTATCACACACTAACATTTATTAGCACCTTGCATGTCTTGGAACATCTTTGTACCTAGAACATCTTGTCATGAAACTGATGCCCAAGCACATGGTGGCATGTGCTATCACAACATGGAACTCTCCTAGAATGTGTTAGCACACATGCATTCCCTAGCATTCCCTGGGACACCTTGGTTGAATGCATTGACATACATTAGCACTTGGCACACAATGCCACTTGGCATGTATTGGGACCTATTATTAGTGTGACTAGCATGCCCCTTTTGAAAAATATAAATTCATGACTTATTAACCCTCTTATGTGTTCATTTCCTTACATTTTAGCTTGGTTCTTCATTTTTTTCCTTGACACTTCTTGAGATATATTGACATACCCTGGCACCCTGCACATCCTTAGCACCTGGCATGTATTGGCATATCCTGGAACTATTTGGAACATATAATTAGCACACCCTAGAACTACCTAGAACACTTTGGCACTTCTTTACATGCCTTGATATTCCCTAGCATGCCTTACCAATTCTTAGCATACCTTGTCACTCCCTCCTTGGCATGAGAGCTAGCACTCATTAATACTAGTCCCTGGCAAATGTTCCTCATATTCATTAACTTCCATGAATTTTGACCTAGTGCTCCCTTAATGTTTTGTTATATTACTCCTTAACACTCCTAAACATGCATTAGCACTCTCTAGCACACCTTAGCAGTCTTCAACATGCCATTCCACTTCATAGAATGCATAACAGTCCCTGACACATATTGGGTCTTGGCACGTGTTGGTGCTTGGAAAGTATTAGCATGTATGGAACACGTTGAGATGCCTTCGTATGATTTGGCACGGTTTAATATTAAATTTATTTTAGATCAATTTTTGGAAAGTAGATGAGAAGCAACAAAGGAAGACTTGGCACTTAGAATGCACTAAGACTTTGCACTTGGCACCTATTGGCGCCTAGTCATGTTGGTGTGCCTAGCTTTCCCCTCTTAGAAAAGGTAAATTGATGACTAATTAACCCTCTTGTGTGTTCATTTCCTTGTAGTTTAACTTGTTTCTCCCTTTTGTTGCCTTGATAGTCCCTGGCACGCATTTACACACCCTTGCACATCTTGGCATGCCTTATTACTTGCCACATCTTACCATGTTTGACATGCCTTCGCACTATCTGGCACATCTTAGCATTCCCTAGCACACCTTGGCACTCATGTCCTCACAACTATCCTTTACATTTTTTCATTACTTGGGAACCCAATCAAGTCCTTGGCTATTGTAGTTCATGTGAAAACGTTGGTCTGCTTCAAGCCCAACAACTTGACCAATTGCACCTACTACAAGTAGATTGTGCCTTGTTCACCTAAGAAATTCCTATAACTCATCTTATGCCACTCATGTCCAATCTCAACTTTTCCCACTTAACTATTACCAAGACAAGGATCACATGATCTAGCCATGGCCATAAAACAACTAAGCAACATAGCTTACACAGGCAATACTTCACATGTATGTTCAGTTCATGTAAACAATAGAACATTAACTAGGAGTTTGCAAGAACCATAAGATTCACAAGGCACACAAGATATAAGTTGACACAAGTTGAGTGCCTCAAAACTCATACACAACAATGTACAATATGCAATTATCTAGAATATTTTAAAACATGAGCATGTAGCCAAAGTGTGCCACATCTCATATAAAAAAAAATAACTAAAGGAAAAAACAATGTTGTGCCTAGCACAAAGTGATCTCCCTTTGTCTAAAATTGCTATTTCGAGCCCCTTATAACAATCGTAGGCTTTCCTCCTGTAAATCCTATTCTAAACTTCTCCTAACACACTTCGTCCTTAGCACATTTGAACTCGCTAACACTCCCTTGCACACACTCTTATTTGTTCCTTTCCATGCATTTTTATCTATTTATCCCTTGATATGCCCCAACACTCCCTAACACTCTAGTTTAACATGCATTGACATTGTCCAACGTGTGTTAGCATGCCTTTTCATTCCTTTGCATGCCCTCAACCTCCCTAGATATCATGCCCTCACAAGTACCCTTACTTAATTTTTGACTTGGGAACCCAACCAAGCCCTCAGTTGACTACAAGAGCTTGATCAAGTTATATTTACTACAACTAGACTATATTGTTGAATTGTGTAGCTTGGGAGGTACTCCACAAGCCTACTAAGATGCCTTTGTGTGAGTTTGGTCACAAAAGGTTTTATGGGAATAGAAGCAAAGCAAAGGGATTTTGGACCCAAGACGGGGTTTAAAATCTAAAAGAAAATTAAAAAAGGAAAATTAATATTTCCTAAGGTCTAAGTGGATAAAACTAGTAAGTTCTAGAGGGTTCCTAAGATGTATAAGAAAAACTATTTAAGGAGTCCTTAGGATGAAGGAAATAACATCAAGTGAGAAGGAGCTCATTTGGGAGAAGAGACATGTAGTCCTAAAGATGCCATGATTATTATCATGTGTAGCATTAATTAAGATGCCTCAATATGCTTTGGCATGGTTTAATATTAAAGTTTTCAGATCAGTTATTGGAAAGTAGAAGAGAAGTAACAGAGGATGATTTGGCACTTAGAATGTAATAACACTTGGCACTTAACACTCATTTCCACCTAGTTTTGGTGTGCATAAGATGCCCCTCTTGGAAAATGTAAATTGATGACTTATTAACCCTATGATGTGTTCATTTCCTTGTATTTTAACTTGTTTCTCCTTTTTGATTCCTTGATAGTCCTGGCATGTATTTTCACACCATTACAGATATTGGCATGCCTTAGCACTTGACACATCTTAGCATATTTTACATGCCTTCGAACTATTTGGCACATGTTAGCAATCGCTAGCATCTATTGGCACTCATGCCCTCACAAATATCCTTATATTTTTTCATGACTGAGTAACCCAATCAAGCCCTTAGCTACTCCAGTTCATGTGACATTGGTCTGCTTCAGCCGTAACAACTTGATCAATTCCACCTACTACAAGTAGATTGTGCCTTGTTCGCCTAAGAAATTCCTATACCTCATCTTAGGCCAGTCATGACCAAGCTGATCTTTTCCCACTTAAGAACTTACCAATACAAGGATCACATCTATCCATGGCCGTAAAACAACTATGAAACATAGCTTACATAGGCGATATTTCACATGTATGTCTAGTTCATATAAATAGTAGAGCATTAACTGAGAGTTTGCAAGAACCACAGGATACACAAGACACACAAGATATAGGTCGGCACAAGCCGAGTTACCCAAAACTTATACATAAAAATTTACAATATTGAATTGTCTAAAATAGTTTAAAACATGAGCATTCGACCAAAGTGTGCCACATGTCATATAAAAATAATAGATAAAGGAAAAATAGTGTTGTGCCCAACACAAAGTCTCCCTTTGTTTAAAATTTCTTTTTCGAGCCTGTTTGCACTCTATAATTTAGAAGATTGGAAAAACTAAACTATAAATCACAACATCAAACCGCTTTGGAGTCCAGGACCTAGCCTTCTTAGACTCAGAGAGGGATCTCTCTATTTTATGATTTAAATCAATTTAACTTGTTGGTTATACGTACTGATATTAGGCTAGTTAGAGTGAATGGGGTTGTTTGTTTGATTGATTGTGTGGTTGGACAGATAGGGCTGCAGAAGCTATTCCATTGGGCGATGGAGTCAAAGGCTAGAATGGCACATCAAAATCAAGAGAAAATCACAGGGAAAGATAACTGTGCTAAATGGATTTTAAGAGATGTATGAATTATGAGGTGAAAGAAACAATAACATTCCCTAGTGACTAAAGAGCAATTAAGAATTCTTTAATCAAACTTCAGCAGAAAACATTCAGATTGTAAATTCAGACAGAATTAAGGTGCTCCGACAGTGAATATTAATTTAAAAAATTTTATTTACAATTAGATGAGAAGATACGTAACAGAGAAAATAATGAAACATTTAAACAAAGATGAAACACATCACCATTTTGACACAACTCAAGAATCATGTAAACAGTGTTTGATTATTGATGTCCAGCTCCAAAATTTAAATTACTTCAATAGTAATTCTTACAATACAGGTGCTAAAATATCCAACCTTTTATAATGAGAATTCTAGTGGTATTTAACTAACAACTAAGTCAGTTTTCCCTAATCTACCTTGGAAAACTTTCATTGATTACAATTTAAGTAGAAAATAGACAATTATGGCCATGGAAGGCTATGATGAGGTGAATTTGTCAGCCACCGTTGGTTGTATTAACTTCGATGACCCTTTGTGAATTATAAGGTGAACACAATTGGGCTTTTAAAATTCTGAAAAGACAAAGTGAGACAAAATTGATGTCTGGCCCAGCCTTTCTTGCACTGCTTTGGCTGGATCATTAACTCCAGTGCGGCACCAATTACTTTTTTGTCCTAATTTCATAATTTTTGGCACTATTTTTATGGAAAATGGTTTTTGAAATATATTATACTTGTTCACATCTAAGAACCATCATAAAAAAAAAAAAAATCGTGTAAATCTTGGGATGTTTGTCATGCCGTGAAAAATGGGAAAAATTGTTGAAAATAGGTGTCAAATAAGACATTTTTTTGTCCCAAAAATTGACGCCTATGAAAAATATGAGATATTTTATTGTTCTTTGCCCCGTTCTGGTTAAAAACCTCTCTCATATTTTCAAAATTCATCTCCATCTCTCCACAATAGTCACCGCAAAATCAGGACCATCACAGAAAAACGGAAATCCGAAAAATAGGGCTGAGAGATGGCCTTTGATTATCCCAAATGAAGACACTTGTGAAAAATATGGGAGAGGGTTTTTTTCTTCAGCTCGTGCTGAATAAAAACCTCTCTCGGTTTGTCAAAATTCATTCCCATCTTCCCATAATCTCCCTCGAAAATATATTGGTAAAACTGGCTAAAAAATGGTTTTTCATTTGGGGAAAACGGTTTTGCAGGAGAAAATTGGTATTTCAGACCCTTATGAAGTGGTAAATGGTAATATAAATTGGGGAGGGGGATAGGTTCTAATTCATGAGATAGTGACACATAAGGGGGTCCCTTTCTTGAAAACCATTCGTTCGAGACCACCCCTGCAAGGATAAAGTAAGGATGGTAAAGGGGGGTCAGAATGAAACGTAGGCCGTCGGATTTAAAGATGACAATGGCATGATAAGGTGGAAAGCCTTTGCTTATTACCAGGTCTTTTGGCCTATTTATTCTTGAAATGAGTTATAAACCTTGTCGTCCCTAATTGACCTGTTATACACACAAAACATAATGACAACTCATTCACCTAGACTTGAAATTCTATAGAATCTAGTTATGAAGTGGCATCGCATCCGCGTACTTCACAACCTTTACAATTAATTAGTTTATAAATAATACGATCGGTGATGCAATGCGATGGGGAGGTGACATGGAGGGTAAATTACATGCAGGGTAAGTGGGATGGGACCGCAACGGACATCGCAATTCGTAGCGTTTAGTTATAAGCACGGAATATGTAAACTCTAAAATCTACGAAGTGCGATGCGCAGGGGAGGAGATGAGTAACATGGAAAGGAAGAAGTGGGAGTGGATCACAAGCACACATCACAATTATTAAGTTTTATTTATAATCTTTGGGGTTAACTCCTTAAATTTGTGAAGTGCGGGGAAGAGGGGCCCACTGGAAATTGGCGGAGTGTTATGAATCGGCAGAAGGTTTTTAAGCAGTCAGTGTTATGAATTTTTATATGATATAACAATGTATTGCAACTTCTATGTAATGGGGTAGAGCTATTGAGATGTGGTCGAATTACTGCATCGCAAACTAAATAAAATAGATTTCGAGCGCTCACAAGCTAAAACAATGTGATGTGATATTGAAAATCGGCGATGGCATTTTTTAAAGTTTAGTTCCAATGCAAAATACGTAGAGTCTGCGAAATGCGATGGGGGGGCAACTTTGATCGCGATCGGGGAATAAAAAGCAATGAAATGGTAAAGTTGGAAGGGCAAAGCAGAAAGGCAGAAGAAAGGTAAGGTAACTTATATTTCAAAACGGAAGATGAAACGGAAGAGAAGCATGGCAGGGAATGGGTTTCAGAGCATGGGAGAATATGGAGGAAATGAGGGGGGAAAAGAGGGTGAATTAAATGAAATGGAACGAGGGAAAAAATGAATTTTGATCCCCATGACACCTTGTCAGCAACAAGTTTTCTCCTTTCCACTGAACTATAAGGAAAATTAATTCATTTGATGCTCTTTGACAGTCAGTGTCTCCCTTCTTCTCTAAAAATAAATGATAGCCATAGAATATTATTTTCAGTATATGAACAATATTCTAATCAGTGATCATTCACCTTGTGATACTGTGAAATACATGAGTCTAACAGAGCCCCTTATCACAATCATAGGCTAACCTCTTACAAATCATATTATGAACTTTTTCTAACACACTTCATCCTTGGCACACTTGAATTCACTGAGGCTCCCTGGAACACACTCTTATTTGTTCATTTCCATGCATTTTTACCTAGTTCTCCTTTGTGATACCTTGACACTCCTTAACACTCCTCAACATGCATTGACATTGTCCAGCATGTGTTAGCATTCCATTTCATTCCTTGGCATTCCCTAACCCTTCCTAGTCATCATGCCCTCACAACTACCCTTACTTAATTTTCAACTTGGGAACCCAACCAAGTCCTCGATTGACTATAGGAGCTTGACCAAGTTACGATTACTACAACTATACTATGTTGTTAAATTGTGTAGCTTGGGAGGTACTCCAAAAGACTAGTGAGATGGGTTTGTGTGATTTTGACCACAAAATGTTTTGTGGGAAAATAACCCAAGCGAAGGGGCTTTGGACCCGAGATGAGGTTTAAAATCTAAAAGAAAATTAAACAGAAAAAAAAAAAAAAATTCCTAAGATCTAACTAGATAAAATTTGTAATTTCTAGAGAGTTCTTAAGAGGCCTAGCTAGGAAAAGCTATTTAAGGAGGCCTTAGTATGAAGGCAAGAACATCAAGTGATAATGAGCTCATTTTATCAAGGAGGCTAGGAGAGATGTAGTCCTAAAGTAGGTCTAGTTAGAGGTTTGAGTAAGCATTGCTAAAGGGAGGCCATGATCATCCACCAAGAGTAAGATCATCATGTGAGGGTTAAAAAGAATGTCACATACCTTAATGGGTTCGAGATAGGAAGTAGGATGGCATATTATTGGTTCTCTTAGGGCAGATAAAGCTCAAGAGAGGTGACTCATGAGAATTTGGGCATGTGATTTCAATGGTGTTTCTGTGTGAAGTTCACACCAAATTTTGAAATAAGTAGAGAGGCTTGAGACCCTACCTTGTGTTGGTTACTAGGTTGTGAGGTCTGTGATAAATACCAACAAAAATGGAGGAGGTTCTACACTAGAAATTAGGGCCAGAACATAAGTAGTCACAAGTGTAATAGTGATTGAAGTAATCGTAGTTTGAGGGTCGTAGAGATCTAAATTTTAGGTCAATATTCAGTCAAAGAAATGACTAGAATCTATGGATCCATAGGAGCTAGGCCGAGTCTCTTATGGAGGAAAGAGTTTTCTTTTTTGCTATGGGTGGATATGGTTTGTTCTAAAGCAATTAGAATAGAAGTATAATTCCCTATTTATGGAGGTTTCCTAGCATGTTCAATCCATAAGGTATGTCATTAATACTGTGACAAATATGCATAGAAGAAGAGGGGTTGTGACCCTTAGAGAGAGGTTTATCTCTACAATATATACCACAAATTTGGAAGATGGTTTGCATAAGTATGTGCAGAGATATAAAATCCAAAGGAAGGTGGAACCTGAGTAGAAGATGGAGCAGAATAAATGTGCCATGTGAGGAATGGATTGACATGATGAGGAGTTGATTTTGTTGGACTATCCATAGAGTTTTGGACAGAGATCTGAAGCAGCCTATAAATAGTTAGTGAATAGACTATTAATGGATGATTTGTGACCCTAGTTCAATCATCTACAAATTGTTAGAAGGATGATAAGATGAGTAGTTCATATTTTTTCATAGATTGGACAAAAAAAATTGGTACACAATAATAGTGATTTTGAGAGGACTCAAATCACTATTAGGTGGCATATTTGAAGAGCCCTAGATGAGGGCAATGTTGTGGACACTAGATCAGTACAAAAATTTACTATGGTTGGGAAAATTGATGGCAATCCAAGTACAATTGGAGGGTTGTTAGGTGACTATCAAAGAAGAGCTCTAAGTCCTATACTTGTGAAGGAAAACAAGACTAGTAGAAGGGTAGGTGTATTGGGCCTGAGGACATGCAGAATTTGAAGACTAAAGTAGCAGTCAAGTGGGCTAGCCAACTAGCCCTAGTTCAATGTATTTTATAGTATTGCATCATTGATAAGAAGGGAAACCTCCATATCCCTAGCCTTGTCATCTTGGAGAATCAGTATGGCAAAAGTGGCCATACCAAAGAGTTGTGAACAGCTAATCAAAAACTTTAAGTGTTGCATAGCTTAAAGGAAAAAAGAGGTAGATAGAGGGAATTTTTTATTGAACTGAGTTCAGTAACATAAAGGAGTTTAGTTCATTGATAGATTCAGATTGAGGAGTTGCATAATGGGAGGAAAGAGGACCTGCCAGATGTGTTCAAGACATGTGGATTGAAAGGTCTATGTGTGTCCACCATCAAAAATTGGGTCAGGTGTTGTCTTGTTCATGGTATATTGGTTGTCAAATGACTAAAGCCCTAGTTGTATTCCTTGTATCAGTGTGACTGTAAAGGGCTATCATCCCTGGTACGAGAGCTCTAGCCTATTCTATTATAGTTTGTAATTTAACAAAGAAAGGTTTGAAAAAGTTAAAAATTTTCATGTGCACTAATTGATTCCCTGGTGTGTGTAGATTTCATTATGAAAAGTTGATGTGTTATGTCACTTGAGTGTGTTTGCATGAAATATTCTAAGAACAAACCCTAATTCTCATGTGTCATGGAAATTCAACATATGCCTTGTTCACCTAAGAGCTACATGTAACTCATATTAGACTACTCATGTCCAATCTCAATTGATCCCACTTAACAAGTTACAAACACAAGGCTCATCACATACAAATGTTGTCGTAAAACAACTAAGAAAAATATTTTACATCTTGACATGCCATAACTCCTGATATGTCTTAAATGCCTTGGAATTATTTGACATGTGTTATCATACCCTACATTCCCTGACATGATTTTACACTCCCTAACACACCATAACACTTCCTGACACGCCTTGGTAGTTAACATACCTTGGCACTACCTAGCATATAACCTTGTCACCCCCTCCTTAACTCATTGACACTCCATATCACACACTCTTATTCGTTCATTTCCATGCATTTTTATCTAGTTCTTCCTTGTGTTTACCTGGCACTCCCTAACACTCCCTAGCATGCATTGGCACACCCTAACACCTGACACATCTTGGCATGCCACCCTAGCACTCTAGCATTCATTGGCACTACCTAGCATACCTTTTCACTCTCTCCTTAGCACACCTAGAGCTCATTGAAAATCCTAATCACAAACTTGTATTCATTCGTTTTCATGCATTTTTACCAAGTTCTCCCTTGTGTCTCCATATCATTCCTTAACACTCCTTGGCACTTATTGGTACACCCTAACACCTAGGACATCTTGGCATGTCACCCTGGCCTCTAGCATGCCTTAACACTACCTAGCATACATTGTCAATCCCTCCTTAGCACACCTGGAAGTCACTGACACTTCCAATCCCAAACTCTTATTTGTTTATTTCCATGCATTTTGACGTAGTGTTCCCTTGTGTTTCCCAGACACTCATAGTTAACACTTCCTTACATGTGTTGTCACATCTTGGCTGCATCCCACCCTAGCACTCTATCATTCCTTATCACTTCCAAGCATGCCTTGTCACTCGTCCTTATCACACATGGAACTCATTGAAACTCCTTGTCACAAACTATTATTCATTCATTTCCATTCATTGTGACATAGTGCTACCTTGTGTTTCTATAACACTCCTTAGCACACATTGACACACCCTAGAACTTGGCACAACTTGGAATGCTTTCCTAGCACTCTATCATGCCTTGGAATTTCCTAACATGCCTTGTCACTCCCTCCTTAACACACCTAGAACTTGCTAACATTCCCTCCTTAACACATGGCATGTCTTGGCATGCCTAGCATGTCTTGGCACTATCTACAACATATTAGTGCACCCTGACACTTCTTGAAATGCCATAGCATTCCCTAGTATTCCTTGTCACTCCCCCCTTGCCACGCCTGACACTCGCTAACACCCCCAACACACCCTCTTATTCATTCATTTCCATTCTTTTTGACTCGATTATTTATGTTTGATGGGGTGCATATCTAGAAAGAGTTCCTTTAAGAGAATAAAAAAATGATCTCACTGTTACTGAAATAAGTAATTGAGAGATTCTACTTGAATGACATTAGGAAACTACACAATAGATTTTAAGAATGGAATTTTTATGGTTTTTTCTTATGGTGTGAGAATGGTAATAATTGAGTGGTCAATAAGGTGTGTGACTGCTTAGAATACCTTCTCACTCCCTCCTTGGCATGACAACTATCACTAATTTCCACTCCCTACATACCCTCATATTCATTCACTTCCATGTATTTTTACCTAGAGCTCCCTTGTGTTTTCCTAGTACTCCTTAACACTCCTCAACATGCATTGGCACTCTCTACTTAGCACTTTTTGACATGCCCTGCCACTTCGTAACATGCATAACACTCCTTGACACACATTATCACTTGGATTCTAATTAATTCAAAACTTAGGAGAATTTTGTAAAGTTCCAACCTCCTCATCAACAACAACTTCACTATTGAATCTTACCCTATCAGTGTAAATATCAATCAACCTATAAACCTTATACTATTGTTGTACCCTATAATCATGAGCTTTTCTCTTTGGATCTAATTTGGTTATCTTCTTAGCTAGAATCCAAGTGTAGGAAATAGAACCAAAAACTTTAAGATGACTTACTTGGACTTTCTTCCAAACCATGGTTCTTTGTGACCTTCTACTTCATCTCCATCACAGGAGATCTATTCAATAGGTATATTATTGTGAACATTGCCTCAGATCAAAACCTATTTGGAATAGACTTCCTCTGCAAGTTAAACCTAGCCATCTTTGTGATAGTACAGTTTTTCCTTTCAGCCAATACATTTTGTTGTAGAGTGTAAGGTGTAGTATATTGTCTTTGGATCCCATGTTTAGCACAAAATTTATTGAAATATTTTAAGTAGGATTCCCCACCAGTATCATATCTAAGAGAGGCAATATGACAACCTAATTGTTTCTCTATTAATTCTTTTAACTTTTGAAATTCATTAAACACATCATATTTTAATTATAGAAAATATATCCACATTTTTCTACTGACATAATCAACAAACGGAAGGAAGTACCTGGCACTAGTGGTTGATGTCATGTTCATTGGTCCACATATGTTTGAAAGTACCAACTGAGGGACCCTCTACACTCTCCAATCTTGTCCTTCATAAAATGGTATTCAATGTAGCTTCCCTGTCGGACAAGATTTGCAAACTCTGTGGATCTTCTACAAAATGATCAGAAGTTAGTATTGTCACCATGACCTGGACCACCTATATCTAGATCAAAAATTACTAGTCTAGGAGACTCATCATGCTCAAAATCTTCCACCCCCCTTCAACTGCAGCTACCTAGAGCTTGACACCTGAATCCTCAACCCCTTCAAGTTTCTAAGTAGGAGAAGTTTGGAAAGGTCCAACCTCCTCATCAAAAACAACTTCACTATTGAAGCTTACCCTATCAGTGTCAATATCAATCAACCTATAAACCTTATAGTGTTGTTGTACCATATAATCATTATCTTTGCTCTTTGGATCTAATTTGGTTATCTTCTTAGCTAGAACCCAAGTGTAGGCAATAGAACCAAAATATTTAAGATGACTTACTTGGAATTTATTCCAAACCATGGTTCTTTGTGACCTTCTACTTCATCGCCATCGTGGGAGATATATTGAATAGGTATACTATTGTGAACATTGCCTCATCTCAAAAGCTATTTGGAATGGACTTCCTCTACAACTTACACCTAGCCATCTTTGTGATAGTACAGTTTTGCCTCTCGACCAATACATTTTTTTATGGAGTATAAGGTGTAGTATATTGTCTTTGGATCCCATGTTTAGCACAAAAATTATTGAAATATTTTAAGTATAATTCCCCACCAGTATCATATCTAAGAGAGGCAATATGAAAACTTAACTGTTTCTCTATTAATGCTTTCAACTTTTCAAATTCATTAAACACGTCATATTTTAATTATAGAAAATATACCCACATTTTTCTACTGAAATAATCAACAAACAGAAGGAAGAACCTAGCACTAGTTGTTGATTTCATGTTCATTGGTCCATATATGTCTGAAAGTACCAATTGAAGGACCCTCTATGCTCTCCAAGCTTTTCCTTCATAAAATGGTATTCAATGTAGCTTCCCTGCCTGACAAGCTCTCCAAACTCTATGGATCTTCTATAGATTGTTTGGAAGTCAATATTGTTACCATGACATGGACCACCTATATCTAGATCATAAATTACTATTCTAGGAGACTCGTCATGCTCAAAATATTCCACCCCCCTTGAAGTGCAGCTACCTGAAGCTTGACACCTGAATCCTCAACCCCTTCCAGCTTCTAAGTAATTCAAAACTTAGGAGAAGTTTGGAAAGGTCCAACCTGCTCATCAAAAACAACTTCACTATTGAAGCTTACCCTATCAGTGTCAATATCAATCAACCTATAAACCTTATAGTGTTGTTGTACCCTATAATCAGTATCTTTTTTGTACCCTTAAACCCCTAAACCACTAACACCTAAACCCCTAACCCCTTAACCCGTAAACACCTAAACCGTTAATGCTTAACCCATAACCCATTAATCCCTCACCCCTAACCCCTCAAATACTTAACTGTTAAATCCTCTAACCCCTCAAATCCTTAACTGCTAAATCCCCTAACCCCTAAGCCCCTAATCCCTTATTCCTTAACCACTAATCATTATTCACCTAACCCCTAACTGCACCTAAATCCCCTAACCCCTAAGCCCCCAATCCCTAATCCCTTAACCACTAACTCATTATTCCCCTAAATCTAAATGCGCTCAAATACCCTAACCCCTAACCCCCAAATCCCTAATCGTTTAACCACTAACTCATTATTCCCCCAACCCGAATCCCTAATCCCTTAAACATTAACTCATTATTCCCTTAGCCCCTAAATGTGCCTAAATCCCATAACCCCTAAGCTCCCAATCCCTAACCCCTTAACCCCTAAGCCCCCAATCCCTAACCCCTTAACCACTAACTCACTATTCCCCTAACCCCTAAACCCTAAACCTCTAACTCCTAAGCCCTTATTCCCCTAACCCCTAAGCCCCTAATCCTTAATCCCTTAACCACTAACTCATTATTCCCCTAGCCCTTATAACAATCCTTAAAACCCGTGGGATTAGCCATTCCAAATGAGAGCAGGTCTAGTTGGGACCTACAATGAGGTTAATTCCCCCTTGTTGGCAAGGTGGAATACCATGAGAAAAACCATGGGTGGTAAAAACCTCTCCTAAATTTACTATTATATCTTAATTTTTTTTTAATAATTAATTAATTAATTTCTTTAAAAACTCTTCTAGATAAATCACAAATTTTTTAAGGTCTACACCTTTCTATGTGGTTCATCATCAATGTTTTTAAAATAAATTTATTAGAATGAAATTGAATTGATATTTGAAACTTCCTTTTAAACAATTGTTAACATTACAAAGAATCAAGGAGTGTGCTCACCATCCATCAAAACAACAATAGGTATGATATTAAAAATGATATTTGGAGAGCATAATATTAAAAATGATGTTTGGAAAAATGGAAAGATGGAGTATTCATTTTTTGTTTAAATTTTAGACCTCGAGTTAAAATAACATTTCTCCCACCCAAAACACATCTCCCGCTCATCTCTCGGTCACTTAGTGATTAGGGCTTTTGTTTTGGGTCTTATTCTATTAGGCCTGAGGGAAAGCTATCAGTCAACAACATTGAAACAATTTGTCTCTCTCTCTACACGTGCAGTAATTTCTTCTTCCATCTACGGCAGGAAGGGTCTTGATCTGTGTAAGTTTCGAGCATTAAAAACCTCTTTAAGAATTTTTGAAGAAACTTCCTTATCTCTACGTCCATTTCCTGTGTATTTCTTATTATTTGGTTTGGTTTCATAATTTCAAGGAGTATACTTTCGTCCCCTTAAGGGTATCATCTTTTATACAAATATTTCCTCTACGGCGAATAGGTTCATTGTTGAACAGTGTGTAAGAACTAGCGCTACAGAAACTAGCAAGAGGAAATCCTTGTATAATTCAAATAACTCCCTGCGGCATAATTTCTAAGCAACACCCTTGTCTCTGTGATTAATATAAATCGATGAACAGTAAGGGTTGTTAACGATCCATTCAGGATTTTTTGAAAACCATATATATATATAATTTCAGCCCTCATTAGGACTTTATTACCAGGGAAAATTTTAAGAAACCCCCAAAATTTTTATGTATAATAAATTGGCGAATCCACATGGTATATAGAAAAATGTATAGGCTATTTTTTCATTAATATAATATACATATATAATTTTTTGGCGAATATTTCACTAAATTATAAAATTTTGTTAAATATTGGCGAATTTTTCACTAGGTTATAAAGTATTGAAAATTCTTAGTTAATATTCTAAAAAATTAGAAAACAATGTAAAATATTAGTGATTTTCTACCAATGTATAGAAACATATGTAATAATAAGAAACATCTTTAGTTAAAAACTGTGATATACAATTTTCCATGTTTTGGAAAAGAAAAATCATAGGTAATGTTGCTCTAGGTTCTTGTTATACACTATTGCAAATCTTTTTGCATGTTTTTATTATGTTTTACCACAAATGTATTATCATATCCCAAGGGGAAACTAATTGGAAAGACACCCCCAAAAGCATGTGATGTTGAACCAAATAAATTCTTTTGTCCAAACTTGGTCTTTACGCATCTAGTTAACCTTGCCATATTCTATGTAATTCATATTCTATAGGCTTCGCATGAAAATAAGGTCTAGGAATAGATATATCAAAATCATGAATATTTACATAAAATTCTTTTGTTTTCTTATACATCACTTTTCTAAAAGGTAGATACTTCTCCAATTCCTCAAGTTCAAATAAACCAACAACTTTAAAATTTGGAGTTTCATCATAATATTTAGGCTTTTCACCTACTTTTGGATCATAACTATTGTAATTGTTGTTGCACTTTATTCTATAGTTAAAAACTCTAATAATGTTGACTTGGTAAAAAATTATTTGAAATCGCAGAAAATAAAAAATGAGAATGAATGGAAGATGAATATGCATTGAAACTTAATTTCCTACACGATGAAAAAAAAGGTAATAACACAAACTCATTAAAAATCTACAATGGGTGAGTTAAAAAACTCAACACAAATATAAAAAATAGTCTATGCATGTTCATTACTTGGAAAAATATGTCACAAAACAATGATCATCAAGGGCTTTTTCACTTCCAGAATAGTACTACACTAAACAATCTATGTTCTCAACTAATTATATGTGATGTTTTTTTGTATTGGTATCAAAGTATAATTGCATTACATGAATGTCCTTCTCATGATAATATGACTTCTATGATGAACACATAGTGTCCTAGTGCATAGACCATTTTTTCTTCATTTAACTAAGCAAAGTTCATTTTCCTCTCTTAATAAACAATAAGTATTTTCAAAGAAAATATAAAATAAAATAGTAGATTCTAAAAGGTGAATATTCTTTTGTGACACCGCAACGTAAGAGGAAATAAAATAAAAATAAATTAAAACATATCCTTCAATAATCAAATATGTAAAGAAAATAATAATAATTATGGAAAACACATTGAATGCTTTGATAATAAGTGAAGTCATATATTAATCCTAATACCATATCATTCTCAATTGAACATGACAAAAAAACAAACAAAAGAGATTTTTACTCAACAAAGGTCTTTAACTTTAACCAAACCCCTTAAATCAATAAAATAAGATGAAACAAATTATGCCTTAACAAAAGGATCAATTAAAATCAAATAAAAACTAGAAGAATTTACGAGATCATAATTTTTAACCAAAATAAACCCAAAATTTTCAAACTTGGAAAAATGATCCAAATGCAACAAACAAACAAACCATTAAGAGTGACCAATATATTAGAGCTAAAAACAAAAAAAAAAAAAACTAATCTAATTGAAATGAACCCATTCTTGCTTAGTAAAAGGCTTGTTAAAGTATTTATTTATTCTTTAATACAAGGACACTACCTATGTCAAAATATAGATCCTCACCTCATAAAACTATTGCTTCATTTTCTATCACATATAAGAAAGAGATAAAGTAATAGTTAATTATCAAGACATCAATCTTAAAAAAAATTGCAGAAAGGAAATATGGCTTCAATGTTACAATAAAGAATAGAAAGTATTGAATTAATATCAAATAACTTACGAAAATTTTACTTAACTATAAGCTTCTTCCACTTGCAAATCCTCAATGAATCTCCATGGGATCTGACTTTTTGAAATATTATACAATGGCTTAGAAGTTCCACATGTCTAATCACTTTCTGAAAGGAACTGTAGCATGTTGAACTACAGATGTATTCTCCGTTTTCTCATGATTATGTTATCTTTTAATTAATTTTTGTTCAACGATTGCAGAAAAGAGTGTTGGAGGAATATTTCATGATCATGGTTGAGATTGAACATCTACAATAAATAACAGATTAATCGCATAGTGTTGAGAGGCATTTGAATCTTATTTTTCCTTTTGCTTGTCTTATTCAATACAATGTCGTCTGTTTACATGTAAACGTTTCAGTTTAAACAAAATTTATGTAAGAGTCTTTCATCTCATTATGAATTATTTATGCAGATGACTCCTATTTTTTAATCCAGGAAGCAGTAGGGGTTATGATTTGTAAGGACTGGTATATGGCATGGTGTTAACTATATAATTGTTAGGCAAGCTCTGAACTGGGTTGACTTTGTCATGTATGTTGGAGAATCTAATTTTACCAATTTGCTAGTTGTCATATTGTCTTAGTTAGTTCAGTTTCACTCTAGTCATTTAATGTTGATATCTTTACTATAATTTTATTCAATTTATTCATAATACTAAGAAGAGCAATCTTCTGCTTCATTGTTTTCAATTTTTTATTCATAATACTAAGAAGAGAAATCTTCTGCTTCATTGTTTTCAATTTTTGTCATAATCTCAGAGCATGAAGTCCCATAAGACTCAAGAGCAACGCTTCAAATGTTTTTTGGGCTCACAAATAAGATCGTGAGAGGCCAAGGAGAAAATGTTAAAGAAACTTGAATTCTACGCCTGTGAAGAAGAGGAAGTGTGTCAATTGCACATCTCTCACTGCGCAAGAAACGACATAAAAAATTGTTGAATTTGCATTCCTTTGTGTCACACGTTTTGTTTGAAGTTTCTTTAGTATAAAACTACAAAGGCTCCAATGTATGGTAAATTAATTGAGTCACATATTATGTTTTAATCCCTTAATTAAAAAGGTTAAAGTGTTTTTAAAAGTCACTTTTGTTATTTGTTGGAGGCAAAGAAGGAAGTTCATACAGAGAAAACATAGTCAAAGGTAAAGGCAGATAAAGAAAGCATTTTCACTCCAAAGTAGAAAGAACATAACCAATGTCGTTCTGTAAATATTTTTAATTTTAACATTGATCGCTAGAGTGCAGATACACATAATCATTATGAAGAAGAGTTAAATTTCCTCGAAACATGGCTTGAAACATCATGCTCTGATGAAGTTTGTAAGTTGTAAAAATGAATGTTGAAGACAACATCAATGATGAACAAATTAATGAAATTTTCAAGTATTGGAGCCTTGAAGAGATGAAATTGTATTATAGACTTATGTTGCAGAAAAAGATGGATGATCAAAATAACACTACAGAAGATGACATGTGGCAACTGTCCACATACAACCTGATTTTTGAAGAATTCCAAGACATACTTAGACAACCTAGAACAATGGAAGACATGCACCAACAAATGAAGAAACTAAGGCTTAAATAATACAACAAGAAGAAAAAGATGAAACAATTTAGAGGCTACTCCAACTCTCTTAGTTTTCACTTAATTCATTTAATGTTAATATCTCTAATGTAATCTTAGTTAACTGATTTTTAATATTGATCTCCTCCATAATTTTCAACTTTTGTCAATGTAAAATAGTTGTCTTCTCCATAATTTTCCATTTTTGTCCATGTAAAATAGTGGTTAATGTAACTTCGTATGGCAGAATATTCCATAGATCAAAAGGAAAGTTTTTTCTATTTACATATAAATAATAACTTCTTAGGGAGAAAGTTTTTTCTATTTACAAATAACTAATAAGATTTGAGCTGGATTGGATTACATATTTCAAAATTTTGATTAACTTCAACCAACTTATATTATAATATATTAATTAATTAAATTGCATTTCCAAAATATTTCCAAATCTCAATTTTAAAAAGAAATAAGGAAACTTAACCATAGGTATCACATTCTATTCCATTAAATGTCACTCTAAAAATTACAACATTCACTTCTTTATGAAATTACAGCATTCGCTTCTTTATGAACAAAACATAAGAATAAGTAGAGTCAGATTACCCATTCACGTCCTGTAGGATCGATGTACACAAGTGAAACTAACAATTACAATTTTTAACACAACCAACTCTGAAATGGTAGTCACACATCAGGCAATTTATCATTCCCAATTCTCGCTGCTTCTCCCCGTTTGAACAATACATCATGAGACTTTTGATGATCAGACAATGACGAGTCATGGGCCTCTGTACTGAATTTCCCATAAATGTCTTGCTGGTAGAATTGCCTGGTTCTGTACACCATTCTATACACCAGAACAGCTGCAATGGCCGAACCAACAATGCTAATTGTTGCCATTATGATAAATGTTATCTCAAAGCAAGACTTCCCAACGCACATCATCTCATTTGATGCGGTTGGAACAACACTAGTCGACATTTCAAGTTTTGTTCGCCTATCGTAGAAGTATCCTGCAACCCTGACAGAGAACAAATAGGCCCCCAAAGGGCTGGCACTTGCTCCAATGTTATAAAAAATTGCAAAATGGCGAAGCCCAAACAGTTCGGAGATGATAGAGAACAGCAGAGGCCACTGTGCACCGAAGTACATGCCGATCAGAATGGAAGCCATGTAAAGATATCCAGGGAGTCCCGAAGAAACGAGGAGATGACCTATGGATGCAACTAATAGCACTAGGCTTAGCAAAAAGGGCCTTGGAATTGAATACTTGTGGAGAAGTATTTCAGAGATGAAGCCTGCCGCAACTCGGCCTAAAAAATTCCAGATGCTCAGAAGTGAAACAAAAGTGCTTATACTCAGAGAAGAGTATTGTAAGGATTTTCCAATTTTCCCCATGTTGTCAATTGCAGTAATTGTAGATCCCAATCCACATGTGGTTGCCAAGAAAAGTATCCACAAGTCTAAGCTCATTAGCGCTTGAGTAATTGTATGGTCTTCACCTCTTTGAGGCCATTTGCCTTTATTAAATTTCTTCTCATCATCAGGGCCTACTGCTTCGTTGCTACTCTCAGAAAATGTGCCTTCTGTTACAACTGCAGATATCTCGACAGAGGCAGAGTTGATATCATTGCAGCAGTTTTCTAGTTCAATCTTAGACTTCCCTCAATTTGGGAATGCATCGTTATGATCCCCTTGAACATATTTTTCTAACTTTTGAAGCTCTGAGCGTATGACTATCAGCAATGGCAAGAAGATTATCAGAATTGTTACTGCAGCAAACAACCAAATCACAGTCTGTGGAAGAACCAGCAAGTTTTCCAGCAAAATAAAGGCCATAAGAAAACCAGCCAGCACCAGAGCCATGACAAGAAAAGTATAAAAATTCTTTGTCTCATTCTTCTCTTTGGAGCTTCCATAGGCCTAATGAAAGGCATCAATAGTAGCACCACAGAAGTGGGAAGAGTAGCAGCCAGGATTATGAGAAAGCTGGGATTTTCATCTTTATTGACAGCCCTGTAGATCTGAGTGATAATAGCACCACTGAGACCTACAAATCCCTTGAGCAGCCCAATGCAAGTCCTCTGCCTCTTGGGAAATTTTTGACACAAGTCACAATTATTCCTATATTAACGAATGTCATGGAGCTCCCTCCTATGCACTGATACATGCACATCTGCCACATTGCAGGCTTTGCAACTCTGCCAGTGACAGAGAGCCAAATCATGAGATATCCAGTAAGGTTCAGTGCCGAACCCATAGAGAGAAGTACCCATGGTGCACAAAACTCATTAATGAGACCGACAATGATGCCCACGTTTGCACCCAAATCCTTAAAAAAAGCCAATGTATCGATCACTTCCTGATCATCAAAATTCCATAGATGACACTATGATGGGCAGCAAGGGGATTATCAAAGAAATAAATTACAGTTAATAAGTACAAATTGAGTTCAACTTTTTAAGTTGTAGCCTTGGCACGGGCTGATATTGTCATCGGGGCACAATGGTTAAATTCCATGGATGAATTTTGCACGAATCTTGATGAAATGGACATGAAACATGAATAAGGACATCAATAGCTCACAATCAGAAGGTTGCAACTAGATGTTAATTGACTTATCATGGTAAGAAAATTTGACAACAACTTGCTTAGTATGCTTCATCTTCCAATGTAATTCTATAAACGGCCTGCAACAGTTAATTGATGATCTTGAAGATGTATTCCACGACCAGCCTCCAAGACTACCAACAAGTTGGAATCAGGGTTTAGAAATGATTCAATTGCCTTAGGATTCTCAAAGGTAAAGTGATTCAAGGAGGGGGCACTATTACAATGCTCAAAAATAATGTACCTTGTGCACTTCGTGTCAATTATGTGCTCATCAGTACTTAATGTTAGCTATTAGAGTTTTTAGTAGGTGTACTAAATGTTAATCTTAGGGGTTTAATATTAGTTTTAATATTTTGGGCATTTATTGCCACAACTCGTGCTAGTGTAAATTACAAACTGAATTGATTTAAAGGTTGCAATAAGAGTCTTGTGTGGTGGGTGTCAGCAAAATAAACCCACAAGTCACAATAAGAGTCTTGTTAGGTGGGAGTTACTAAAATAAACTAGTGGTAATAGGAATCATGCCAGGTGGTAAAATACTAAAAGAAAATGCATGAAGGCTAAGCCATCTACCAACATGCAAAGCAAAAAAAATGTAAGAGGGAGAAGGAAGTTATAAAATAGGATCACAAGACCCAAGAGAGGCCATGTTGTTGGAATGTTTTGTTGTAGCCAGTCTTGAGAGGTAATCTCTTTGGCCAAATGCCCACACTTCTCTTGGAGTTGGCCTAGGTTGGCATCCATAACTTCTTTGGAAAGTACTTATGTCCATATATGGTTGGAAAAGTTCCTGTAATTACAAATGTTCTATTTTAGTCTCTGACAATTTATACAGCTGGGGCATTTCAAGTTCCTTAATTGCTAGCAATGTGTTAACACCATGAGTTGGTTGCTGCAATATTAGAAATCTGATATACTGTTCCACTTTCACAATAGCATGGCCTTGCATGCAGTTACATGTTGCTACTTAAGTATTTTAAGAATTTTCCAGATTTGGTAGTAGCTTAGAATTTTGCCTAATTTTGCATATTCTTGCTCTCTTCATCAGCTGTGATCAATTTAAGATCATAACAATGGTATTGGAGCCCCAACTAACAGGCAAATTCTTATTATATTTAAGTTATAATATCTGATTTCAAATTAGGCCCTGAAGACATACAGTTGTATATTGTCCATGCTTTTATGTGTTGCAGATATAGCAAACATGAATGTAATTCTTTCCACCTTGGTGATCATGCAGAGAACACGAGAAATGCTTTAACTTAAGCTTTCTAATTTTGCCTCAATTTGGAAGTTCTGGATCTTCCAATCAATACATGATACGTCACTTCCAATTCTATTTATTTGCATGGCATATTTTTATACCATTCTTTACTCTTTATACATGCAGTTTATTTCAAAGTTCTAAAACTTGGACTCGGACTCAAAATCGAACGAGGGTCAAAACTCAGACTTAGAATGACTCAGACCGATCTGATTTCAATTACTCAGTTTACTAAAAGTTGCATAAAATATTAAGTTGTAAAGAAAAATATATTTTAAAAAGATTCCAAACTATTAGAGAAAAAATATGCCAAGTCTGCTCATGTATATACCATGTAAGGGTGAATATATCAAAATGGCACTGATGGCAATACATATCAGCAGCAAAATCCGTAATGAATAAGGCTCTAAATAGCCTCTATAGTCCAAAAAAGATCCTACAAGCATCTCCTTTTGCTAGCCTTGTCTTCTCCAAATTTCACACACTGATTTTGCAATTCTAATCTAAATTGTACAATCTCATCTAATGGTGCCATACATGGTGCCAACTTGACCTCTTATACCATCTAAGTGTTTTTTCAAACTATGAATCCCTTGCCCCACCCCAACCAACATTTATGTGTTTCTTGCAATATTTGCAATACATTTCCTCATCAACAAGGATCCATGCAAGGTCTTTGCCTCTTGTGGCCATGGTAAAATTCAATATGCAACATTGCAAACCCCATCTTCATATGCAAACTTCAAACTAGTAGAAGGTTGAAAGTACAAAACTTTAAAGACATTTCAAATATGCAATTTAAAGACGAAAAAAAACATGGACAAATTTAACATTTACTGTTAACATACCTGAAAATGAGAAGAATGGGCAGAGGACACAAGGATCTGGTCCACAACTCCTCCAAGCTTGAAGATGGGTTGTAGCCTCCTCATTCAGATGCCAAATCGACTGTAAAGAACCCAACAAACCAGCTCCAAGCTCACTTTAAATCACTAATCTTCAATGTTGCTCTAAAACTCCAAATACTCACAAATGCTCAATGAAAAGGGTGTGAGGCAAATGGGGGGTTGGGGGAGTCTCTATATAGTTTTTGTTGAGAAATGCAGCTTGAACAAGAACTTCCACACAGGTTCAGTGTGAACATGTGAGAAGCAGTTTGAGATATTTTCAAAAAGTGATTTTTGAAAAAATAATTCCATTTTGTAATTCACTTCAGTAAAATAGTGAAAGTATTATATTTAGGTTTTAAGACATTGTATCTCATGCATACATGACTTAGACTAGAATTAAACTCAAAAATAGATTAAGGTTTTGGTCTCAGCTGAAAGTATACAGACATGTCAAGACAGAGGTTTTCACACACAGGTGAGCAGTTAAGCAACCAAGAGAGAAGGGAGGGCAATTCAGATAGAGGCGAATCTATGCAGCTTCTAGTAGGCTGCAGTGTAGATTCATACAAATTCATACAATACTATGGTAAATTTCCCTTTTTAATCCTTTGTTCTAAACTACAAGACAGCTTGTTACAAAATTTTATCCTTTGTTCTAAACTACAAGAGAGCCTGTCAACAAATATTGGGTCAGAGAAGGCCAAGATAAGGAAAATTTGAAATCAGTTGGAAAACTAGGGAATATAAACCACCAGACCCAAGACAGCTAAGGGTAGAAAAAATGTTGGTAAAGCATATATGGACTCGCAATCGAGATTAAAGGACTCAATTGTTCGAATTATCGACGAAAATTTGGGTGGACTGGAGGATTTGGGGGAGAAAACCTCTTTGTTGGGCAGAGTAATGCAACAGAAGATAGACGAGGCCAATTGGGAGTTATGTTTGGAATGTTGAAAAAATGACAGCCCAGTCTCAAAACTCATACGAACAGAGCATCAATGAAGGTCGTGGCCAAGAAAAGATAGAGGAAACAGAGCCAAAGTCGGGGCAGACAAAGAATGTATGCAATCTTGCTCCATTAAGTGCCCAATCTGCTGATAAGATAAAATAAGAAAATTTTGCCTCAATGTCCAGGAAATGACCACAAATGTAGGTCAATGGAACGAAAAGAGTACATCCAGTGCAGGTATAAAGAGAGAGTGGGAAAGCAACTCAAAGACAATACTAAGATGTTGTAACGCCACATATCTGAGTGCATCCTGACCAAAGTGGGAATGAGAAGCCTGTTCGTATTACTAGGAAGGTGTTGGACAATACCCATTATTGCAATCTCATTGAATTTAAGATAAATGTGCCTGATTCATAAATTTAACCCAGCTTAATTCAATCCTATTAACTTTGAGATTACTATCAATTCCTAACCTGTAAAGATTACCATAGAAAAAATACTTATCAAGGAATACTGTTGACTTGGGCCATGAACGAACTTTTAGCTCTGAAAGGCGACTTTCAGCAAGATAACTCTCAATCTGAATTCCCATACTCTCCATCACTTTAGTACTTACCATGGCGTGGATCACATTTAGCCATCATGGACGATGGCTCGAAAGCACTGTTGGTGATCTCGGCCACCGACAGTTGCTCATGGTAGGCCTTCTCAGCAGAGATCACAGGAGCATATGAGGAAAGCATGAAATGAATATGAGGATACGGCACCAAGTTTTTCTGGAACTCAGTCACGTCAACGTTCAGAGCACCATCAAAATGAAGAGAGGCAGTCAAGGAAGATATGACCTGAAACACAAGTCTATTAAGGTTAGTGTATGTAGTACGCTCAATGTCCAGGGAACGACAACAAATGTCGCAGATGGCCTCATTATCCAACAGCACGGCTACATCAGTATGCTCTAACAGCGAGTGTGTTGACAGCACGCTGTTGTAGGGCTCGACTACAAATGTGGAGACCTGTGGAGATGGATACACAGTGAAACCCAACTTGGATTTTTTTCCATAATCTACAGAAAGCCTCTCCAATAGAAGGGACCCTAGACCAGATCCGGTACCGCCTCCCACAGCATGGAAGACTAGGAAACCTTGCAGTCCTGTACAGTTGTCTGCCAACTTCCAAATTCGATCCAAGCACAGATCCACAATTTCCTTACCAATGGTATAATGGCCCCGAGCAAAGTTGTTGGCAGCATCTTCTTTGCCACTGATCAGCTGCTCTGGGTGAAAAAGCGGTCGATATGTGCCGGTTCGAACTTCATCTATGACAGTTGGCTCCAGATCCAGAAACACGGCACGGGGAACATGCTTACCAGCACCTGTCTCACTGGAAAATGTGTTGAATGCATCATCTCCACCACCAACGGTCTTGTCACTCTGCATTAGTCCATCAGGCTGGATGTCGTGTTCAAGACAGTGAAGCTCCCAATAGGCATTGCCGACCTGAATACCGGCCTGGCCAATGTGGATCGAAATGCACTCCCTCATTGTCGTTGGTTGAAACTCTTGAAACCCCGAAAATACCCCTCGAAAGAATTGAAATAATTGCGGTTAAGTGCAGAAAAAAATCGCGCAGCCGAGCTAAAACGACAGAAACAGAAGAGAGCTTCGTGAAGACGTATGCGAAGACATCTGCACTAAAGCAGAGAAGGGAGAAATAGAAACCAAGGCCGAATCGCACTGCACAATGTTTTTGAAGGAGATGAAACGGGCCACCTACGCGAGGTTGCAGAAGAGTCAATACCCATGCATTGAAATCCCAACCATTAAATCCCCAAAGCCGCAGCCAGTAAAAAATGGGGCGAATGTAAATCCAATGCTCGTCTTACCCAGTAAATCGTGGCAAATGCGATTCAAATCTGCTCCAAACCTAAAAATCAGGGGGCAAATCCATCCTTTTAATGTTTATCTGCATTTATTTTTTTTGGCTAACATGGAATAATTAATTATTTTTAAAATAACTATAGGGCTAATTATATAAAACTGTATAAAATGGGTTTTTTATAAAAAATTCGCCCCTTCAAAACCTAAAACCCCTTAAATTCGCCTTTGGGCTAAAATTCGCCCCTAAAATTTTCCCTGTTTATTACTAAGCATGAAAGGTTTGGTGGTATCACATTTCACTGACAGTTTAGCTCTAAAATAAATTGCATGAACAGTTGATGACATTTCCAGAATTGTAGCATAAGCCCTCATCTCTGTGGAATATCACTCTAATTCTTGAATTTCAACATATTTTCTATCTTGTGGAGTGAGGAGCTATTTCAATCCTCTTGGGGCTACAAATCAATCAACAAGGATGAGTTGTTAAGAAGTGAAAGTCTTGAAGTTCCTTTGGGGTTGGCTTGTATTTAGAACTTACACCAGTGATCCTTTTATCTTTGTTTTTTTCAAATAATATAAAAACAAACATCAATTCTTTGAAATAATTCTATGAAATTTTGCAAGCACTCATGGTGAGAAACCAAAGTTTTTGTTAGGCAACTCAAGATCTACCTTCAGATTTCTTTACCCACCACTCAAAAAACTTCAGCTAAGCATCCATGGAGTCAAACTTATATAGAAGAAGTCTATGGTTTGCAATTTCCTTCCCAAAAACCCAACCAAAAATAGCTCCTGCACCGAAGGACAATATAGCTCTGATTCCATGTCTAGAATATTTCCATGAAACCCCAGTTGTTGAAACCGCAACGATCAGACTCCCAGTGGCTGCTATCTTGGCAGCGTCTCACATGAGCTTTAGCTGAGGGCCATAGACGGGATCCGATTGGATGAACTCCTCCACATCGGCATCGGTCCACTTGGGCAACGTTTTGTCCCTTCCAAGGATCTGCTTATACTTGTTCAAATACAAAAACCTCTTCTTCCAAAATTCCTTCCTCACCCCCCAGAATGACGATTCCTCTTTTGATGAAGTGTTCTCTCCCCCCATTTTTCTCCAACCTCCTCGTGATCCTTTTATCTTGCAGACTACTTGAACATTCCCCAAAATATTGTTTACAGCTCCTTGAAGCATTTCAGTCATCTCTGGTTAGGGCAAGGGCATATGACCTATTTCAGATTTGCGGATAACTATTTTACTGATATGTCTACAGTCCCTTTTACATCGTGATTCTTCTGCACTTGGTTGGTCATCAATTCAGTCATTATTCTGCACTTTTTTGGTCATCAATTCAGTCATCTACGGCCCAACACCATTAAAAAGATGAATAATTCAAACAATTGATTCAAAATTCTGGAGTTTGAATCTAAATATTTCAAGGTCTATTCATACGTATTATACTTTCTGAAACATTAAAAATTTGCAATATGTAAGGTATTCAAGCAGAATTTTGTGTTTAAGTTGGTTTCACTATAGCGTCATTATTGGGAATATAATAATTTTGTCAAAGGCTTCCTCCGTATGCAACAGTATGAATAGACAAAGGACTACTATTCATAGTTCTCATGCTGCAATACTTGTATCTATATTAGATAGAAGTAGCATATAAAAGGCCTTGCAAGCAGGCCTGGAATTTGACGTCCTACAAGACGTATTTTAAGACGAATTTGACAGTTGCTGTAAATGTTTACCCATCAAGTTTGACATGCCTCATAAATCAGTAATAATTCAGGATTGTTCCCGTCAAGGTTTACAGTACTCGTGTAAGTTAAAAACACCAAATTAATACTAATCTCAGTCATAACGAAAATGCATAAGGTACGACTTCCTCACATGGCACTGGAGCCTGCCACACTTTCATAGATTTGAATCGTATAAAAAATTATCTGTCTATACTCCTTTTTTAGATTTGAACTTTATGAGCGGAGATCTCGTCCACGGAAACTACGAACAAATAGATTTTCATCTACGTGTTACATTGAAGGAACCTACCAACTATTCTACATCAAGAATGTGAATTCAGCCATTGAACTATAAGCTAGTACATTATTAAAAAATATACATGCATTTCTGGTGCCTATAACATTCAGAGCGGCAGTGGACTTGTTTTTGTTCCTTAGGATACCGTCAATTGTTCTACATTCTCCCTTTGGTTCGATTCACGCCATCTTCCAACATCGACAAAGTAGTGTGATCGAGAAATGAAAGTGGAGGTACAACTGGTGACGTGAAGGGTAGTTGCAATGTTTAATTCGACAAATCGTTTCCTGGTAGAAAGGGGCGAGAATCTTATCAGAAGCCACACCAAATCGGAAATAATGCTTAGTTCTTCTTGCTGCGAAAAATTTTGCCTAAAATAACGGCCCCTGGACACTTCATGAAGAAGATCAGAAGGTTGTTACTTACATATTGGAGCAAGGCCATGGCAGCTGGAGGGCTTTCCCACAGAAAGTTGGGACGCTAAGATGCGGGAAGAGTTGCAGATTGGATTGGGCTAACTATTTGAGGCCAAATATCAAGCGGGGAATTTCAGCGTGCAGTAAGAGCATACTATTATTCAACTTCATCATCAACTAGGAAACAGGGGGGTCTGCCATTGCTACTGATCACCTTCCCAAGTGAACAGGAAACATTCTAAACAGTTACTTCCATGCTATTTTTTTGAAACCCAAGGATGGGTCGCTAGAAAAAAGTGTTAAGGAGCTTTCTACTGAAGTTACCCTCATCATTTACTTCAAAATCGACAAGATTTACGAGTTTGCAAGGCCTAATAAGTTTACTTCTTCAATCAGTTTCAATCTCGTTCAGTTAATTTTTTCTTTCTTTCTTCCTTAGTATTTTTTTTTTGTGAAATAAAATTATCGATGGGCTTGTCAAAATCAATTGCTGTGAGGTTCATTCTTTCCCAAGGTTAGTTCTTTCCCATAAAATTTACAAGGGGGTAATATATCATCTCACATTAAAAGAATGTCTGAGATATTAGAAAAATAGCTTGTAATTTTTTACCATAGTGAAGGATACAATTACCATTTTGAAAAGGCGAAAATTCATCAAGTTAAAAAAATATCAAGAAATTAGAAAAATAACTTCTGAGTTATTCCATAGTAAGTGCACAATTAACATCTTGAAAAGGCGTACATGGGTTTATGATTTGTTGATATAATTCAAAAATTTCTAGGGTTTTCTAGCCCCTAAAGATTATGGTGAAAAATCAAATTACCACTGAGAGAAATATGTGAGACACAAACCTTCGAAACTGCCCGTGCTTATTTTGACTATTTTTTTTCTGGGTGTCGTGCTTATTTTGACTATTTTTGTTTTTTTTTTTTTTTAACTAAATGCTCTAGAATCAACCTTATTTTTACAGTAGTTAAAAAAGAATAAGGAAGTTGTTACAAGCTCATATTTAATTAATGTATCTATTTAGGTTGTCAACCACTTCTAATATAATTGTATTTGGAATATACAAATGTATAGAATATGTAATAGTATTGTCTAGTCTAATGCTTAATTGAAATGATTATTTTGTGTAATGGGCTGGGCTGTATATTTCATCTATGATGTGGAAAATGATGTGAATATAATTTTTTAAGATGAGCGTACCATATGTTTGTATTTATGATATTATGAAAATGATTAGTTAATAATGTTTAAATGCAGAAATAAGTTGATTACCTAGTAGATTGTAGAGTTTGCTTACTATTTACAATTTTCAGCTATATGGTTTTAGAAATAATGTGTTCCAAATATGTGTAATAGATATCAAATTAGTTGAAAATATATATAAATATTTTAAAAAATATTTAGCTATCATTATTAGATTTATAATTCACATAGTTCACAGTTAGTTGAAAGTGAACTCTTAGGGTATAAATAAAAATATTTTGGTGAGATTAAAATATGCAGTGAGTAAATAAAGATGTGTGTGCTTATCTGTAACTCAAAATAAGTTATAAATAAATATTTAAACATGTAATTATTTGTTTAAGAAATTCATATGTAGTAGATTATTGGATTTAAATAAATTATTAAAAAATTTAATAATTAAATTCTTGATATTTAAAAAAAATAACTCTATATCATCTACTAGAGGATCCTCATCATCTTAATTATATGGTTTTCTTTAATTTTTTTCACGTGTTTATGTATATGATCAAAATTATTAACTTCCAATGACTAAAAAAACTTTATAAAATCTTAAAAGTATGGTTGTACACTAAGGAGAAATACATATGCTAACTTAGGAAGAAACAAGGTACTCTAAGAGGAAGATTAAAGGAATTTGGGACATGACGAAACACATATCGTGACGTAGGATGAAACAAGGCACTCTCATAGGGAGATTAAAATAAATTGAGATGTACGAGTATTTGAAAGAGAGTTTTTAGATAGGGGAAGGTCAACACTCACCAATTTAATTAGAACGTAAAATGGAAGGCAAAAAAAATGCCAAAACGTCATTAAAATTTCATTTGACGGGCATAGAAGATTTGAAATTCCAGACCTGCTTGCAAGGTTTTGGATTGATGGTAGTCTTGACCTTAATAAGCAACAAAGACTATAGTTGAAAACTACATATGTTGATGTCAGAATCCCTCACACCAAGATACCTTGTAGGCTTGAGCAGATATGTGAAATAGCAATAACAGTAGTATTATATAAGACAATGATCTGATAGTGCTTTTGTTGTGACACACATTGGAGAAGACATTTTGAGATACCTTAAAGAGTTTTCGACCTATTCCGAAGTCCAGGATTTGAAGAGTAATAACATTCAGTATTTGAAGATGTTTTGAATATGTGCAACAATTTCGTCACTATTGAATATGGGAAAAATCTTAATTAGCTGACCTTGTATATATATTGCAAGTTGTTGCAATGAATCCTTGAAATTGACAATTGGCTGACAGTAGCGAAAAAACATTGGCAAGACAATGACTCAGGAAGGTGATTGTAATTACCTTCTATCTGTCTATAATCTATGATGGGATGATGTATTCGATTCATCACAGTGACATACAGTGATAGTGAAATTTCAATGATATTTAACTCAATTTTGATTGTACAGTAACCCTTGTCACAACAACAAAAAATGGTGTGTACACTAGATGATGTGCAACAGTAACATCAGACTTTATCACTATCATTTGAGGTCTGGTAAGCTTTGAAAGAAATTAGTAAGGGTTCTCTTTCATTGATCCTAAAGAAAGTCTGTAAGCAAAGGTTGTTGATTGTTTTAAGAACAGAGCATCTATTTAAGAAATGGCAGTGGAAAAATATAATAAAACTTTGGGTTTTTTTCGTTTATCTTATTTAAAAAACAAACATGCCTAGTTTTTACGTATCTTCCCGCCTCCATCCCTCAAAAAAAAACATTTAAAATTACATGTCCTTTTTTCTAGGAGCCAAACTCGATAGCTAGGTAGCATTTATACATACCCAACCTAATTAGTTACTAAAAAAACAACTAAAATTTGCATATAAACAACTATATCATAACCTAGCAGTGTACCCAAATATTAAAGAAACTGAAAATGATATTGTAGGGTAAGCAACTAAATAGGTAGTACGCATGATATGTTATTCTATAATTCACTACCTTTCCCATTTATAAAATAGTTTCTACAACAATTTTTCTACATATTAGTTCTTTATGTTGCTATTTATTGAGATTTTGGCTCACGCGGGGATTACAATCAACCTGTCCATAGGAGATACATATGGCTTATGTAATTGGCATACCATTGTTGTTACTGTAACTTACATTTCCTGATAAGAAGTAACAGTTGAAACATTGCATTTACTTTTTTTGGCTTCCTAATTGTTATGTATGGCATATATAATACCAGTTGTCCATTGGGATTCATATGTGACCAAATGAAAAAGGCTTTAACTGTTTCTAAATGCAAAAAAGTGATAGGCTAGGATTGGAGGGATTATGTGCAAATTATAATGAAAAATAAAAAAGTGAAGGCTTGCACCTCCAGTGAAGTGATAGCAGGGTTTCCTATTTATAATATTCTAGAGTTATTATTATTATTATTATTTCTTTTCTTTCTAACTGTTTCTCCTTGGTCAAGGTGTTTCTCAATTTTGTCAGCTTTGAATGCTAAAGACACTACTTGATGTCTTGCAATGGAAACACCTCACATCTTAGCATAGGTCCAAGATCTAGTTATGGTACAATAGCGCAAATTGTGGAAGATTTGGTAATTGCCTGCTACTGAAATCCTTGCCACTGTGACCCAAGTGGTATTTAGCCACAACTAGAAGGTAGTGCATTGGGCAAAAGAGAATGTTGTGTGCGTTGATGTTGCACACAGGGCATCATTTTGCAAGCCCTTTTTCCCATCACGTTCAAGAGAAGTTTGCATTTTCAAGATGCACATAGAATTCTCTTTTCCCAATAAAATAACATTCTTGTGTTGCATGAGCTTCTAGGCCCTTTAGAATAAGGAACTATCCAGAACTTTGTCACTATTGGTTCATAGTTATCCTGTGAGTTTAGTTTGATTTCAAGACTTTTTCCTTCACATTCCTTCTCAATGTTTCTGCCATAACCTCAAAGCTACTCAGGTTTGGGGTTGTTCCCTATATATCTCTTGGGGTCTGGACCAACCTCCTAATCTGCTGGTAACATTTCTATACCTCCAGTAGGTATATCACTTATCATAGGCATTTTTGTTTCTCCAAAATGTTGTTACTCCTGCAAAAGGGTGCATTCTAATTTAAGATTCTTTCTCCCATAACTCAACATGATGTGTGCAATGTGGTGCCTGTTGGGTGATTTTGATGGATTCTACAAACTAGTTATTAGACAATGTTTCTAACCTCTTAGGAAGGAGCTACTTAGTGGTGGTTGCCTCTCTGAAAATTGTTGGTATTGATTGTTCATTAGTATATTGAAAAATTCATCGTCGGGGATTAATGTTTCAATTTTATCAAGTGTCTCTTGTTTCATATTCAACACAAGATGGACTTTGCATGCACTCGGTTAATTGGAGCAAGGCTTTATGGCTTGCCTTGAATATTGAAAGAAAGTTACAAAAGCGATCCCTAAAGATGGAGCATCATTGACAATGATTCAAGCTCTTCTCAGTGGATGTTTTCTAATCCCTCTTCTTTTGCTCCTTCCCCTTGTCATCTTCATTTGTTTACAAGGCATGAAAAAGATACCCATAATTCTAAGTTTTAGCCCAAAAGCAATTGTAATGATAGTGGAAATGTTACGAGAATATTGTTATTATCACTAATGGTCTGCCCATTCTAATGAGGGATGTCTTATGCAAAGAGTTCTCAACACATATTTTTGTGGCTGAGAAAAAGGAAGGAGAAGGTTAAAATGATTATAGTAAAAAATCCCAGTTACATAAGTGGTTGTTGTGGACTTCCCAATTCATGGTGGGAATGCCCTTGCTACTAAGTACGGTAATTCTAACAATTCAAAAAAAAAATGGAAAAACAATTCTAAGCCCACAATTAGTCTTAATCATCACTTACTACTTCACATTAGACAAGGACGCTTTGTTTGCACAAAATTGTTGCATTATAGTTAATGGTAGTGATAAAAATCTTATTTCACAAGCTCATGTGACTTTTCTTAATTTTCCTTCAAAATGTTAACCTTGGTCTAAAATTTTAGGGTTGGATGTAGGATAAGGAACCAATGCAAGTTATGAAGATCCGTCAATTCACTTTTTCTATTGACCACTCTTTGATAGTATTAAGTATGATGGCACTCTTGTTGACTGTTGTGGTCTTATTCCTTGGAAGGTTTTATCAACACGATTGCCATGCAAGCTATTATACATTGTCTATTTTTGTAGAGAAGTTAGCTTCATGCTAGTGATTAATTTGAAATTGTATTTTAGTGGAAAAATTCACTTTTTTTTGGTGGAATAGTTCATAATTTATTCTAATCTTTTTTTGCAAGTGTACTAGTCACGATGATAAATTTGTGGTTTACTTCAGAGGGTTCTCAGTTCTTTCTAGATACACTTTTCATCATTTGCTTTGAATACTTATCTAGTGCTTTACCTTCATATTTTATCCCCTACACAATTGCTCCTAAGGTCCATGCTGTTATGTTTATTGGTTGTTTATGTGGAAAATTTTTCCCAAGGTTCTGCAAGGTAAATCCAAATGCAAAAAATACTATGTTACATATTGATATTTATTCAAGACATTCTTGTGTGATACTTGAATTTCATAAATCTAGATTTCGATTTCGTTATCTATATCAATATATAAGAACATGCCCATGGATTGTTCATATTTCTCAAACTGTGGAGTTGTTCCTTTCCTGTTGCATGTTCTTTTATATTGTTATGTTGTGATTCAAATTTCTAGTTGTGCTTTCCAGTTATTATCCTATGTAGTACATTATTTGTTAGATTATATCAAAAGTTATTCTTATTTTTTTTATTATGTATATTGAACATATTATTTCTAGCAACTTTTGATCTTCCTAGATTTTCTATTCCTTTGGTGTATATTTGCACCTTCAGGGGCAATTTCTAGTTTAAAGTCTAATTCTTTAAAGGGTGCTAGATCAATGGAAGAGCACCTACTTTACAAGCAAAAGGTTGGTGGTTCGATTCCATCATGCCCTGATATTCATAGAGAATGACGGCGATTAGCTTTTGGTGACAGATTCTCTTTTGACCATCACCAATAAGCTTATGGTGACATTTTTCGACCCTCACCAAAATATGAAATGGTGACGGTCAACGAATGCTGCCATATATACGCATCAATAGTGATGACCATTAAAGGTTCGTCACCATAAAACTTTGTTGTTGATATGAAATGGTGAGGGTCATTGTTTGTCATTATAGTCATTATTCGTGATAGACCTTGATGTCACCTATGAGTTTATGGTGACGCTCAATGAATGTCGCCATATATATATGCACCAATATTGACGACCATGAAAGGTCCATCACAAAAAATCGTCGTTGTTCAAATGAAATGGTGATGGTCACTATCCGTCATTATAATCAATATTCATGACGAACCTTGAATGTCACCACAACACATACTTTTGGTGATGCCAACTTTGGTGACGTTCAGATTTTTGGTGACAGAGGCTATTGTCCGTCACCATTGCTCATATGAAATGGTGACGGTTACTGTCTATTACTATAAATCATTATTGGTGACAAACCTTGAATGTCACCACAACACCTATACTTTCAGCAATGCCACTTTTGGTGACGTTCAATTTTTGGTGACGAAAGCTCTTTTGACCCTCACCAATGAGTTTATGGTGACCATTTTCACCCCTCACCAATGTATTTTTTTCTTGTAGTGATATATTCCACCGCTTGCACTCCAAAGAAACATTTGGAGGTTTTTTCATATAATTTTTTCTCCTACAATAGTTTGAGCACACTGTCAACATGTTGAACATGATCATTACAAGACCTGTTGTAGATTATTATATCATCAAAAAATACCAACACATTTTTTCTAAGGAAGGGTTTGAAAATTGAATTCATCAACCCTTGAAATGTAGAAGGTGCATTGGTAAGGCAAAAAGGCATGACCAAAAATTCATAATGGCCCTCATGAGTTCAAAATGTTGTTTTCAGAATATCTTCAGTCTTCATTCTAATTTGATGATATGCTGAACAAAGATCCAACTTGGTAAATTAAATTGCTCCATGTAATTCATCCAATAATTCATCAATCACGGGAATGGGAAATTTATCTTTAATAGTGAGTTTATTGAGCTCCCTGTAATCTGGACACATGCGCCATGGTCCATCCTTCTTATGCACCAATACTATTGGAGTAGAGAAACAACTTTGACTAGGTTGAATTATACCAGCCTCTAACATTTTTGCAATCATACGTTAAATTTTTCTCTTTTGGACATAAGGATATATGTAAGGCCTGATGTTTGGATGAACACTTTCTGAATCAAATGAATAGCATGATCATGATCACGAATAGGTGGGAGCCCGTTGAGAGTTTCAAACACCTTGGAATGATTATCCAAGACTTTTAGGAGATCTAGAGAAATAGATGATTTTGATGTTGGAACTTATAGTGAACATAATTGTGCAATTATGCCTCGTTGTTCTTTATTCATAAGCTTTGTCATGACAATAGAGCTTATTATCTTTCTCGGCTTCCCTGCGATACCTCGTAATTCAACTTCCTTTCCTTCCAAAAACAATTTCAAGTAAAGTTCTTGAAAATTAAAATTTATCGTCTCCAAATATTATAGCCATTGTAATCCTAGTACAACATTAGCACCTCCCATTGGAATGGAAATCATTGGACTATTTAATGCATATTCCCCCATGGTTAGCTTGATATTATGGCATTTTCTAGAGCAATTTATAGTTCCTCCATTTGCAACCATCACTTGACACTCTGGTGTTGGGTATGGGAAGTAATTCAATTCCTTGGCTACCTTACAATGAATAAAATTATGGGTACTACCAGAATAAATATACACTATTACATTTTTCTTCTTGATATGTCCTTCTATATTGAGAGTTTGAGGAATGGTAATTCCTTCCAATGCATTACAGGATATGTTCGGACTCATTTCCCATTTATTTAAGGTTGGTTCCTAGTGTATATCCTCTTCTTTTGAAGTTTCTTGTTCATTTTCTTCCTCCTCTTCAGAATTTATGTAAAATAATTTATTCTTAGCACACTTATGACCTTTAGCATATTTTCTATCACAATTGTAGCAAAACCCTTTTTCTCATTTTTATTCCAATTGTTGCGGTGTCAACCTTGTAGGTTGTGGAAGTCTAGGAGTAGCAACACTTCCATATATATAGGTGTGAGTGGTAGGCTTCCTTGTTGCCATAATTTTACATTCAATTTTTCTTGCCAACCTGAATTCCTTCTCTAATGAATCATGTTCCCAAAGGTGAACCTCATGTTGTATGTTATCCTTTAATGTCCTTGTGAAGACACCAATCCTATGTTCCCCTGGAATATCAGCTACACTATTCAATTTTTGGAAGTCCTCAATGTGCTCCACCACTGAACCCTTTTGTTTGAGATTTATCAATAGGCTAAAGAAGGTGTTGTTATTTTTATCCTCGTAATGTGCTATC
The DNA here is from genome assembly GCA_034641835.2 of Pinus albicaulis. Classification (NCBI taxonomy): domain Eukaryota; kingdom Viridiplantae; phylum Streptophyta; class Pinopsida; order Pinales; family Pinaceae; genus Pinus; species Pinus albicaulis. The sequence goes on along the minus strand of CM076579.1, from coordinate 1,109,760,136 downwards.
ATTTCCTCCATAAAAATTGACCAAGTGACATTTTTTTTACGAGAGAAAAGCCATCGATACCATACAAATGTATTTTGTTCTAAATATAAAGTTGCAATGCGTACATTTTGTGTGTTTTTCACATTATTGGGATCAAAATATTGCTCCAGATGTAGTATTCATGTTATGGGATCCTTGCCATAAAACTTCCTCATATCGATCTTTGGAATATGGTTGGTCTTCAATTCAACATTAGAGTTTATGAAATCACAATTAACATTTATTTTGTTCTCATTATTATTTTCCTCTACTATATTTTCGCCATTAGGAATAATTTCTTGTATCAAATTTGTCAAACCTTCCTTCAAACCTTCCATGTCTGCTTTTAGATCATTCTTCATGTCTTCCATGTTCTCTCATTTTTTCTTCCATGTCTTCCATGCCATTATTCAAACCTTCCATATTAGCTTCCACGTCTTTATTCAAGCCATCCATCATTGCTTCCATGTTTTTCTTCAAAACTTCCATTTCATTTTTTGTTTCTCGTTGCAAGAGCGAAAGTTGTTTCACTTTCTCTTGTAATTTTGATATATCAGGTTTTACTTCTTCCTCTTCATGAGTTATAGTAGAGCCTTCTGAGGGCTTAATGGGTGTTGAATTATTTTTAGGGGAAATTTTAGAACCCAATATCGATATCTATGCTTCAATGTGCCCTTGGAATCACTTCAAACTAATTTTTAAAACAAGACTTATGCAATTTGAAAAAATAATACGCACCTTTTTCTTTCTTTTGAGGAGCTTGATATTGAAACTGATTTATCTCTGTAATTTCAGTCCCCAAGATATTATCTTCAACCCTTTAGTAGCCCTTTGAATCTTCTTTCCAGTGCCACAAGTCTAACCTAATTTGGATTCTTCAAAAACAAAATTATGTCTAATCTCCCACAATGACCTAATTATGGATTGGTTCAATAGAGCGAACTTGTACGGTGTGCCACGTGTCACTGATTCCTCCTCTAGCTCTGAAATTGATATACATGAAACTACAATCAGTGTAATTTCAGCCACCTTTTACAGAATTCCAATCTAATGCTCAGAGAGAGAGTTATGACGATTTTCCCAAGGTCGCCTCTTTGAGTTGAAATTTGAGATCCTACAAAAACCATAACTTCCACAGATCATATCTTCGAAAATATTGTGAACGAAGATCTAAAATTTCTACACGGAGTTCCTCGGGATTTCTTCGTAAATGGGTTTTTTTTAGCTTCTTAACCTTCGTAGAAAAAAGGTTATAGAGAAAATTCCATGATGACCTGTTTGAAGTAGTGAAACCCTAGAATCCAAAGCTCTAATACCAAATGTTATGGAACCATCTCACAAAATAGAAGAAAAGAGAGATCAATGACTTAGAAAGCAGCCTCTTCGATGGGGAAACCTCCTTTACATTACATAAATGAAAAATTCTAGGATGATACAAATGGCAAAACCTCCTTTCTATATATAGGAGTCCATGGGGTCACAATATAATCCTAGCCGACCTAACAATAATAATGTAAGGGCACAACAATAAAAATAGTGGATTTTTATGGGGCATAATAATAACAATATGGGGGCTACAGGGGTACAAAAATAATAATAAGGGGGCTACACTAACAAAAATAAGGGACTACACTAGTAATATAGGGACCTATCAAACTCTCGGTTGAATGTCTCAAATCCTTCCGGCTGCTCTATGTACACCTATTCCCCAATCACTCAGTTGAGGAAGCCTGTATTTACATCCATATAATGTATTTTCCATCCTATTTGCGCCTAAAGTGCAAGAATATATCTAATTAAATAGTACATTGCTACTGGAGCAAATATATCCTCGTAATCTATTCCCTCCACCTAAGAGAAACCCTTTGCCACAAGTATAACCTTGTATTTCTAGACACTACCATCTATTGCTTGTGTCACCTTGTAGATCCACCTAGATCCTACAAATTACTTCTCCTCCAGTCTTTGGACCACTTCCTATGCACTATTTCTAATAATGGAGTCATACTCCTCTACCATGGTATCAACCCATATTGGTTGCTACACTGCTTCCTCGAATGAGGATAGCTCAATCTCTACACTCTCGCTCATCAGAGCCATGTAGCCTGTGTACCGATATGGGGACCTTCTCTTTTTGCGTTATGAAGTGGGTTCTCCCACATTCTCTCTAACATCATGCATCAACCTGGAAGCCTCTCTAGTGCACTTCCTTCCATCTCTGGATGTCTCTACCTGAGTGGGTGCTTCTACTCTCTGCTCCTCTGTTTGTGACTGCTCCACATCTTGAGGTTCTTCTTTTGGAGCTAAGAGCTCCTCATCTGCATGCAACTAAAGCTCCCTCTAAACGGAAATTTCCATGGCCTTTCCTTCATCGAATTTCACATCTCTAAAAACTACTTTCATCTTGTGAGATGGATGGTACACCCTATAGTTGTGACGTGTATCAATGTACGCCAAAAATATGCCCAATTTAGCTGTTGGTTCTAGCTATTTCTGTGAATCCTTAAAAACATGATAGTAAGCTGATGAACCAAATATTCTAAAGTGTGCCACATCTAGTTTCTTACCGAAAAAGGCTTCTTCTAGTGTTCTCATCCTGAGCATCTGATGTGGACTTTTTTTCTGCACATACACAGTTTTGTTGCATGCTTCCATCCACAAGTGCAATGATCTCCCTAATCATGTAACATCACCTAAGCCTCTCCCACAATTATTTTTTTCTTCCTTTTTGAAAACCCCATTCTATTGTGGGTTATGGGTTTCTATTAACTCTCATCGAATTCCTTCATATGCACATAAGTTCTTGAATTCATTTGACACATATTCTCCACCGTTGTCGCTCCTAAGATTCTTCACTTTTCTGCCTATGTATATTTTCAATAAGTGCTTTTAACTCACAAAATTTTGAGAACATATGTTATTTCTTCTACATGAAGAATATCCAACACTTGTTTGAAAAATCATCTACAAAAGTCACATAATATTTGTGCTTGGCTATGGAGGCTGTTGAGAATGGTCCACACACATATGAGTGAAATATTTCAAGGATCGCTTGCGCTATACTGTCGTTATCATGAAAGGTGACTTTGGTGCACTTCCCCAATATACACCCTTTGCATGTATCACACTACTCAAGTTCACCCTTCGGAATTCTTGTAGAAATTTGCTGCATGATCCTCAAATCTCCATGGTGTAGATGGCCCAATATTCTATGCCATAACTCACTAATGTCTTTGCTCTCCACCCTCTCTAATTTCATGCTCAAGACAACATAATCTTCTACATCCAATTTGTAGAGGTTATTTACCCTAACCCTGATCCTCTTCAGTTGTCTTGTGGCTATGTGATGAAGGAACGCCTCTCCTTTTCTAAACACCACGTCATAGCCATGGTCTTCCATAGCAACTGAAACTAAATTCTTCTTCAACACCGGAACATACATGACATATTTTAATGTGAGGGGAGAACCAGACTCCCTCCAAAAGGTAACAATAATGATGTTGGTCATGTTATACCTTCCATCATCTCCCATATCGATGTTCATCTGGAGGTCATTCTCCTCCAGGTCGCTGAAGAACTCTTTGTTGTCGGTCAAATGGAATGAGGCTACACTATATAGGTACCAAAATATACCAATCACTGATGACACCATGCATGCGATGAGAGTAAAAAAAAACTCAAATTGTGAAGAAAGTACTTAACTTATCACTCTTCCTGAGGGCTTCTTGTCAGCCTTCCTATGCAAATGATTCATGGCATAGTGTCCTAGCTCGTGATAGTGAATAAATTTAATCTTATACAAGTCCTTATTCTTTCCTTTCTGACTAGAATCTGATTTGGAATGGGATGACTTCCCTTTTCATTTCTTTTCCTTACCATATAAGGCATAGTTCTCCTCATCATCGTACTTTTATGAGGATCCATCTCTGATGTTTTGCTGAATCTATTCTTGTACCAAGTTAGAGCACAAATTCTCCCACTCTGGTAGCTTCTCCCTCACATTTACTGAATCCTAGTAGTTGTGGCAGCCCTTGGGAATGCCTAGAAGTGTTAGGATCACCAGATCATCTTCAGAAACTATAATACCAACACTTCCGAGCACATCCTGACATTGGGTAAACTTGGTCAAGTACTTTTGTATTGTGTCGCCCTTCTCCATATTGATTTTCCTGAGATTTTCCTTCGATTCCAGCTTCATGTGATCACTACTTTTCTGAAAAAAACTGTTAAGGCATTCCACATTGCATATGGATTTTCCTTTCCATTGAGGTTTTAAATGATATGATCTCAAAATAATTCCAATAGAATCCTTCTGACCTTTGCTATGCATTTATTCCACTCTACTACGGCTTGTGCATCAGTTGTAGCTAGTTTTGGGACGTTATTATCAATGAACTCCTTCAATCCATTTTCCTCAAATATTACTTCCATCCGGCCTCTCCAGAGAATGTAATTCAAGATACCCTCAAGAAAATACTCGAGCCTCAGACCATAGAACACCATCTTGATCCTGTTACTAGCTTTGGAGAATAAATTTACAAAAATTGTTCCTCCTGCAAGTAAAAAATGATATTCTTCTCTTCTATAGTGATTTCATCTCTGATACCATATATAAAATCCACTTAGATTCAAAATTATAATGGTAATATGCTAAAACAATAAACTTTATTATACTCTACCAATTGTGGAAACTAATTATGATCGTTAAATCATAAAGCATAAAAGAGAAAAAAATTCCAATAACACATTACATAGTGATTTCTAGGGGAAATCCATAGCTAAAAACCCCAATATATGTATATTTCATTATTCAGAAAATATGAGAAGATTACAATGTTTTTCTCCAACCTGAGAAACCTATGCACTATCTCTATCTGTCTCACTGCTTCCTAAACAAGCCTAGGCCAATACTTAACCAATTTTCTGCCTTCGTGGATCTCTATTTTCTTTCGTTGTTTCCTTGGGTAATTAGCCTCTATTAACTAGGGAAATTCCAAATATGAATTGCACAATATATCTAGGGCCTTCCTATGACTGCATGCACCACCTATACAATTTGCATTATTATACAATTGATAGTACACTGCCCATGAACTCCAATCTCAACTGGGTATTTATCTAATCTGACATGCATGATTTTTTTATTGTTGATATATCAGTTATTTGATTGATCACTACATGTGATTCAAGCTCAAGTTCCACACTCTGACCTCTCACTAGTTCCTCCATCAGCTGGAACTAGTTAAGCTAAATTTAACTCAGATAAACTAAGTTAATTAATTACAACTAAAAGCAAACTCAGCTAGGGCTCCTAAAAAGTAGGAACCACTCTACATGACTCAAGTTATACCCTCAACTCATATTAAATGAACCAACTATGTGAAACTAACTTATTTAACTCATACATGTTGTCATGTGATGTGGAATTACAAATTTATTCTAATTTAATTCAAGGGAAAATTAAATTATAATCTTTCTTTGTGCCATTTTCAACATAAATGTTTAGAAGGGTATATGTGTTGTTTTTCATCTGATAAACAGACACAGTGGGTCAAATGGTTTCCCTTGGTAAAATGGTGGTACAACACATCCTTCCATACTTCCATTTGTGGCACTTTATGGATATCATCCCCCATATATCACATCATTGGACTTGAAAGGGACTATAAAGGCTCAAGTAGTAAAGGAAAACATATGATACCAACAAGAGGTCTTTAAAATATTAAAGGGAAACCTGGTTATGGAACAAAATAGGATGAAACAAAAAGCATATGAATATCACAGTGAAAGGGAATTTGAAATGGGGGATTGGGTATTTGTGAGGCTACAACCATATAAACAGATTTCCCTCAAGCAAAAAAACAAGGACAATAAAATAGCATCGATGTATTATGGACCATATAAGGTGTTGCAAATTATTGTAAGTAATTCTTACAAATTAGAGTTTAATATACATCCACATGTACATTCATTCTTCTATGTTTCTTGCTTAAATAAAGAAATCCATGAAAATATCTTATTCCAAAATATTCTACCAAAGATTAATGAAGAAGGGAAAATAATATTATCACCAAAAAAAATATAAGAAAAAAGGACTAAGAATCCAATAAGTTGAACAATTACTTAGTACCTCGTCAAATGGAAGCCTACCAGTGGAAGAAGTAACATGGGAAGATGCCTTGTCTATGTATAAACACCCATATATAGTTGAGCATATGTGTGCATCGTATGTATGCTAATAATACTTATTGGAATCAAGAATAAAAGTCAACCACTCAATAGGTAGGCTAATAAAATAATGTAAGATAATATGATCAGGTAGGAGTATTACATACACCCCTCCTTCAAAAAAAAATTCCTTTAAATTAGATTCAAAGGGGTACAAGCAATCTAGAAGTAGTATGACAATAACAAAATAGAGAGAGATATAGTAGTCAAATTAAGTAATTCAAGCAAGAATTCCACTTCCCATCTAGAGTCTCTAGCTAACCTATATTAGCCTTCCTACCTAACATACTTTTGTTCCCATCATATCCATCCTTTGCTACAATATACTATGACATTGACTATACCAACCTAACCACTGATAGAAACAATATGGCAGAAGCGTCGACTATATCAACCTAACTTCCCTAGCAGGAAATTAACAATTTTCATCACACATCTAGGGTAGCATGTCCACCACTTCCCTCCCACGATCCTAATCTTGGTGGTTACATGGCGGGAAATTCCTCCACCCCTCCTCAAAGGACTAGGTTCAACACCCTAATATGGACCACACTATGACTTTGTTTAGATACTTGTTGTCGAATAATCCAGCCGAACAGTCATGTCACTTGCAATATCCATATTAAATCATGTCATAATAGTGCATATCAAGTAGGTACAAAATGTAATATAACAATGTACATTATACCATTTCTCATTGGTTGTCTCAGCATCCACCATTGACTAACATCGATCTTAGCTATCACATATTCCTTTCCAATATGCAGGTTAGTTCTCATCCATGTATATACATAACAAATATATAGATATAAGTGATCATAATCATCATGTTATTAAGTTTGGTATCCATGTACCCATTTTTTTTCAATTAATATCAGCATGTTGGAAATAAATATTACATCAAATAAAATCATAACTTTGATAAGTCGTTCACTAGATAAATCATATCCAAATAAGTTATACATCAGGTAAATCATGCATTAGATAATTCATACATCAAATAATTTATTCAAAAAACCTAATTCACCCAATTTTTTATATAATTTCATCTATCCAACTGAAATGCATCAATATTATTGTATAGTGTTCATAAATAAAACACAGGAAAAATACCAATAGGGCCTCATCATAGGTAGTTATCGAGGTCAAAATGAGCATAAAAAATGGTCAAAATTTGAGGGGTAGTCACAATGTATAGTCTTTTCATCCCCCCGGGTAGCATATCCTGGCCTATAGTTGTCTCATTGAACCTTGAACGAGTCCACCAAGTGATGCTTGAGTTGTCGAACCCTGCAGTCCAATATGCATAAGTGTTTGACCATTATGCTTCCCACATCTAATATATGCAATTCCATCCAATCAATTTTGTGATTTTTATCAGAAACATAATGTCACAGAACATATACATGAAAAACATCAAGATTTTTATGCAAATGGGGTGGTAGCACAAGACAATAGGAAATTGGTCCAATTTTATCTTTGATTTTAAAAGGTCCTATAAATCAAGGTGAAAATTGTGTTCCTTTCATAAACTAAATGGTTATTTTTTTGGATTGGATACAAATAAAAGCTTAGTCTCCTACTTCATAACTTTGATCTTTCCTATGTTCATCGGAATAACCCTTATACATGTCTTGTTCTTCCTTTAACCTACGAATCTATCTTAATTGTTCCTCCATTTCTTGAACCAATTTTGGCCCAGCTATTGCTTTGTTCTCTAATATTTTCCAAATTAATGGTGTCATGCATGGCCTTCCCAATAAATATTGATAAGGACGCATATTGATTGAATTTTGGTAATTTTTATTATAGGAAAACTATAACAATGGTAAGTACCTTTCCCATTGAGTCTGATTATCCATGACATACATTCTAAGCATATCTTGCATAACCTTATTTACTCGTTCGTTCTACCCATTTATTTATTAATGATATGCAGTGCTCAGGTTCAACTGAGTCCTCAACATTGACTTCAAACTTGTCTCAAATATATATGTAAATTTACAGTCCCTATCATAAACGATATTTGTGGGTAATCCATGTAGCTAGATAATTTTTCCTATAAATAATTGTGCCACACTTTTAACATGTAAGTGTCTTTCACTAGGATAAAATGGAGAATTTTGGTCAATTTATCAACTACATCCAATATGGAATTTTTCCTATGTGAAGTGAGTGGAAAACCCACAACAAAATCCATAGAAATTACCTCCCATTTAGATATAGTAATTTCATGCGGTTGCAGGAGTCCTGCTAGATGGTGATGATCAGCCTTCACTCATTGAAATTCAAGACACTTGGCGACAACTAGACTACGTCACACTTCATGCTTGCCCAATAGAATAGTTACTTAATGTTTGCATACATCTTCTTCACACTAGGATTTTTATAGTATAGTGCTCTATGTGACTCTTAGAGGATGGTTCTTTGTATACCCCCTTCTTTAGGGATGTAAATTCTCCCTTGAAGTCTCAATAGTCCATCTGATTCAAGGATATACCCCTCAAACTTTGGTTCTATCTACTTCCCACTCTAGAGCATTGATGAAACCTCTAGATTCAAATTATCCTCAAAGAGCTTCTCCAACAAATACTCCCTCAAATTGACCCTCTAGGGTACCAGGGGGAAGGTTCGTGGCCTCTTTCTTAGTGCATCATCCACCACATTCCCCTTTCCCTTGATGTAAAAAATCAAAAAATCGCACTCACTCATGAATTCACTCTACCACCTGAACCTAGAATTTAGATCCCTCTTAGTGAAGAATTTCTTCAAGCTCTCATGATCACTTAATGACTCAAAGTTTCTTTCGATAAGGTAGTGTCTCCATAGTTTCAAATCTAGCATCAGTGTTACTAATTCCAAGTCATGGGTACATCTAACTCTTCATGTTTCTTCAAATTCCTGGAAGCATAAGATATGAATTAGACTTCTTGAATCAACATTACTCCCAATCCCTGCTTAGAATCATATGTACATACAATGAAGTCCTTCTCCATTGCAGGCACTCAAAGGATTGGTGCACTAGTTAGTAATATTTTTAGTTTGATGAATGGAGTGCCACATTCATTTTTCCATTCATACCTAACCCCCTTTCATTGTAATGTAGTGATGAGTTTCACAATCTTCGAAAACCCTTCCACAAATCACAAATATTCAATAATAACCCACTAGCCCCATGAAGCTACACACATCATGAGAATTTTCAGTCTTGGCCAATACATTATGGCCTTTACCATTTCTGGGTCAATTGAAATCCCTTCTCCTAAAATGATGTGCCCAAGATAATGAATTTTGTTTTGAGAGAAAGAAAATTTCAATAGCCTTTCATACAACTAATTTCCCTTAGGAATTTCAATACAACCCTTAGGTTCTCTTCATGGTCCTTTTCATTCTTGGAATACACAATAATATCATCCAAAAATATTTTTACAAATTGGTCCAAATACTTCCAAAACATGTCATTCATGAAACTAATGGAAATTTTTGGTGCATTGGTCAAACTAAATGGAATTACTATGAAATCATGGTGCCCAAACTGAGTCCGAAAGGAAAATATTTCGAATTTCACCTTCCTTAATCCTCAATTGGTGGTATCTGGAACGCAGATCAATTTTCGAGAAACCTACTACTCTCTTCACTTGGTTGAAGAGGTCATCTATTCTAGGTATTGGGTACCTATTCTTAATCGTGGCTCGATTGAAGTCCCTATAATATATGCACAATCTTAAGCAACCATCTCTCTTCTTGATGAAAATTACCGACACACCCCAAGGTGAAATACCATGTCTAATAAATTCCAAATATTAAAGCTCTTTTAACTGCATATGCAACTCACAATTTTTTTCATTTTTCATCATGTAGAGTGGCTTGGATATTGGCTTTGCACCAAGTTTTAGGTCAATTGTGAAATTGATCTCCCTTACATGGGGTAATTCTGAAAATTATTTGGGGAAAACATCCTCAAATTTTGACAAATATGTGTGCTAATATAGGGATCAGGGACCTTTCTATTCCCTTAAAGCCTCAACCACATATAGTTTACATCATTGACAAAGATAAAATTTTACCTTCATCATGGATATGAATCGTAGGGACACTCCTCTTTTGATACCACAAATATCACTTGTCCTACCATCATCATCTACACGCCCTAATTAACTGACTGTGCAGAAGGAATATTTGGCTTGACATCCATTCACTTGAGAAAACCAAGATTAAAGTAGAGTGGAGAGTTGTTCATATTTAGTTTCCGAAATCAAATAATTTTATAGTGTTCTCCCTATTGATTACTCCATTTCTCTTTTACTTATCCTCAACCTCTGTCCTAACTACGGGTCTTGGTGTGGAATCGAAACGTCAATATTCAAAAATGTCTATTGTGGAGAAATTTTTGGCACCTCAGATTCAAGATCATCCCCACATAAATATGAAAACCCTAATTAATTCCCTATATGGAAGGGAAATTTGTCTTGAGATTCGTTCACTTGAGAAAACCAAGATTAAAGTATAGAGGAGATTTGTTGATCTTCAGTTTCTAAAATAAAATAATTTGAAAGAGTTATCCCTATTTATTACTGCATTTCTCTTTTTATTCTCCTTGACATTTTTCCTAACGATGGGTCTTGGTGTAGACTTGAAACGTCGATATTCAAAAATGACTATAGTGGAGCAATTTTAGGCATCTCAGATTCAATATTATCCCCACAGAAATCTGTAAACCCCAATTAATTCCCTGTATGGAAGGGAAATTTGGCTTGAGATCAATTCACTTGAGAAAACTGGGATTAAATTAGAGATAAAAGTTGTTGATCTTTAGTTTCTGAAATCAAATAATTTGATAGTGGTCTCCCTATTTACTACTCCATTTCTCTTCTGCTTCTCCTCGACCTTTGTCCTGATGATGGATCTTGCTGTAGACTATAAATGTCGATATTCAAAAATGGTTATTGTGGATAAATTTTGGGTATCTCATATTCAAGATCATCCCCACAGAAATCTACAAACCCTAATTAATTCCCTGTACAGAAGGGAAATTTGGCTTGAGACCTGTTCGCTTGAGAAAAATATGATTAAAGTAGAGAGGAGATTTGTTGATCTTCGGTTTCAGAAATCAAATAATTTGATAGTGCTCTCCCTATTTATTACTCCATTTATATTTTGTTTCTCCTCAACCTTTATCCTGGAAATGGGTCTTGGTGTAGACTCGAAACTTAGATATTCAAAAATGACTACTGTGGAGCAATTTTTGGCATCTCAGATTCAAGACCATCCCCACAAAAATCTGCAAACCCTATACAAAGGGAAATTTGGCTTGAGATCTGTTCACTTGGGAAAACTAGGATTAAAGTAGAGAGGAGAGGTGTTGATCTTCAGTTTCTGAAATTAAATAACTTGATAACTCTCTCCCTATTTATTACTCCATTTCTCTTCTGCTTCTCCTCAATATTTTTCCTAACAATGGGTCTTGGTATAGACTCGAAACATTGATATTAAAAAATGACTACTGTAGAGAAATTTCTGACATCTTAGATTCAAGGTCATCCCCACAGAAATCTACAAGCCCTAATTAATTCCCTTTACGGAAGGGAAGTTTGGCTTGAGGTCCGTTCACTTTAGAAAACGAGTATTAAAGTAGAGAGGAGAGTTGTTGATCTTCAGTTTCTAAAATCAAATAATTTCATAGTGCTCTCCCTATTTATTACTCCAATTCTCTTTTGCTTCTCCTCTAACTTTGTCCTGACGATGGGTCTTGGTGTATACTCGAAACGTCGATATTCAAAAATGACTATTGTGTAGCAATTTTTGGCATCTCATATTCAAGATCATCCCCACAGAAATCTGCAAACCCTAATTAATTCCCTATACGGAAGGGAAAATTGACTAGAGATCCGTTCACTTGGGAAAAGAAGGATTGAAGTAGAGAGGATAGTTGTTTATCTTCGGTTTCTGAAGTCAAATAATTTGATAGCACTCTCCCTATTTATTACTCTATTTCTCTTATGCTTCTCCTCGACCTTTTTCCTGAAGATGGGTCTTAGTGTATACTCTAAATGTCGATATTCAAAAAGGACTATTATGGGGCAATTTTTGGAATCTCAGATTCAAGGTCATCCCCACAGAAATCTAAAAATACTAATTAATTCCCTGTATGGAAGGGATTTTTTTCTTGATATCTGTTCACTTGGGAAAAACATGATTAAAGTAGAGAGGAGATTTGATGATCTTAAGTTTTTGGAATCAAATATTTTGATAGCACTCTCCCTATTTACTACTCCATTTCCCTTCTGCTTCCCCTCAACCTTTATCCTGACAATGGGTCTTGGTTTTAATATCCCAAATGGGATATTTTATGAATTTTTCCGGAAATTAATTCAACCATAAAATTCCCAAAAGATTTCCATGTAAAAATACCTTGAGAAATTCAAACCGTCAACATTATAAACAATCAACCACAATATTTACGGCAAATGGAAAATAGAACGTGCAACTGAATAATAGATATTATAATCATGCAGAAGATCTCAACCTTATTTTATTAATATAAACTGCTAGTACAAAAACTAGAGATGGTTGAAGCAATCGTCGCAAATAGATCTACAACAATGTCGCAACTAGCCTCCAAAACAAACTAGAAATAATTGAAACCTATGAGTCCTGAATGGATCCACCAAGGGAATATATGGGTGCTCGCCTACTCTCACTAAATCACCAAAGGGTTTTCATCTCATGGCTACTACTGAAGTAGAGAATCCAAGTTCTCAAACCTATCACACAAATAATGATCCAATCCAAGATATCTCCAAATGACCTTCGCTTCTCCTTTTATAGATCTAATGGATAGATCTCCAATCCTCTAGAAGCATCTTATTTTATTATTTTATTATTATTCTCGAAGATCCTCCATTAACTCTATCAAAGTGACTTTAATTTAATTATATTTCACTTAAGTCACTTTTGGCCCCTTTTCCTCTAAATATTATTTTTCCTTTAATTAAATGATTAATTAAAGTCATTTTTAATTAAGGAAAATAGTATACTGCCCATGGTACTATCTCTGTCCACTATAATTCACTTCTCAGCTTCCCATCCTGAAGATCTCCTCATTCTGGTTCCAACAAAATATTACACTAAGGTGGTCTATCATGTATTCCTCTCGGAATGCCACCTTGAGCGTAATTAATTGAGTTAAGCCCAAAAATAACTCAGTTTTATGAAAGTTGTAGGAATGCACCGGAATGAAAGAAAAATTTTGCAGATGATGGGATATATCAAACGAATGCCATCGGTCATCATAGAAACTCCTCAAAACTCCTCCAAAAATCCCCTGGGCCCACTAATGACACCAACCTATATCTGTGACCTGTCTGCTCCCAACTCTGGAAGTCCATCCTAACCATGTCATAGGTGATACCGAAAAAAGGAATATTACAAACCTTCCACCCCAATATTTATTTCCCTCAAGAAATCCAAATATGTGGGCCACCCTTGGCGCAATGAAACTGAGACCCAATGCCTAAATCCCATAAAAACCCCTGGGTGTTGTTATGCACCTGTTTCAAGCCACCTGGAATAGACCCCTCAATGCCAGGATCTCAAACTGATCTCTCATTGTACCGGTCATCAAAAAATCCTCCAAGATCCCAATGCCACCATGGCCAATCATTGCCCAAGTCCCACGGCTCGAACTACGTACTGCCTCTGGCTATAGCTACTTCCCCATGAAGCGAAGTCTACCAACGAGAATCAATTCTCCACGGCTCCTGTTGTGTTGTACCTCTAATTGTATAATTTTCCCCACCAACTTTGTAACAACTCGTCACCTCTCTCCAGTCCAACTCCCAGTCTAGGCCGAGGTCAACACTGATCTGTGGATGTCGAGATAGTGCTACTAAAATATTGATGGACTGTCGATCCACAATACATGTCCCAATGGAACATGTAACATCTCTCCCGTCCAAGTGCTCCTGTCTAAATGTACCCGGGACTAAGAATGATATTATATCAATAGAATACCAACTCATCACCTCTCTCCAATCCAACTCCAAACTCGATCTGATGCTAACCTTGCTCACCTGAAGTCAGGATGGAATGTTGAAGAACTGTCACCCTCTGCCCCACTGCCAATGGAAATCTGTAGCATCTGTCATGTCTAAGGGCCTCTGCTCTACTATGCTCCCTACGAAGAATATTGTACCATCAAGAGGGTACCAACTCATGATCTCCCGCCAATCTAACCTGGAAGACTAATTTAATGTAGTGACATCTGCATACGAAACATGTGTGGAGTGTTGTATCCAACCCATACTCAAATCACGCCGCTCTATCTCATCTGCCAACGAGATCTTCCTGTAGAGGAAGGCCCCTCTCTTTATAAAAGGCCAATGTGGGTGGTATATGCTGCAAGCCCCAACGATGTACTCCTAGAGAGTGCTACTCCCTAAAAGCATCGTTGCTCTGCTAACTGCATGTGCATCTATTTGCACCTCATCTGTGTATCAACCCGACGATGGATGCTCCACCATATCCAATAGCTCACCCCTCTCCTGATCAGGAATTTCATGCTCCTGTTGTATACTAGCTTCCTGCAAAACTATCCCATCAAACTCCAACATCTCATGAGGATACGTATCTGCAACTATTGCCTCCCTGCTAGATGCACATACATCTTTCTACTCCTCACCCATGGCTGACCCTAAGGGTAGCCGTACATCCATCACAAAATCAATGTGAGCCTCCATCTGGCTCTCCCCAAAAGGACTATCATGCATGATGTGCATAGCCTCCTCCTCTTTTGACTCATGCTCCATCATATGTTGCTCTGGTTGAATCGTCACAAATGGTGCATCACCCGGAGTATCTCTCGTAGAGTCCCCTGACTGCTCACCCTGCACACTGGAATACATCTCCGGACTATTGTCATCAACTCTGCATGATTTCTCTCGCTCCCCGTAATCATCCTCATATGATCCCATGGACTCATCTGACGAAGAGTCCTCATCCTAGCATATAGAAGGAATGTCCTTATGTTCTGCCTCTGCCACATCATCTGCATCACTCAAGCATGAGTGATCAGGCCCTCAAGGTTCTTTGTAGATGAACCAAAGTCCCTTCCTCCTCAACTCATTTCTATTTCCTGATCCACCAAACTGGAACAACTCCTCCCTGTTCAATTTTCTCGCAGGTGAGACAAACTTCTCTCTCATCCAAATGCTCAACACCCTAGTCTGCAACTCTCAACAAATGGCCTCATAGTCTCTCATACATGACGACAGGATGGACTGCATGTGTGTTATGACTGTGTCAGCATGATTTCTCCTAATGTTGAAGAATCATTGGAACATCTGCAGAATCAAGCCATCACATTCAAGATCAAACATGATGCAATATGTTCTGAATGTGGCCATACCTCCTAAAACCTCAAGCTTCTTCCTAAAGGTAGATTATGCACTGTTGTCCAAATCCTAAAACGTCCCTACCATCAGTCTGAAAACTCTCCTCATAATTTCATCATTGTAAGGGGACGTAGGGGCAGTTAGTCTCGTGATTTCACTGAGACAAGCTGCAACTCGAAGTGTGACCCCTACACAAGTTTCCTCCAAGAACTTGGGTTGTATGAGAGCAAGCATACATGTTTTTAAGGCCCAAATTAATTTTCTCCCATCTAACTGTTTTAATTTGGAAAGGAGTTCATCAAGTTACTCAAGTTTGGAAAGAATTCTCCATGTGATCTTCATTTGTTTCAAATTTATCCCAAGCGCAAGAATTTTGTGCCTTATTTATAGTTCTTTCTGTAGGTACCTGGATTTCCCCTTTTGAAGAATGGCATAAACCCCCTTCGAGAAAGGAATGTTGTTCTGCTTGGGTTCTTGTTCCATAGAAACAATGTGGTTCAAGGCTTCAATGGTTGTGTTTCCATGTGGGTTTAGGAGGTATTTTAAGAACTCCATGTTTATGCCAACAATACAAAGTTATGATAACAATGAAAGGTACCACAAAAACACCCTACATACATTAATCCATTTCCCAACCATCAATCGGAAATGAAACTAATGCCAATAAAAATGATGCATTATTGGCATGTTGTTACATTGCTCATTTCAATACCCTGCCCCAACCGATAAATCTAGCTCCGGCAAATAATTTAGGCTCTAGGAAATAAGTTGGGCTCTAGCAAACTTGTTTTTGCACAAAAAGATGAATTTATCCTAGTAAAGCAAGATAAAAAAAATTTACCCCAGATGCAAGGAAATGATCTCTCCTCAGCTCTGTGTTGACTCTGGAAATTATGCAACGGTTGGAAATGTTGTTGCTAGCTGACTTCAGGCTATCAGTTGGGCTACTTCTACTGCTCAGAAAATTCTAGGAATTTGGTAAGGTGATCCTTGCCCAAAACCCATAGAAACCCAGAAATGGTTTCCTCGAATTCCAACCTTCAAAATATGACCCTTTTTCTCCTAGCTTCTGTAGATGTTGGTTAAGTAGGGACTGCATAAATGAGTTGATCTATTTCTTAGAAAATTCTAGGATTTTAACCACAGACTCTACTCAGGAAACCCACAGAAACCCAAAAATGGTTTTCTCTAATTCCAACTTTCAAAATTTTCCCTTTTTGCCTAGCTCCTATAACTGTTGGCTTAGTAGGGACTATGTAAATGGGCTGATCTACTGCTCAGAAAATTCTGAGATTTTAAACACGAACACTACTAACAAATCCCAGAAAAAAAGAAGAAAAATATTAGGCAAATTCTAGTTGAATAATTTTTTCCCTCCAATATAAATTTGGCCCAGGAAAATGCTCTATCGCAACAATTCCGCACTAGCTGCTGCAATGGATTGGCCAAAACACCTACATCCAGTGCTCAAAAAATTCTCAAAAATTACTCCCAGACTCCTCAAGCCAATCCAAAAATAACCCGGAAACGGTTTGGCCAAATCATGATCCTCCAAAATTGACCCTAATAAGCCCTACACTCTCCCAGTAGCTGTTGAATACGTTGTCTACAAAATGATCACCGAAATACTCAACAACCCTCCAAATGTGCAACAAATAATCCCTCTTGCACTTCCTCTATCTCCCTCAAAAAACAACGCTCAAATGGTTGAGATCTTCCTCCGCAACTAGGCTCAACTCTCCTCCTCTGTGCTGGCCTAGAGACTGCCAGGCTACTCCAGAAATAGAATATCAATCTCAACCCTTGGAGGTTCTCCTATAGCTGAAAAGCTAATGAACCTTGCAACCAATAACAAACACAAGAACCCAGTTATGTTCTCCAGAAATGCACACTCCAAAATGAGACAAACAAATGCAGAAGCTGAAGATAAACAACTCGAGCAACTGAGACCAAAATCAATGGTGCAATAATGCATGCAAAAGTAATAAATCTTCAATCTTATTCTGAACTTGATGTGTAGAAAACCCTTGAACTTGGATTTTTCGGTAATTTGTAAAGTAAACCCTTAGGCTGGCAAGATCACTAGCTCTAATACCACTGTAATATTATTCCAAATGGGATATTTTATGAATTTTTCCAGAAATTAATTCAACCATAAAATTCCCAGAATATTTCCATGTTAAAATAACTTCAGAAATTCAAGCCATCAACATTATAGACAATCAACCACAATATTTACAACAAATAGAAAATAGAATATGCAACTGAATAATAGACATTATAATCATGTAGAATATCTCAACCTTATTTTATTAATATAAATTTCTAGTACAAAAACTAGAGATGGCCAAAGAAATGGTCGCAAATAGATCTATAACAATGCCACAACTGGCCTCCAAAACAAATTTGAAATAACTACAACCTTTGAATCCTGAATGGATCCACCAAGGGAAGAGATGGATGCGTGCCCACTCTCACTAAATCACCCGAGGGTTTCCGTCCCGGGGCTACTACTGAAGTAGAGAATCCAAGTTCTCAAACCTCTCACACAAACAATGATCCAATCCAAGATATCTCCAAATGACCTTCGCTTCTCCTTTTATAGTTCTTATGGATCGATCTCCAATCCTCTAGAAGCATCTTATTTTATTATTTTATTATTATTCTAGAAGATCCTCCATTGACTCTATCAAAGTGACTTTAATTTAATTATATTTCAGTTAAGTCATTTTTGGCCCATTTTCCTCTAAATATTATTTTTCCTTTAATTAAATGACTAATTAAAGTCATTTTTAATTAAGGAAAATAGTATATCGCCCATGGTACTATCTGTGGCCACTATAAGTCACTTCTCAGCATCTCGTCTTGAAGATCTCCTCATTCTGGTTCCAACGAACTATTACACTAAGGTGTTCTATCATGTATTCCTCTCGAAATGCCACCTTGAGCATAATTAATTGAATTAAGCCCAAAAATAACTCAGTTTTCTGAAAGTTGTCAGAAGGCACCGAAACGAAAGGCAACTATGCAGATGATGGAATATATCAAGTGAATGCCATCGGTCCTCATAAAAACTCCTCAAAACTCCTCCAAAAATCCCTTGGGCCCGCTAATGACACCAACCTGTATCTGTGACCTATCTGCTCCCAACTCTGGAAGTCCATCCTAACCCTATCATAGGTGATACCAAAAAAAGGAATATTACACTGGTGTAGACTCGAAACGTCGATATTCAAAAATTAATATTGTGGAGAAATTTCTAGCATCTCATATTCACGATCAACCCCACAGAAATATGAAAACCCTAATTAATTCCCTATATGCAAGGGAAATTTGGCTTGAGGTTTGTTCACTTGAGAAAAATCGGATTAAAGTAGACAGGAGAGTTATTGATCTTCAGTTTCTGAAATCAAATAATTTGATAGCTCTATCCCTATTTATTACTCCATTTCTCTTCTACTTCTCCTTGACCTTTGTCTTGATAATGGGTCTTGGTGTAGACTTGAAACATCGATATTCAAAAATGACTACTGTGGAGCAATTTCTGACATCTCATATTCAAAATCACTTTCTTTTTAAAACAATCTACCAAAGCTCGATGAGCTTCTAGCCAACCCATTTTTATAATTACATTGTATGTCCCCATTGCCATGATGTATGCCTTCAACTTAGTCTTACACACTTGAGTTTTACCTAAAATTGGTCAATGTTAATTTTGAATGTTTTTTTAACCCAAGAATTTATTTCAAGTTGTTTCAACTCATCATGCTCATAGATTTCCAACCCACACTTTTCTAATGCAATTGGTGAAATGAAACTATCATGTCTTTGGTTTGTAATGTGATGCCTATAAGTGATGTCACAAGTTCAAATTGATATTTTTCTAGTATCACAAGCATCAAAGTGGTATTCTACAGTACCCTACCCTTTAGTTGTTGTCAAGTTTAGTGAAACACCTATAAAATGGTTGTGGGGGTGTTACATGTACCTTGTTCTATTTGTAACATCATGATATGCTTACATCGCTATGAAGTTAATTAGCCTATCTTGTTCTACCAGCAATGTCTTGATTTAGATGGGGATTTCTTCGATCAATGTTTTGTAACATCCTTTCTTAAATTCTTCTAATTTTTTATTTAAGTTTTTACAGTACCTAAATAAATTTTAAAGCATAATTTTAATCACATTGAACCAAATATTTACTACATGCATGACTTCACCTTCAAAGTAGGAACTTCATTTTTTTTTCTTTTTTCGCATTCTAGTTACCCTCTACATACAGTAGCCAACATTAACATTGTTTTGGCATTTATGTAATATTCCAAAATTGGAACAGCTACACTATTAGGAATATCTTAAGATATTACCAATGTGGAGATCAACAATACATAAACATAAGCTGGAAATAGCAGTGAATAACATCAACTTCAGAAAATGTAATAAGATCTTATAGCCATCTCATTAATGATATAGTATCAGAAAGTGTACAAGATCTTGAGGAAATTATCACTCAAGCTTAGGCAAATCCACCATCAAAAGCACAAGTACAATAATCATGAAATGCACTGCTACATGTGATAAGCCAAGCTAAAACTGTGCAGTCTATGAAGTATAGCTGCTACAAACTGATGTCAATACATGAATCTAGCAATGTATATTTCAAAAAAAGATGGGGGAGCAAGATCTCAACCCCTGGAAACAACAATACACAATCCTTAGAAGGATTGGCTTAAATATACACAAAATGGCAAATCTTCATAAATACCGGAGTAGCAGGGTAGCAACTGCTACTTAGAAATTGGAAATGGATGGAGATAGCTGAAGATGCTACAAATGATGGCTGAATCTCATCCAATGGACCTCTCAGGTGAAAGGCTGATCCAATCCCTGAAGATCTCACCCTTCAAAATAGTGGGGCAAGTCCCCACTGCAATTTCACTCAGAAATAACGCAGTCTAGAGAAGGGATTGCGCTGATGGTGATGGGAAGTGCTTAGCCTGATGCCAAAGATCTGTAATAAGCTCCAAAGGCTTCCAAACTGATATCCCAAAAGAAAGAGAGACTCCTCCTCTGACAAACAAGAGATGGAAGTGGTGTTGTGAACCCTCACTGCAACACCCTGCAACACAACATTATTCTGCTGCAGAAATAACGATGTCCAGGAGGAGGATGCTTGGCCTCAAGCCTGCATGTGAGGCAAATCAATACAACTCCTTCAAGAGGCCTCTCAAGGAAGGAGAAGGATTCCTAAATAGGAAATCCTTGTGCTAAGCAGCACTACAACTCTGCTAAACAGCAGGAGAATGCACAATGTCTAAATAGACAATGAAATCAATAATCCAAATCATGAATAACAATGGCTGCTTTGCCCTCCTTTTCAACAAGTGAAATCTTTCTCTCCATGGGTACCACTCATTAGTTTTTCCTCCACCAAATGTCCTCTTCCTCATTCACATTGTGTTGTCTTCCAAAATGATCCACTCCTCCTAGGGCAGCGCTGTTGACTTGGTCAAACCTGACCTTGTATTCATGCATTTGCCCCTTTTCACACTTGAGGGTGAAAAATAGAGCTACTCTAATGATCCATTTCACATTATGAGGGATTTTATTCAGGTTTTCAATGAGCATGGGCTTCTTACCCATTTATTTGGCTACTAGGTGATAAAAAAAAAAATTTAATATTCCATTTAGCTATGTGCTAAAATGGGAATATTACAGTCCTCCCCTCCCAAATGTTGCTTGTTCTCAAGCAACTGCAAGGATAGAAATGGAAAATATCTACCCAAGGCATGGAGTCTGAAATGTGTCGAGGAACATCTTCCCCATATGGATCCTCCATCCCCCAAGCAATCATCCATACAAAATGAGTTACCTCCCAACATGGCAACTCTTGAAAATCATCTTCCACCTTTGGCTCCTGCAATATAGGTGGGCTGGAAAACTGATCTTGGTAGACAAAATATCCTACCCACGCTGTCCTCCTCTCCACTTAGGACAAGTATAGAGTATATGTTGATCTTGGGCTGCAATAATGTTGCCCTCAAGTGGCAAGATGAAGTTTAGACCTCTAAGGATCTCTCCTCCAATGTTATGAAACATGTTGTCCCAAACCATCTCATATGTGATGAGTTGGAAGTCATCATCATATGGCATCTAATCAATCATATGTCTCACCTCAAATGGAAACAAATGTTTTTATGTAGTGGCCACATACTCTCTCATGCTCCCATTAGAACATGAAATGCAAATAATGTGGGAGGTCTCTCCCCCAAGGGACACATCCAACCAATGTGCTATTCCCCCAATTATTCTCCCAGCAGATATAAGAACAACAACAACATAAGGAGCCATAATGAGAACCATGCTTGTTGTCATGTGTAGCAAGGGAGAAGGACAATGGTCCCTCAATTGTAACCAACGCAGTTTGACCCTCAACTGCAAAAGAGTGTCACAAAAAGTGTGGCTTCTCAACCACTTGCTTGTTGTCCCACTCTCCTCATATGTATGGAGAAAGTGAATGATGTATGGTGCAAGGTGAGCATATCCTCCAAAATATATTTCCTCTAGGGAGTGGTTACCAATATTGCTCATGGCCTCAAGTAGACCATGGGGTCTGGAAAAAAGAATGCTCCTCCTTGGAGAAACATCCTGTACATGTATGGCTAATGGATGCATATATACATTATACAAATCATTATGCAAATAAACAGTACCCTTACCATAAGTCTTGCTCATGCAAATGGAGTGGCCCATAGATGAGTCTCATCTCATCCTCATAGAGAAAAGAGGTGGTTGTGCTAACTTCTCCAAAGAGTTATGTTTCTCCTCCATCTGCACATGATCCATGTATCTCCTCATATGTTGATCATACAATATCATGTAAGTAAAATGATCTTGGGAATACTCCATCAACAACCGGGAGCTCCAAAATGGATCTATCCTCCATAGTGACAGCGTTGATGATTCCTCATGAAGGGCATGTGTCATATGGTTATCTCCTTCTTTGACATCTCCCATGCCAAAGATGCAAGTTGGAAGGTTGCTATCCTTCCCCTACTGCTTCTGCCACAGCGCAAAATCTGAAATGAGAGTGGGTAGAAATGATGTTGAGAGAATGTCTCTCTCCCCCCTGAGTTTACCCAAGACTCTTAGCACTATAAAGTTGCCTCCCAAGGTCTCCACTCCTCTAAAACCAATGAATGGTGCCTCAAAATGTGAAGCATCTCTCATCATCTACTGATATGGTAGTCTCCTTGGTGAAATGTCTCCATGTAATGAGACATCATCATCAAGAGTATACTGCATGCATGAATGGACAAACTTGTCCCTGCTCTCACTGTGCAATCCAGTCTCCCTCTCAGGTGCATCAACCTAATGACATAGACAGGGATGTGTGCTCCTTATCACATGATGCTGCTCATCCTCCCTATCTCTCCCTGGTATCTCCATAGTTCCACACCTTATCATCAATGGCACATGTAGAACATGAGTTGTGCCTTGATCTCCATTTATGAGATCCTGGGGAATTTCTTGCAATGATACAAGAATCCCTCTAGTTGGAGCAAGAGCTCCTCCTTCCTCTGCATGAGGTTCTATATCAACTCCAGATCTAACAGCGTTGTTGCCCTTAGCTTCCTCAGCATGAATGGGCAACCCTTCAATAATGTTGCTGTAAATATGGAATTTCTCCCAAGGTGGAAGTAATTCCTGATCTTCAAGGGCCAAGGAGCATCCCCTTTGCACCATGATAGTTCCATCTCCTACTCCTACAACATCATACAAGCAATGAGATCAAATCTACCCTTACTCTCCGTAGAACAACCTAGGCAACAAAAGTTTTTGTTGCTTCCTTATGCTCTCATCATACAAGACATGTGATGAAGACATAGTGAATGATATGAATGTTGCATCATCACTATGCATTCATACTCTTTGTTTCCCCATGATTCCAACATCCTACCACATCTTCTCCATCCTCATACCCTTGGAAAGAGTGTATGCCAAGTGATGGCTAAACTCCTTGAAGAGTAACCAGAGCAGCCAAGCCTCCTGCTGCCCAGTATCATAAATTTTCAAGTAGCTTACCAGCTTCTTGCTCACCATCCACATCCACTCAATTAATTGTGGATATCTCCTTCCACCCTTCGTCTTGGTACTCCTCCCATGAGGGCTACCATCATCCCAAATTAGATTTCTGCATTTCATGGGATCTTGAAATGCAATCTTCCCAAGGATAAATTTGACCCTATAAGGACCCAAATAGGTGGTAGGAAAAAACCTCCCATCATGATGTGCATGGCTCAAGAAATGTCCAACACAGTAATGAGAGATGTTATCCATCTGAAGATTTCCTCCATCTTCTATCTGCTCCTATGAGAAGAGAAGAACCTCCTCAAACTGTTGAAGAATCTTGCACTCCATGATGTGTGGGAGTGCACCTCCACTGAAATCTCTCCTTGAGATCTCCTCCTCACGCATGGTCCTCCAAAACCAAAGAGGCCTTGGATCTACTGCCAATAGAAGTCTCTCTTTGAGCTGTGGCATGCTCATTGAGAGAGTGTCATCTAGAGAGGAGAAAGAGTTTCTTATCTCTATATGTCTACTCCTTCTCATTGCTTCCTTCATGGCTTCCTGAATGAAGTTGTCCTTTGATTGCTCACATGAGGAATGGTTCCTCTTTCCTCCATCACTGCTCTTGTGCAGCGCAGTACTATTCTGCTGCTCTTGGTCAACTGCATGCAATGATGTAGACCCATCCAAAGTGTTTGCTGAAATGACAAGTGATGGATTTTTAATCATACCTTGGTGAAATGTGGAAGCTCCTTGCAGGGCTGCAAGAGTTTCCTCCTCATAAGTGTTGGCCTCCCAAACTGTTGAAGATGAAGGCTGCTCCTCCATGGTCTCAACAGCGTTGGTACATGCCTTATCAACTGGTGGTGAGGGCTCCTCCCTCCTTTTTCCAAATCTTCTGATCATTATTTGAGAAAAATCAGCAAGAGTTGAAATCCTTGCATGGCTTAGATGGCTGGTCCACCAAATGTTTGCTTCACCTCCAAGGTGCGGTGCTGCAATTTCTACAACCTCTCTGTCTACTACAGGATGTAGTAGGAAGAAAGCCTCTATCTTCTTCACCCAAACCTCTGCTGCACATGTGAGTGATCCATCAAATGTGGACAATAGAAATCTATTGCCTCTCATCATCCCATAGTTGTGGGGTCTTCTCTCTTCTTTCTTCTGAATAAATTGTGGTAAAGCCAGAGTCCCTTGGAAGGCTCTAGGTTTATCTCGATATTCAGCAAGGTACTCACTTAGAATTTCGAATTCCAAGTGTTCTTCATGCTTCATTCCTTCTTCTCTATGAGAATAGGAAGTGCATGGTCCTTCCACTTCTCCTTCTTCCATCTTCTTGACCTCCTTGGAGAGGTCCTCTCTGGATCTGAAAAATGATGAGAGTAAACTCATCTTCTTCATCATTCTGATCTTCTTGGGCTGAGACTCACAGGCTGAGCCAAGACTGTGCTTTGATACCACTGTAATATTCCAAAATTGGAATAGCTACACTATTGGAAATATCTTAAGATATTATTAATGTGGAGATCAGAAATACATAAACATAAGCTGGAAATAGCAATGAATAACATCAACTTCGGAAAATGCAATAAGATCTCATAGCCATATCATTAATGATATAGTAGCAGAAGGTGTACAAGATCTTGAGGAAATGATCACTCAAGCTTAGGCAAATCCACCATCAAAGGCACAAGTACAATAATCATGAAATGCACTGCTACATATGATAAGCCAAGCTATGACTGCGCAGTCTATGAAGTATAGTTGTTTCAAACTGATGTCAATACATTAATATAGAAATGTATAGTTCAAACAAAGTTGGGGGAGCAAGATCTCAACCCCTGGAAACAACAATACACAATCCTTAGAAGGATTGGCTGAAATATACACAAAATGGAAAATCTGTAGAAATGTCAGAGTAGTAGGGTAGCAGCTACTACTCAGAAACTGGAAATGGATGGAGATAGCTAAAGATGTTGCAAATGATGGTTGAATCTCATCCAATGGACCTCTCAGGTGAAAGGCTGATCCAATCCCTGAAGATCTCGCCCTTCAAAATAGAGGGGCAAGTCCCCACTACAATTTCACTCAGAAATAACGTAGTCTAGAGAAGGGATTGCATTGTTGGTGATGGGAAGTGCTTCGCCTGATGAAAAAGATCTGCAATAAGCTCCAAAGGCTTCCAAACTGATCTCCCAAAGGAAAGAGAGACTCCTCTGGAAAACAAGAGATGGAAGTGGTGTTGTGAACCCTCACTGCAACACCCTGCAACACAACATTATTCTGCTGCAGAAATAGTGTTGTCCTGTAGGAGGATGCTTGGCCTCAAGCCTAGATGTGACACAAATAAATACAACTCCTTCAATAGGCCTCTCAAGGAAGGAGAAGGATTCCTAAATAGGAAATCCTTGTGCTAAGCAGCACTGCAACTCTGCTAAATAACAGGAGAATGCACAATGTCTGAATAGACAATGAAATCAATAATCCAAATCATGAATAACAATGGCTGCCTTGCCCTCCTTTTAAACAGTGAAAGCTCTCTCTCCATGGGTCCCACTCATTAGGGTTTCCTCCACCAAATTTCCTCTTCCTCATTCACACTGCATTGTCTTCCAAAGTGATCCACTCCTCCTAGGGCCGCGTTGTTGACTTGGTCAAACCTGACCTTGTCTTCATGCATTTGCCCCTTTTCACACTTGACGGTGAAAAATAGAGCTACTCTAATGATCCCTTTCACATTATGAGGGATTTTATTCAGGTTTTCAATGAGCATGGGCTTCCTTACCCGTTTATTTGGCTGTAGGTGATAAAAACAAAATTTTAATATTCCATTTAGCTATGTGCTAAAATGGGAATATTACAATTTATTTCAACGATTCATATCAAATTATAAGGTATTATTCAACTTGGAATATCTCATGTTATAAAGGTTCAATTCCATCTCTAAATGCATTCATTCTTGACACGTAAGTGCATGGATCTACACTCCAAACCAATTCCATGTCTCATTGTTTGTTTATGTCCATCAAATTTATGTCATCTTTCATCAATGAAAGTCTAGACAACAGAACCATTTTCTTGCATCATTTGGAGACTCAACGTCTAAATAATGGTTCAACAAATATTCAATGTAATGTTTGATGTCAATATTTTCAACCCTCTATCATTTACAAGATTGAGTATTCTAATTAATGCCTGCATATAAGTTGATCTACAATATTCTTTGCAATAATGTGATCTCTATGCAATTGTATCATTAAATACATTAGAAATAAATAATACAATTGAGTAATCTCACCTGTTGGAATTTGGTGATCAATCCTCAGGTCAATAGGCACTCTTCATAGAAGCATGCATCCTACTCTTTAAATCCAAAGTATTGAAATGTATGTTTAACAAACTAATTTGTATTCTACATAGTATCTATAAGAATATTATTAAAATTAATTGCCATTAAATTTTACTCGTGACATGGAACATCCATCCTCATGCACATCCAACTATAAAAACCTCGGCATAATCTAAAGAGGCAAAAAACAATTGCTATTTTTTGTGGAAATCACATGACAATATATTTTTGGTGAGATCACAATGTTTAAGGTTTACATTGTAATTTGAAATGTAGAAATTGATCCAATGTTATAAAATAGAGAGCACTCGAATTGTGTAGATTGAACCACTTAATATTATGATTTTCCCAATTTCTAGTTAGATTTCTTGCAAAATATACTAAAAAAAAATAGCCTCCTAAGGCTTAATCATGAAGTCTAAACAAATACAATCTAAACATTACTACAAAGTATATAACTTAAAAGGAAATCTTCACAACCAAAAAGAGATGGAGCATGGGCATGAAATCCACACAATTACAATCTAAGCATTAAAAGTGGCTTTGGAGGAACAAATAATTTTGCTCAATGCATAGTTTATTTATTTTTTGTAAGCTAGAAAACTTTATATTAATGGAAATTTACAGAGTTACATGTTTGTGTGTGTATTTGTGGACATTGTCCAGTGTTAGCATGTTCAAAAAATGGATCTTGAAAAAACTAAAGCTTACACAGTGCCATGTTAGGGGAGGACCACATTCCCAGGAATGTGAAACCAGACGGTCTCCTTGTGTGAATTGTAGCAAAATTATAACATCTAAAACAAAGAAAACATGCAAAAAAAATACTAAAGAAAGTAGGTTTGTCTTTCCTAATTCCTAGAGGGTGCTCCCGAGAATGAGTCATTATGACCTTTCAATAGTCTAGGGAGCCTTTCCTATATGACCTCAATGTATAGTTTGAAGGTCACTCATGAAATGTACTTTGGAGAGAAATATTTCAAGTTTATGTTCAAATTTTTTAAAAAAAATAATAAATAAAATAAAATAAAAAACCACCCATTGATTTGCTCATATAATCCTTATTCAAGAAATTAAATTTAATCAATATATAAGCCACCAATTGAGTTTCTTATATAATCTACAAGAAATTAAATTACTACCTATAGAAAAGAAAGGAAAATATTAACAAAGGGCTGCATGGTTTTGTTTGCAAGGAATGGCTTTGACTTGCCCCTTCTTTGTTGGGTCTTCAACAAACAAATGTGTCTTGCAACGACACATTGAAACATTCTCACCGACAATGTCGACAATTAAAAAAACTATGAACACTAAACTTAAACCCAAAAAGGTCGAGTTGTTTTGTAATTTTCCATGTTTGTAAAATTGAGTTCATGTTGGGAGATTTATCAGAATTTATGCTTTTAAAAATGTAAGGAAGAAGTATAGTAGCCTTATCAGTACATCATCCATTTGTAAGATATAAATTTATATAAAACCTAGATGGTGGTCAGAAACCTTGTAATTTTGATATATTAAAGTGCTAAAAATAAAAATATATTTTTAATAGTAAAGCATCTACAAAATAGGATATAAATTTGTATAGAACCTTGAACTTTGTACTTTTGATATATTTTTTTAAGACTTTATCTTAATCAAAAATCAAATCAAGTATCAGATATACAAATTGTTTTCCATATTTCTCTCTCGAGGATTTGGAGTTCCTCAAGACACGTCTCAAAATAAGACCAAGACTAAAACTACTTTAAAAAAATAAACAACAACACATTTACTAATAAAAATATTTGCTTCTAGAAATAAAATAAAATAAATAAACCAGTCAAAAAACCCCTAAAAATGAAAGTGGTTCGAAGCATAATATCCAATGTTGTTGTCTATATGTATAATATTTATCATATGAATGTTTGATACATCTAATATATAATATATATAAAGTTATATATATATATATATATATATAACCCAATATATTCAAAGATTAGAGTTGAACCATTTTAATGAAAAAAAAATATTATAAATATAATTATTATTTCAAAAGTCTTTAATTACGCTAAAGAAAAGATGTTTTATTGTGAGGTTTTAGAAGATTCGTCGTCGCCACTTTTTATTTTAATAATATTTTTTTCTCTGCTTATCATTGTATTTGTAGCCCGCTTTCTTCGACATTGCTTTGCACCAAAAAAAAAATTTGCACCAAAAGCTTTCTTTGCTTATTATTTCAAATGCCAAATCGACGTAAGGCAAAGGAACCAAGTTGCCAACTGGGAAAATGGCATCGTATACCTTCAACCATGGAAAAGCAACCGATTTCACACATAATTAAACACATTGAATAAAAAAAAGCAGCCAAACCAAAAAATATATATTCATAATGTCAAAAGTACAAAAGTCTTAAATGGTAAGGAAAAAGTTATCAGGAATAAATGGGTATATTGATGAACCTTTACTTAAGTAATGGTTTTACTTATCATGATAAATTATGAAAAAAATAAAAATACAGGTAAAAGGAAAATTTAGATAATGTAAAAAAAAAATTTGAAATGTCAATTGATTTACTTTTATTTTTATTTAAGATAAATGATTTTTATTTTTTATTCAAAATGAATTTTTAATTGATATCGTGAATTTATTGAATTTATTGTTATAATGGATCCATCAAAGAAACTCTTTTTCATATTTTACATTGTAATTTATAGAATATGAATTTTTTTTTGAAATGATTAAAATTTAAATGTAATTAAAATAATGGTTTTGTTTTGTAATTTTACATTTTGAAGTTTTGGTTGGAATTTGCTGAAACAATTTTTGTTCAAATTTGTTTTTTTTTATTTAAAATTTGCTTTTAAATGTATAAATGAGTTCAAAGTTTTTTGGATATTTAGACTGTACATATTTTACAAATTAAATTTGTGATTCCAACAAATTCTTTTTCAAATTCTGACAAATTTAATGAGAAAATATGTAAAAAAGCCCCAAAAACATAAAATAATTAGACAAAAACCTCCACTTGGACTTTTGCATAGTTCCACCAATATCACGGCTGCTAAAAAGGCTTTTAGAATTCCCAAAACTTCCGAGAGCACAAGAAAAATATGAAATCAACTCGATTGATCCCAACCATGAATTTTGTTTTATTAGATGGTTGCAAGAAATATGTGTTTTATCGGTTGATTTAACACAAACCTAAAATCTTCAATGACAAACGTTACCAAAATGTATTAGCGATTTTGATCATGGAGCTTAGTTAGACATGCCTACACCCTACCAAATATGGTAAAAGGCCTGTAACAAAACATGGTTTTCTTGCCCATTTTAAAATCCATATAGTGGAATGAACCTAAACAAAATCAGCTTTATTTTTGAAAAACAATTCCCCTACACTCGATACCAGAAGAAAAAAAAATTGTAATTGTAATTGTTTCTTATCTAAACAAATACCACACTATCGCACAAAAAAAATGCATTCACAATTGTACAATGTGTTTAATGTATAAACTCTTCCCAGAGAAAAACCACCAAAGCTTATTTTTACTATGATGTAAATTCAAAGCACCTACTCTGTTTACATCAATTATTTTTGTGAGATCCCACTCATAGGAGGCCCTAGCCCCCTCAAAGCAACAAGCACCAACTTGATTAGAGGCACCAACCACAGATATGCATAGGCACTATTGCCAATTAGATCTACCCTTTCATAGGATTTTCCAATTAAGACCTCTATTAGCTTTTTTAATTTACTTTCAATTTCTTACCATTGCGCACACACAGCCACTTCAGTTTTTGCAACTCACATATTCCTTAGCAAGCTCTTTTCTCTTCTAGATGAACACACACAAACACAATCCACGACATTGTTTTTCTACAACACACTCACTATCAGGTTCAACTGCTCTCAATTTGTGTTCTCTTCGCTTTGTGCACTTACTCGAGCTGTCACACACACACACACACACACCACTTCTGTATTGCTCTTCCTTTTCATTTCAATTGCACACTTCTCGAAAATAGGTACTTCAATTAATTATTTTTCGGCTCGAGGAGCTATTTTAGTTCATTCCAATCGCATTTTGTTGTAGATCTCCTCTAATACTCTCTTCCTTTTTCTTGGAATGTCAAGAAGCCCTATATATAATTCCACCAATCACACTTTCATTTAAAGCTTCTCTATCTTTAGCTGTGATTACGCAAGCTAGCAAAATAAATCTTATGTTTCATTTTCTATGGGTGGCTACCCATCACTTCTCATCGGCCAATCAAATCCCATCTTTTTTTTTCTATAATTATCCATTATATAGTAATGAAAAAAAATCATCTAATTTCATAACTGATCTCGGCACCAAATTCTTAATTGTCCAAACTATTCATGACTTGAGCTCCTTTTTCATATGATTGCGATTGTGACCAAGGCCTTAACACGGGATGCACTTATGCTCCTATTTGGGTTAGGGGCTTATTTGAATTTGCGCTCGAGGAAGGCATCCCTAATACCGAACTACCAAATAAACACATGTTTCGGGCCCACTGCCCAACTTCAATAGAATTATGAGAATTATATAACATAGGAATTCATTCAAAAAACACCACCAGATGGCACAACTCTTGATGTTATGCCACATCCTCAGATGATGATACTTCTTTCATCATGATGACATCATCCTGCTACATGGTGTCCTCTTAATAGTTCCATGTGTCACATGGATTTGGCCCACTTGGCCATTTGAAAATTCCAAAACTTCCTACCACATGTCACTTATACAAGGTGCGACATCATAATCCATGTCTAGTTTGTGCCACCTTACTGGCCAAATCCTTCTACCATGTCATCAACTTGTACGAGAAAGGAAGTCGGGTCCGGGTGCTTTTTTTGAGCTCCCTTGAAAAAAACCTTTGGGGCCGAATGCCTAGTCTACATTGGAACTTTTTTATCACACAAATATTTTTTCATGAGTTTGGGTTTGGGACCCTTATGCACTTACACCCCCAAACGGCTTGAATTTGGGACTTCTTCTACACCTACACCCCCAAACAACTGAATGACCCCAAACTAGTGTGGAGTTTGTTCCTTTCTGTCATGGAATCCTTATTTTCTTCTCAAGTGGCCTAGAGCTCTGAACTTCTTCAACTAATATCGACTACCTAACTTCAACCTGCAATATCCCTTCAACCCTTTGGAGATTTTTTTAGTGTGATACCATTGGTGAGGTATTGTAGAGGGTTATCCATCTAGGTACTTTGCAGGGGCATTTGACTTGATCTTTTTCCCATAAATTATCTACAATAGCTAGGCTTCAGAACCATGCAACCACCAGTCATAGTCGTAATTTTTTAAAGGATTCTTCAATTATTCTCCTACTATGATGGTTCTCTACAAATGACCTAAACAACCATCTTGATACTACCCTTGAAATCAATGGTTGCACAACAATATCCAACACCAATCATAGATTCCAATCAATGACAACATTGTTTCCAACAATCTCCCCCTTTGGCATTGATGGAAATTGTTCCAAACATGTCTAAGGCATTGATGGAAACGACATGCATCAACACTCCCCTTGACACCAATCAGGCTCAATCTTTGTTATGTTTAATACTCCCCTTAAAGGTGATACTTACCATTGTTGATTACATATTGTTGCCTTTCATTGGTTTCCTCTCACCATAAAGTATTCTTCCTTGTTTAACGTTGGATCCTCTTCTCCCATTTTTGATACACTTGATGTCCATGATATATCAATGTTCTCATACGACTTCTTTTGCTTGGGTTCTTAAAATACAACAACGTTTGAAACCTCAATGTTTGGTGTCTTCTCCCCATTTGACATCAATGGTAAACAGAATACAGGGCTAACATAGCTCCCCCTTAGATCATGCATGTTCACAATGAAGAGTGTGATTGAATAAAAACTCTTCATGTAGACATACAAACAAAATAGAAAAATGAGCATTTCATTGTTCTTCTCCTACAACCCACTCATTAGATTTCTCCAAGAACAGAGCAGCTACCAATTCTCAAACACTTGGATCATTTTGATGAGAGAGAGACCACTCCCCGTTTGTGTTTGTGGTACTCGAAGTGTTCCTTGGGTAACGACTTTGTAAAATATCTGCAACCTATTCATTAGTAGCCACATATTCCAATCTCACAGCATGATAAACAACTTTATCTCTCAAGAAATAATATTTAATTGGGATATGTTTTGTCTTTGAATGCATAAAAAGGTTATTGGAAATACTTATGGCGCTTGTATCATCACACATAATGGGGATTGGGTCATAAAGCTCAACTTTGATATCCTTTAACATCTACTTCATCCACATAATTTGAGTACAACAAGTAGATGTAGCAATGTACTCAATTTTAGCTATAAATAAGTAAATGAAATTTTGTTTCTTGCTTACCCAAGACATTAGACAATTCTGAAGAAAGAAACTTGCTCTAGTGGTACTCTTCCTATTAATAATATTGTCAACCTAATCAACATAAGTATACAATGTTAAAGTAAAATATTCACCTCATTCATACCACAGACCATATTCTATCATGCCCTCAAGATACTTGAATATTCTCTTTACTACATTAACATGACTTTCCTTCGTATTTGCTTGAAACTAGGCCACCAATCTTACCGCTTGCATGATATCTAGCCTAGAAGCAGTTAGGTAAAACAAACTTCCAATCATGGATCTCTATGTCGTTTGATTTACAGTGGGGAACTCATATTATTCACTTAGTTTATATCCAGTCACCATATGTGTACACACAAATTTACAATCATCAATTCCAATCATTTTCAAAGTTTCTTTCATGTACTTCAGTTGGGAGATGAAAATAACTTTGATTCATTGTATGACTTGTAACCCAAGAAAGAATTACAACTCTCCTAGGATGGGAATGTCAAACTCCTTTTGAATTTCTTAGAAAATCGATGCCCCATCTGCTCCAGTTCACTTCCAAATATGATCTCATCTACATATACAACAATAATCAGGAAATTGTTGACATTTTTCAGATTTAATTTATATATTGCTATCTATTGTTTCTCTTTTGAACCCATGTCGTTGTAGATACTTATCTAGCTTAGAGTTCCAAGCTCTTCGAGCTTGCTTTAGCCCATACAAATATTTTCTCAGTCTGCATACATGGTATTTATTGTCATAGAGCATAAATGCTTATGGTTTCTCAATATGCACTTAATTTTCCAACTCACCATTGAGAAAGGGCATCCATCTGAGAAACGTTAAAGCTCTTGTAACTAGAAAATTCCATAAGCATTCTAATGGCTTCAAGCATGGCTACAGGGGAAAAGGTTTACTCAAACTATATACCTTCTACTTGAGCATAGCCTTTATAGACCACTTTGGCCTTGCTCCTCACAACATGGTTGTATTCATTCAATTTAGTCTTGAACACCCACTTTGTTCCACTGACAATCTTATCCTTCGGCCTAGGAACCAATTATCATGTACTATTCTTCTCTATCTAATCTAATTCTACGTCCATTACCTTAATCCAACACTTGTCTTCACTTGCCTGGCTAGAATTCTTAGGATCTATCTATGGCAACAATGCAAAGTGTTCTTGTATGGCACATCTTGTGAATCTCCTTATGATATGCACATTAAGACATTTACTTAAAATTATCTAGCTCTCAAGACGTTTCTTTGCACGTATCGAGATGGAGTTTTGTATTTCTGAGATGATTTTTATAAATACTCATCTTCGTCTTTCTCCATCTCTTCAGGTTCATCATATTTGTACATAGAATCATCATCCAAGTATGATTTCTCTCGAGGATTTGTTGTATGGTGTACATCTTCATCCACTCTGACATCAATGCAATATTCATTCCTATAATTCCTTTTGTTGTAACTCTTGTAGCCTTTAACTCTAATTGTGAACACAAGGAGAATTTCTTCATCAACACAAGCGTCAAACTTACCAAGATTTTTGTCATTCCTCTTGATATAACACTTTCTCCTAAAGACTTTGAGGTGTTTTACTGAGGCTCTTCTTCCTTTCTACGGCTCATAGGGGGCCTTATCACTGTTCGGCCTGATTTGAGTTTCGTTTTCCAAGTAAACAACAGCGTGATTTGCATCACCCCAGAAAGTGTTTGCTACTTTTCCTTCGTCCATGATGGCCTTGGACATATCCTGAATGGTTATATTCTTTTGTTCTACAACTCCATTATGTTGAGAGTTCTTGCAACAAAGTATTTCCTTCTAATTTTGTGTTCCTCACAAAATTATTCAAACTCCCTTAAAGTGAACTCACCTCTTCTATTTGACTGCGGGCATTTGATCTTCAGATATTTTTCATTCTCAACTTATGCTTTAAATATTTTATATTTGCTCAAGGCTTTTTATTTCTCTTTTAATGGCATGATCCACGTGGCCATAATTAAATCATCGATAAACAAAATAAAATACTTCTCACATCTTGGAATTTGCGTTATGGTTGGACCACAAATGTCTATATGAACTAGTTCTAGTGGTCAAGATGTGGAATACTCTTTTTCCTTGAACTGCACCCTAGTCTATTTACCACAATGATGGGACTTACATACTGAATTTTTTGGTTTTGATAGTTTTGGTAAGCTCCTCACTAAAGTCTATTTTTTCTATTTTCACCAAACTGTCAAAGTTAACATGACCCATCCTCTTATGCCACATCCATTTCTTTTCAACTATGCTCAGATAACTCTACTCTAGAATCATCGAAGACGTAAGCAATCTTGGGATTTCTTATTGCTTTCTGAAACAACTTTCCATTATCTTCCCTTCTAATTTCACAATCCTTTGATCGAAAAATGGCATCGTAACCACTATCACACATTTGGCTAACACTTAGAATATTGTGTCTGAGGTCATCCACATATAGGACATTTTGAGCCTTAGTCTTCTTATCTAGGTTGATTTTTCCTTTCCCTTTTATTTCTGTTGGGTATTGTTCCCAAAATTTACATTGTCTTTCCCATTTTCTTTAAGAAATAGGAACTTGCTTCTGTCTCTAGTATCCATTGTCCATATACCATTTTTCCTCTTGATCATGTGCATATAGTACAACACCACATTCCTCATTTTCTATATTTTGTTTCCACCTTTTCATGTTCTTTTGGAGAGTTGGTTGTTCATACTTCTTCTATCAGGATTAAAAAGTTTACTCCTACACTCATTAGTTTTGTGCCCATAGTTATGGCACACATCATACTCAATCTTATTCATAAGAGGATAGAATAAGTTCCTTTGTGCATTAGGGAATTTTCTAAATCTATAATTTTCATCTCTTTTAATTTCAATGACCTTATAATCGACAAATTTATGATCAAAGTTACAAGACGTAAAACAATTTCAATACAATAACTTTGGGTACTCGAAACCTATGTTAGAAGGTTTGTCAAACTTCAACCTTAAGGTTTGAATTTTGGCAAACCTTAAAAATATTTTGAGGTTCAACGAACATCATTGAAACTCATGGAAATTTACCATGTCCATAGATCAAAACTCATAACCTCGTGTCACAACTCAAGCTTGTAATCTATCCTTGCAGTTTCCATGTTCATGATAGCATTCTTTTATTGATGGTGATTCCTTACAATTTTATCCTATATTTCATTTTCAAGTTGATATATGTACACATATAGAAAATATATATAGACAAACCTAATAGCGAACCTTATCTGAACCCCATCAAAAAAATTGAACTCGAACCGAACCTAATCATCGTCAAACTCGAACCATGTGGCATTGGTTGAAAAAATGCTTCTATTGAGGTGAATTAGATCTGTCAAAATTCTATTATCTTGTTTAATAATGAGCATTTATGCACTGAGGTGCAATCTTGATCTTGGCTAGATTGACATCCTTCTAAATTTCTCTTGGTTTTGTCACCCTTTCATCCTTACCAACTCTTCCTTTAAGTGGTTCTGCATAGCTTTGAGACTCCTTGTTTCGTGGGACCTGGAGCTTGATTCTCCATTTGAAGTCTATTGAGGCTCTTTATATCCTAGACCAGCTTTGCTTGCTGATGGTCTTTGAGATCTAATGAGATCATCCAATGTTTTGAACCTTTGTTAAATCTGAGGTGTAAATCCATCTCGGACATGATCTTCAAGATATTTTTTCTTTGAGATACAACTTCTGCCTCTAACTCCTAGAAATTATTTTTCCATTCAGCTAACGAATTCATAAGAAGCTCCTCTTTTCTCCTGGTTTCTTCAAGGTAGGTTTTCAAAGAGATGATATCTCCATCGTATGCATACAAATTATTATTTCCTTTCCTTTTTTACAATTCTAGCTTCAGGGCTTCATTCTCATCCTCTAGTCTATCATGACTCTTTTGTTTATCCTTTAATTGTTGAACTAGAATATCCTTAAGCCTCACAATATCTTCTAACTCTACTTTTTGAAGGTCATAATCTTCCTCATTAGAATTATGCATACCTTCTTCATCTCTTAGAAGTTTCTCTTTTAGTAGTTTGTTCTTCTTCTTGGTCTTATTTAGCTCCTTCAATACACTGACTAGTTCTATCTCTAGGTCCACCACTCCTTATTCCTTAGAATCTAATATGTCTTCAAGATTTGTCTCAAATTTGAATGCCACAAGCATACATTCCTCTTGTTCACCTTCAGATAATTCTTCACTGTTGGATTTTGATGAATCATTGTTTTCATTTGAGTAGAAGCTTTTCTTCTTCTGAGTCTTCCTCCTCTGATTTTTCTGGGCTTTGTCATGGATATTTTGTTCTTTCTCCTTCTCTTGCTTCTCAACTTTATATGGACATTTAGCAGCAAAGTTTCATACTCTACCACATTCAAAACACTTAAAAGGTAGCTTACCTTTATATTTTCTTGAGCTTTTTTTAAATTTTCACACGAACTGAGTCATCTCCTTGTCTGAGTCAAGGTTGGAGTAATCTTAGTGCCTTTTGTGCTCTTTGGATTTCTTTGAGGCTTTGAATGTAGCTTCCTTTGGCTTCTACTTATCTCCTCCAATTCTCTTGTCATAGGCAATGAGGGTTTCATGTAGTTGTTTCATTGTTAGAGTCTTCAATTCTACCATCTCTTATATCACTGATATATTGGCATTAAATCTCATTGGGAGAAATCTTACAACCTACATTCATGTCTTCACCAAGCCTTCTAATCATATTGGCTACTTCACATACTCTAAGGAAATATTCATCAATTATTTTTTCCTCATCTAGTCTAAGACTTTCAAATTTCATTCAATAGATTTGAAGAGTGACATTTTTTTAAACCTTTTCATCTTTTTTGTAGTAGTTCTTGAACTTGTCCTAGGATTCTTTAGCTAACTTGTAGCGCATCACTTTTACCATCTCATATTGGTTAAGTCCAACGACAATTTTGTTCTTATCCTTCACATTATTGTTGTACGCTCTCCTTTCATCAAGATCTATAGGCAGAGTTGTTGGAATTGTGTATCCAAATTCTACTACATCCCATACATACACTCCAAGAGACATGATGTATGCTTTCATTTTGAATCTTCAAAATACATAATTAACTCCACCAAATATTGGTACTCTTCTTCCGTAGATATCTTGATTTTCCCTATTTACCATGATTCCCTATGGATCTATCTTCTAACAATTAAATTGTTCTTAAAGGAACCTGCTCTTATATCAATTGTTGGTAATATGGAATCTCTGAGTGGGGGGGAGGGGGGGTGAATTAGTGATTATAAATATTTTCTTTTTCAAAAAAATACCACAGGATCACACAACAAAAATGCATTCACAAATGCACACATTGTTTAATGTGTAAACCCTTCTGGGAGAAAAACCACCAAAGCTTGTTTTTATTATGATGTAGATTCAAGGCACCTACTCTATTTATATCAATTATTTTTGTGAGCACCCACTCATAGGAGGTCCCAACCCCGTTAGATTAGCAAGCACCAACTTTCTTAGAGGCACCAACCTCAGATCTGTATAGGAACGAACCTGACACTGCTAGTTAGATTTACTCTTTGATAGGATTTTTAAATTGAGACTTCCAGCAATGTTCTTTAATTTAATTTCAAATTGTTACCACTTCTCACACACAACCACTTCCTCTTCTACAACTCACATATGCCTTAACAAGCTCTTTTCTATTTTCTGGGATTACACACAAACATAATCCACAACACTGCTCTTCTTCAACACACTTGCTATCAGGTTCAACTACTCTCAATTTTTGTTCTCTTCGCCTTGTGCACTCACTCTATCTATCTCGCAAACACTTCATTTCTATGTTGTTCTTCCTTTTCATTCTGATTAGACACTACTCGAGAACATGTACTTCAATTAATTATTTTTTGGCTCGAGGAGTTACTTTGATTAATTTCAGTCACAGTTTGTTGTATATCTCCTCTAATACTCTTTTCCTTTTCATTGAAATGCCAAGTAGCTCTATATATAATTCCACCAACTGCGTTTTTCATTTAAAGCTTCTTTATCTTCAGTTGTGATTATGCCAACTAGCAAACTCAATCTTGTGTTGCATTCTGTACAGGTGGTTATCCATCACTTGCCATCAATAAATATGATCCCCTCCTCTGTTTTTTATAGTTATCCATTGTCAAGCAATGCAACATAATCATTTAATTTCATAATTGATCTTGTTTCCAAATTCTTAACTGTCCAAGCTCTTCACGACTTGAGCTCCTTTTTCATATGACCGTGACTGTGAACAAGGCCTTAACACAGGATGCACTTATGATCCTATTTTTTTCTGGGCCTTATTTGATGTTACGCTCAATCAAGGTATCCCAAAGACCGAACTATTGAATCAACACATGTTTTAGGTTCACTGCTCAACTTCAACAAAATTATGAGAATTCTATAACACCGGAAGTCATTTACAAAACACCACCAGTTGGAAAAACTCCTGATGTTATGTCACATCCTAAACTAGTGATACTTCTTTCATCATGATGACATCATCTTGCCACATTGTGTCCTTTGAATGATTCCATGTGTCACGTGGATTTGGCCCACTTGGCCATCCAAAAATTTCAAAATTACCTGCCACGTGTCACATGTACATGGTGTTAGATCATCATCCATGCTTATTCAATGCCACCTCATTGGAAACATACTTATGCCATGTCATCAACATGTACAGAAATAGAAGTCGAGTTTGGGTGGTTTTCTTGTGTTTCGTTAGAAAGACCTTCAAGGCCAAATTCTTGGTCTACATTGGAACTTCGCTATCACACAAAACTTTGTTATGAGTTCAAGTTCAAGACCCTTATGCACTTGCACCCCTGAACAACGCAAATTCGGGACTTCTTCTACACCTACACCCCCGAACAACTCGACTGACCAGAATAGTCGAATGACCTTGAACTAGTGTGGAGTTCAGCCCTTTCTGTTGTGTATTCCTTATTTTCTTCTCAAGTGGACCAGAGCTTCACACTTCTTCAACTAAGGTCAACCACCTAACCTCAACTTGCAATAGGTCTTCAACCATTAAGAGATCTTCTGAGTGTGATCTATCGTTTGAAAGGTCTTCCCAAGGGATATCCATCTAGACACTTTGTAGAGGCATTTAACTTGATATTCTACCCATAAACTATTTGCAACAACCAAGCCTCGGAACCATGCAACCACCAATCATAGTCATAATGTTTTTAAGGATTCTTCAATTATTCTCCTACTTGGATGGTTCTCTACAAATGACCTAAACAACCAACTTGATATTGCCCTTAACATCAATTACTACACAATAATCTCCAAGACCAATCATAAAAGTCAATCAATGGCAACATTGTGTCCAAAAACCAAATTGTCATTACAGAGTAACCCTAAACATATAAAATTTGAGTATTTAGACCTCTACAACCCCTCAAATAAAGATCTTTCAGAATAATTGTCAAATATTTATAGCAATAAATCCCAAACTAGATAAGTGCAACAAATTTTGAAGGTTTGGAAACCCGCAAAACTCACATATAGACATTATATTTCTTGGCCTGAGACAACGTTGTCGGTACCATTGATATGGTCATGAGCCTACATGCATAGTTTTGTCTAAAGGTTGGAGCTGGAATACACGACATCATGCCATGCCATTTTTTTGTGATGTGTAGATTCACTGGAATAGTTCGGCAAGTTTATGGAGTTGCATTCATCTTTGGGGAAAAAACACTCACCTCCTTTTCAAATATATGCCTAGATTAATGCTTTGGCTTAGAGGTGTAATTTACAAGATACAGAGGTCATTCCCAGGGATTTTTCTTAGATTTTAATAAATAGGGCATTTCCCTGGGGCTTCTTTAACGATGCTTTCTTGGTTAATAGAAATTTTGGTA
This sequence comes from Pinus albicaulis, assembly GCA_034641835.2. NCBI lineage: Eukaryota > Viridiplantae > Streptophyta > Pinopsida > Pinales > Pinaceae > Pinus > Pinus albicaulis. The sequence goes on along the minus strand of CM076579.1, from coordinate 1,109,718,756 downwards.
GATGTGTATTTATAAAATGGGTCTAGTCAATGGAGCAAATAATTTGCAAGTGCATGGTTTAAATCAATTGGAATTCAATGTTTTCAAACGTATGGGATTTGGATATTGGGTGTGTCGGTGGGTTTTAGGTCGAAATTTCAGATATAGCTTTGATACCACATGTGAAGACCCGACCTAGAGTCTTCTCATAAAGCTAATTTAACCACACAATTTACAACAATAGAATGATTTATTTGAGATAAATTTTATAGTAAACAGAATAACACACATTCATAATATAACAATTTCTTTCGACAATAACATATAATAAAATAACATATTTATTAAATCACAAATTTGATTTACATCTATTGGCATGAATTAATTCATAATAAAATGCATAATTGATTACACTATGGTTGCTTGGTTAGGGTGTTCATGTTGGGGTTGCCCAACTAAATTTGCCACCCTGCCAACTAGGAATGTCTCTCTGGCTTCCTAGCCCAGGGAACCTCCACAGGTTCCCAAGCCATCCATCCATCCAGCCATCCGAGCCCAAGTCTAACAACAATTGTAGTGTGTCCAAAAAAATAGGTCCACAACTAGAACTAATCTCTTAATTTTTCAAGTTCACTTCTCTTTTTTTTCCTTTTCTCCACCCTGTCTCCACTTAAAACTCCAAAGCCCCCAACAAAGAAAAAAAAAAGACTAGCCCCCTTCTCTTCTCTTTCTTCATTCTCCTTATGTCTCTCCCGAACTCATCCACCTCAACCACTCTCTTCATTGTCACATATCACCTCATAACTTCTCTCCCCTTATGCCTTATCTAGAATTAAATTTGAGGAGACAATTAGTCCAACTTTGGGAAATTAAATAATAAATAATAAAAAAATAATAATATTTAATCCTGCAATAAATTTGAGACAACTAGTTAGATTTTGGGAAATGAAATAATAAATGAATAATAATAAAATAAAAATATTTAATTCTGAAATAAATTTAATGAGACAATTAATCAAACTTGGGAAATGATTTAATAAAAAAAATCATAAAGTAACAATTAAAAGTCATATCGGTACATTTTTTAGATTCATAAGAATCTAATCAATTTAATATTAATAAGCATATTCATATATAACCTAATAATTATAAGCCAAGATTTTAAAGTGAATTAAACACTAATCAAAAGTATTCATTAATCAAGTTTAACCATTTATTTGATCATCTAACATTTTAAGCTTTAGAATACTTGCATATTCATGTGAGATGTGGGTATGTAGCTAGCATATGAATACCTCGTATGTATATTAATAATACTTATTGAAATCAAGCATAAAATTCAATCACTCAATGGGTAAGTTAATAAAATAATGTAAGATAATACGAACATGTAGGTGCATTACATATTCATCCCACATGCCCATGGTCCAATTATATATGTGGTCCAACATGAACCCTTCCATGACATTATCTGTAGGTTTTGTATAACACAATCCCTAATAAAGGTCGATAGATTGCACTACTTGCGTACAATCATCTTCAAATAATAGTTTTCCTCTTTTCAAATTGATAATAACATCATTAACATATCCCAATAGTATAGCCTAAGGATAATTTTCATCCATGATTTCAATGACTTCAAAATGCACAATTGTTTTGACCCCTACAAGGTCAATTTCAAATTTTTCTAATTTCTTGATGGGATAGATTCTATACTAGTTAGTAAGATACAACTAGATAGGACAGTAAACCAACTTAGGGATTTCAATCATTTCCCAACATTTATTTGACAAGATATTCATGTCAGTTTCAAGGTTAAACATGATATCCTTCACTTCATATCTCGTGATGTCAATGTTCAATTGAAACTCTCTAACAATCCTTACCCTTTTCTTCTTCCCCACTCTATGAAAATGACTTTCTAGCAAGGGGCCATTAATTTTCATTTCTTCATCCTTCCCCTTGATCATTTGTTCATTGTCTAAACACTTTGACGAATGATTAGAAGATATCATGAATTTATTCTAGAGGACCTTCCTTAGCTGCAAGAGTAAATTTGACCTCATGGGTACTCTTAGCTTGGGGACTCAGAAAAGGGATCTAAGCAATAGCACATGTTCTTGATCTCACAATAACAACTACCTCAGATACGATATATAAAGTTTCTTTGCAATATCCATTTCTTTGTTGTGTAAATATCAAAGTAGCAAACACTCCTTATTTGATAAGGCATGTTTTATCTTGTATCACCACTAGTAGCCACATTCAAGTTAAGTCCTATATTTCCTCCAATAAGACTCAGCTCAGAGCTAACCAAGAGGGCATTTCTCTATCTTGCTCTAGCTTGTCACTTCTCTAACAAGTTGAGGAAATCCTCACTAGTGTGCCATGTAGCTCTGCAATGGCCACACCTTGGCCTCCTTAGGTGAGAACTCCTAGAAATATCTCCCAACACATTGCAGCTATAGTATCATACTAGTTTTGTCCTTCCAATAGCTTAAGTTCCTTTGTAACTTCCTCCCTTGCCTTAAACTTTGTCAACATTATTATTACCACTTTCCTCCACCCTAAAGGAGGTCCTCTCAAATTGTTCAACTAGAGCTTGCAAGCCTCTACAATTTTCTATACCATGGGTGTAAGATTGGAAAAATCACAAAAACAAAGTCACAAGTGAAAGGAACACTTTGAAGGATAGAGAAAAGTCGTAGGGGATGTCTATATGTTATGCAAATCTCAAGGTACTTGTTTGAGGCCTTACCTAGGAACGACCTAGTACAAGATTAGGCACAACCCCATCATTTACTGTCAAACAATCATCAGTTTGTCGTCCTTCAATCTTACATGTAGTACATCATACTCGTTCTTTATCAATCAAGGGGGGTGAACTAATTTTGGAACTGAGCTCTCCCCAAATTCAAATTATAGATGTAGAAGCAAATGCCACGTGGGCATGAGCAACTCTCAAATATCCACCCATTGACTCAAACCCTGTGGCTAGCTTTAAAGACTCTCTCTAAGTGCACCATCTTTGTTGCCTCAGTGGAATCCCAATGTGAGGCAAGACGCCCATGAATAGTTTCATAGGTTACGTATTGTGAATCTGGTAAGTCAATCAACTTATTAGATCTCAAAATCGTTGCTCACTCCCAGACACTTTCTCCCATAATCCACGTAATGCCCTTCAATTTAGTGCAACTTTATTGTTCTATCTTCAACTATTGAAACATTGTTATGAAGTATTTTGTACAACTTTCATGTACCATTGTCATGCTTTACCTGTCAAGGTAGTATGAAATTCTACCAACTTGGCATTTGCAATGATGTTCTTTACATTCCATTGGTCTCACACATAAACCGCCGTTGCTATACATCCCCATCTCTTTTCCTTGAAAATTCAAGCAAATGCAATGAAACAAGATGGCATCCCAACCATGTTACTGAATGACCGAATGGATGAGAATAAATCCTTGCATTCCTTTCTGAATTCTAACCTCCAATTTAAAACAAATTAGTACTATTGACTAAATTATTAACACTAATTAGGTTTGCAATGTTATTCAATTGGCTAGATCACTAATTCTCACAAAACTTTTCATTCCCTCAGTACTACTAGGTTGTGCAACTAACTAAATTAGAATCAATCAAATTTACCAGCGTTACCTCAATCAAATAGGAATGAACAAGGAGCAATGTTTGTATCGTGCTAGCTCTGCTACCCTCTCGATTTACCATCTTTGTTGCCTCTGTCTCTTCCTCACCAAACAGTCGACATGCATCTATTAGCGCATCATCATGTTGTGCTTCTATAGCTAAGATTTCATGTAGTGGCCCATCAAATTTCTCTTCGTCTAGTTGGTTTGTGCATTTGCATCAACTCGTTGGACATCTTTTATTTGTCCATCGACTCTTGTGGATGTCTCTCCACTCTCCTGCTTAGTAGGACTATCTTTCAATGTTAAACCTCTCTCTTTCAAACTATTGGTTGGCCTTTTCTCCTCTTTTACTCAAACATTCCAATTCCTTCAACTTGAACTTGTTACTCCCCTCATCACTTATCTCTTTCAGCAATCCTACACTATGTTTACGACACATTTTTAGCTTAATCAGGCAGCAGCAGTTAGATACTACACTATGTTTTAAGGCTCTCTTTGGTTTTTCTTCGGCTTGTGCATCCTCCATGGTACCTTATTCTTTAGGGTTTTCATCCTTGGCCAACACCATTCCAATCCACCTGAGTGCAAGGCTCTACGTTGTTATGTCTACTGGAGTAAAAGGAAACATTTCCTCCTCCACCATAAACATCTTGCAAATGGGAATCTCCTTTACCAACCACCCCCACAATCCCCTCATAAATTGTTCCTCACCGCTTGATTACCACTGACACAACTTTAGTATGAACTCCACAGTATATCCTTCTAAGCTGGTCTAAACCCAAAAGTCAATTGGAGCACTATCAAGTTCTCAGTATTACAAGTAACATCCTTCCCATCCAAATGGTACCTCGGATTCTCTTCAAGCCTTCACAGTCACTTGAACAGACTCACCAGGTACTCAATCCAAAATATCTCAAATAATTCATCATATAAAAGCTCATCATTGAAAATCTGTGTGTTCCATGTATTCAACAAACTGTTTTGTATTGTGTAGAGATTGATCTTCTCATTAAACCAGTCTTGTGGATCATACTCCAAGAGTTGATCCCCTGTAATATCACAACCACACACATATCGAGATTAGGTCCCAGCAATGGAACTCTTTGTTGGCTCAATATGCAGACTAAGGTCCACAGAGAATTCCAAAAAAGGGTTGTAATCTAGCACCAACATATCAATCCCTAGTGACAAGGAAAGTATCACCTGAGGTGCATTGCCACGAATTATAGTTTAAGTGAGGTCATTAAGAGATGAAAGATGCAACCATAAATGATCTACTATACACTCTGTTCACTATCAAATTATGCACAACATTATGATGAAGGTGCAGCATATTACAGCAAAGAAAAAATATCCATCATCATGTAAGATTGAACCATAAAGATGTAAAGATGACTCATTCAAATCCTAGGACCATTAACCATACAGGCTGTGGGATTAACGTCCACTACCTGATCATTCACTGCTCCATCATCATACACCATAAGGATAGAATTCATTTGAATGGGAGGTCGAATTCCATTATCTTCCAACAAAAACAGAGATATTGTTGGAGCATCACATTGCATTACAGCTCAACAGCTTAGCCAGTGATACACAACCAACGACAATAGCAACTCACAACCATCAGCTAACCAAGAATCAACAATCAACCTTGTCTCAAGATGTAGCTTATATATTTATACAATGTGCCCTTAGGTGGGATGATTCATTCAAATCCGAAGACCGTTAACAATATATGCAGTGGGATTAATGTCCAATATCCGATCCTCCATTGCTCCATCAAATGCATGCAGTCTTCTGCCACCTTACCTACTCAAATCCTGAAATTGCATCCCTTGCATTTCCGATGTTGACTTTCTTAGCCACCTTAAAGTTTGTCTTTATCTCCAGCTAGCTTCAGATTCCCCAAAATAGGAGGTGCGACCTAGCTAATGCGTCTCTTGATCTAGCAAGACCATGTCCTTCATCAAAATGAAGGGACCAGCAATCCGCATAATATTGACTGATGAAGGGGCCAATAGTTTCAACTGCTGCCTGAATTCAAGACAACTCCTTCAAACTAGACTCCTTATAATCCCTCGTTTCAGCAGCCCAATTCGTCGGATATTCCTTTGTTCTGCCTTTCAGAATTTCAACCATTTTGCTCCACCTCTCATGGCAAGAGGAAAGACGATTTAACTCCTTAACACAAATCCTACTATCCTTGTAACTTCGAAAGAATGTTTTTGTTCGTTGATACTTGAGAATTGAACTTAAAGTGAGAGTGGCCCTTCAGACCATCCAAATCCAATGAGCTGATTGTAACACGTGTCAGATAATGATAAAGAATAGTGGCTTCCAGGGTAACCCTATAAATGTAGTTTTTCAAATTATGAAGAAGATCTGTGTTAAGCTCCATCAATCTTCTCAGCCTTACAATCCAATCCCTTCCTCTGGTTGGACCAAGTATATTGCTAATTCCTCTGCCAATCCAATTTCACTAGTCCCAAAAGATGGAGAAATGCCATAAGCATGTCCTTATCTTCACAAATATTTCTTCTACTCTTATTCCTATCCAAGAACCTTTCAGTCTGATTGAAGTCTACCAATCAAATCAACCTTCGACTATCTGTCCAAGAGGATCATCCTGTACCTTCCCCCAACATAGCATATAAAGCCAACATTGAGAGTGCATTATTATTCTGGACAAACCACATATAGACACATTGAACTAGAGCACTCATTATACTCTTGAGTCTTAACAAAAGACAAGCCACTTGATTCTTTCCACATTACCACCACTACCCTGGAGATAGCATCATAACAAGAAACTGAAAAAGAGGCTAGTTCAACCCCTTTAACTACCCTCTCCACTTCAAAATTCGGTTTCCTTGATCTTATTACTTGTTTTTAAATCCTTCCTTGCAAAAGAATATGGAATTCCCCTTAATATGCCATAAAATAATAGTATAGAATTCGAGATCATAACCAAACGAAAGAAAGATGGGTAGGAGGAGGTATATATAGCATAGCGATCTCCATCAGATACCACCTTCTTCCCCCCCTCGCAATCCCAACAAGTACTACCTAGGCGTGTTTACTTATTGGTTGATGAATGTTGTAGGCAAACCCTACCTGCAATGGTGGGGTCAACTTCTATTCTTTCATATAGACATTTCCCATTTAATATTGGTTGAATTTGCCTCATCCAATTGTCGAGAATAAGTTGTTCCACCTATATATTTGGAGCAAATCGAGGAGGAGCGTGTTTTGAACTAACCATTCTACTTGCATAGCTCCTGACCACTGTCATTTAGCTTTTAATTGAACTTTTGATGATCTCCTATGTATTTTTTGAGAAGCATGCTAATCGCATATATTGTGTGCTTGTACTTTCTATCTCTTCTACGAGAATTGGACTTTTCTGTCATAATAGTGGTCACAAATGAAAAGCTCTATGCTTTGTGATTTTGGTGTACAAATTCTTCTAAAGCTTTGATTCAGCCTGCCTTCTGAACAAATAGCCATATAAATCAGTAATTTCGTTTTTAAATAATCACACCTTGGATATTGAACAAGATACAACTGCACAAACAAAATTTCTTTCCAGGACTTGACCACCTGTGCAAGGATGTCACCAGTAATCTCCACATGAACACACACCATCCTTAAATCGATGAAAGCGGTTTGTGTCTCTCACAAATATTTCTCGGGAGACTATTTTAGATACGTATTTTGTGGCACTGTGACAGTTCCTGCACATACGAAGATTCTTGACGATGCGGATAGGTGTCCCTGGGCATGTCTTCATAACACCAAATGCAATTGCCAGCTTCTCACTGTGAGCAGAAAGGATGCTTTCCTTCTCTTCTTCATCCACATCATGCAGAACAAATCTTGTATCAGGGAAATACCCCAATTCCCTTGACTGTTCAGCCAAGCTCTCCAACATCGCATATATATACTGTGACTCTGGGTGCGACCTGTCTCCTACAAAAAATCGATGAACCTTATTCTTGACTCGAATCCAGCTGCATCCTGGCCTCTGTTTTAATCCTCTAGCTTTCATGATTGCTCTCACCTTTGCTACATGGTCCCACTTGCCAGCAGCAGCATAGATATTTGACAGTAGAATATAGTTTCCATCATTGTCAGACTCCAATTCAAGAAGCTGTTCTCCAACACGTTGTCCTAGATTTATATTGCCATGAGTTGTGCATGCAGCCAATAAGGCACCCCACACAGCGGCATTGGGTTTTACAGGCATAGCTTGGATAAAGCTCTCTGCCTCTTGCAAGAGCCCAGAGCGACCAAGAAGATCAACCACACAAGCATAGTGTTCCAGTCTTGGCGCAATGTGATAATCTCGATTCATGCACTCAAAGTATTGCTGCCCTTCAGAAACCAAACCTGCATGGCTGCACGCAGATAGAACAGCAACAAAGGTAACATGGTTCGGTAATAAACGTGTCCGTTGCATTTCCTTAAAACATGCGAGAGCATTCTCTCCACACCCATTCATTCCATATCCTGAAATCATTGCCGTCCACGAGACCTCGTTTCTCAGAGACATTTTCTCAAACACGTGACGTGCAAGCTCTACACATCCGCACTTAGAATACATGTCTATGAGAGCATTTCCCACAGCAACATGGCATTCAAAACCATTTCTAATAATGTATCCATGGATTTCCTTACCCTGTTGTAAAAGTGCTAAGCAAGCAGATGCTGGAAGAACACTCAAAATGGTTACACAATTCGGTTTGACATTTTCCTGTAACATTTGACAAAAGAGTTGTATTGCTTCATTAGCATGCCCGGTTTGTGCATACCCTGCTATCATTGCATTCCATAAGAATATACTTTTCTGGAGTACTTTCTCAAATATTTGTTGAGCAACGTCTATTTTCCCACACTGGGAATACATTGCTACAAGCGAACTCCCCACCAGTGCATTAGACTGAACGAATCCATTTTTTACAATGTAGCTGTGGATTTCCTTGCCAGTTTTCAGTGCTTCTAAATGGCCACATGCAGGCAGAACACCTACGATGGTCACAGGGTTGGGTTCTAGGTGACGTTGCTGCATTTGCATTTGTCGGAAGCAATTCAGGGCCTCGTTAGAATGCAGATTCTGAGCATATCCCGCAATCATTGCGGTCCATGACACCACACTTTTTTCGCTCATTTTGTCAAATACTTGGCGTGCAAGGTCTACTCTGCCGCACTGGGTATACATGGCTGTAAGGGCATTTCCCACAAATACATTTGACTCAAATCCATTTTTTATTACATGACTATGGATTTGCTCCCCATGTTTATAACTGGATAAACCAGCACATGCCATTGGCAAGCAGGAAAATGTGAAATTATCAGGCTTTATGTCTACCTCATGTTGCATTCTGCAATACAGAATAAGGGCTTCCTCAAAAAACCCATTCTTAACGTATCCTCTAATCATTGCATTCCACAAGGATGATGACGAGGAGGACGAATGTTGTTTCTGTACCATGTCGAAAACGAGGCGTGCATCACCAACTCTACCACAGGCTGCATACATGCTCACAAGTTTGGTGTCTAACAGGTCGATGTGGAGCCCTTTGGTGATAATCTGAGCATGAAGTTGCCTACCCTGGCCTTCGTCTTCCATATTCACACACACTTGCAGAAGCCCAGCGTAATTGGCAATGACAGAGCGCTGGGAGCTGAATCCATCAGCACTTGGTGTTACTATGGGTTGTTGTTTAACGGCAATGGCAGGAGTTCTTGTCAATACTGTGGATTTGTGACGAGAATTTTCTGGAAGGCTAGATAGCAGTTGTGTTGGAGGAAATGCGAAAGGTACCGCTGCAGCCATGACGCCACTGTCAACCTGTTAAAAAATTTGCAGATTTGTATTCAAACAATTTGGCGTAGAACTCAAGCTTAGCAATAGAAAAACACACATTCAAATCAGCTCTTCTTCCTAAAATTATATGACAAGGTCACATAGCTGCCATTTTTTTTGGAGGGTTAGTTTAATTATTGATTTTGAAAAGTTATAAACTAGTATTTATATTTAAATTAGGAATCAAGGTGATATAGTAGTTATTTTTGTTTAGTTTAAATATAATTCAATTAGAATAAAAATAATAAAAACATATAATTTTATATTAATTAAAACAAAATAAAATAGTAAAACCATATAATTATATATTAACAAAAATAAATTAAAATAGTAAAACCATTCATGATTATGTTTAAAAAGATTATAAATATTTAGTTTAAATATAATTAAATTAAAATGAAAAATAAAAAAACACAGTTTTATATTAATAAGAATTATAATTAAAATATGTCTAGATAAATTATAAAAACTTTATTTGTGGATTCTTTTTTATAAACTTTAATATCATATTTGTTTATTTTAATCTATTATTTGTATAGATTTTTATGGAAAATTTATATTTTATTTGACAAAAGATACAACTGTCTTTTAAGAATACTAGCATTGGAAAAGACCGATGTGTAGTGTTAAGGTATTTTAGTTGACAACATAAAATTTGGAGAAATGATGGTAATTTCCTTGCACCCTTGTTTAACATATATTTTTTAAATTTGAAGGCTATTGGTTTAAATGTGGTAGAGGTCATTTAACAACTCACAAACTATTGACCATTTGCACTACCACTTGGTCATTTCATCCAACTTGCTTTAATGTTAAAACATAAAGGTATACCATGTTTCATATCTACTTTTCTATAAGGAAATTCAACTAACAATGTTACAATTGGTTGTTACAATTGTGTAAGCAACATTAATCTTTGTTCCAAAATTGCAATTACTTTAATAAAAAAATTGGACCTTTATCTCAACTCAAAATTATTAAGAAATGTTTGAGAATGTTGATAACTAATTGAGACAACTCTTGACTATATGTCACTAATGCCCATCTCATATCTATAATTTTCAATTATTGACATGGCTCAAATAAAATATCTTATAATTAAGATTCCTTCTTTAAAAAAAATATCATTTTTTGAATAAAAATATAACATACATTATTGATTTATACTAACACAAATTCAAAGCTAAACTTGATACTAGTGATGCTAACAAAATGAAAGTAAAAGTAAGTTTAATGGCCCTAGCAAAGTGAGAGTTTTGCAAAAAAGTTCTATAACAAATGCATTTCATATTATCTACCTACTTTCATTTATAGATAAAATATTATAATAGAGAATTTTCCCAAAAAACAAAAACTTTAATTTTAAGTTGACAAAAAATCTCCAACACTATATATCTTTATAATCAAATATATTTTTATAATCAAATGAAAAATTAAAGTAAAATTATCTAAATGTTGCTTAGTTTAAATATAGCTATTTTCAAATAAAGTTACTAAATCCAAACTAGTGTTAAGATGTGGGTCAAACCAACAAAAAAAAATATAAACATTATTAATTCATAAAATTCATATATGTCATTACATAGACACACATCAATTAAGCAAATAAGTCTTGGATTCTTTATATAGAAAATGTGCTCTTACTTTCTATATGTATGAATGAATAACATGTATTATAATTATTAGAATAATGTTTTTAACAATGCTTTCAATTTCTGACTTGAGAGTATAATTGTTTTGGAAAAATAATTTAGTTAGTATCATAAATATTTTTATTTATAGTATTTTCCCAACAATAATGTGGAAAGATGTTTTTTATTCATTAAAAATTAATAAGTTATTTTTATTCATTAAAAATAAAAAACAAAAATAAAATAGAAAAATTAATTTAAAATACAAAATAAAATATACTATAATAAATTTTAAGATTACAACTTAGTTGTCTGAGGTGGCACCTGAATTGGAGATGGAAGTAATGTGAAATATGTGAAAACTAAGAAATCCAAGATTCAAATAGAAGAGGAAGATGAGTAATAGTTGGGTTCCTCCCAAATATTAAAAAAAATAAAAATACAACCTAGTTGTAAATCAAATTGATGTATAATATTCTTTTATTGATGTAATTTATGTAAATAAATTCAAAGTTACATAGATACAAGAAACCAACCATCAATACCAATTCAAAATTCCAATCAAAACTTTATTAAAAGTGAAAATTTTAGAGAAGACAATCCAAACCTCTATATTAAGAACAACACTTTATTAAAAGTGAAAATTTTAGGCAACACAATCTAAAGCTCTCTATTGAGAACATCACCATAATCAATGACCAATCAATCCATTTCCTTTAGGTTGTTTACGTTATTTGCCAAAAAGTGTACATCTCTAGATTTCAAGTTTATGGCTTAAAATTGCATTACTTTTTAGACAACCAATACCTATTCTTTTCATTCAAACATTTCATATGTAATTTTTTTAAAGTTCAACCTGTAAGACATGTCGTAGAGGATTGGACTTTCAATCACTTAAATTCACAAAGAGCTTACATTCACAAAAGCTAGCCAACATGTTTTTTGCCAATTATATTGCCATTCACAAATAATATTATATATAATTAAATTTATAATAAAAAATAATTAAACATTAAATAAGTAAAAAAAACAATTATGATGAAATTTTAACAAATGGACTTTTATTTTTTTATAATAATTTTATTGAATCTAAAATTTAAAAAATAAAAAACACAAACAAATGTATGTCTTTACCGAAAATATTAAAATATTTTAAAAGTTAAAAATAAAAACATTACCTTCACAAGAAAAATAAAAACATTACCACCAAACATTCAAATCACTCATATCTAACGAAATAGATACCGGTTGGATTTTGAGTCAGTTCCTCTTGAATAATATGCGGATTAAGAGCTCAAAACAATAGATTAATACGCACGGCTGTATCTTTAGGATAGTTCTTCTTGTTCTTCAGTTTTCAATTTTCTAAGAAGAACCTCTTCCCCCAAATTAGGATTAAAAAAATCATCTCATATAGGTTCTGGCAAAAAGTTGATGAAAATATCAGGCATTAAATTTTGTTTTTGCTTCGCTACTGTGAAGGATATGACCTGGAAATTTGCTTTAAATTTTCCTGAACGACAATGGAGTTTGATCCTAATTTTTCCAAAGAGAACCTCTTTCCCCAAATCATAATTAAAAAAGTCATCTTATTCAGATTCCACCAAAAAATTCATGAAAATCGTAAGTTTTATAGTTTTGTTTTTGTGTTTCTTTTTTTTTTTCAGAAAGAAAAAACGCTGTATTATAGTAGTTCATATATCAAACATTACATTCTCAACTATAAATAGCTGGGAAAAACATAATCCAATTCATCAAGAGATACAAGAGCATCTTCTAAGGAAGAAAGAAGCCCAAACAATCTCTAGATGGGATCACAAATTATGGAGGGCATAACAACCACTCCATTCAAGATTTTCAGATGCATTAAAACAGACCTATTTTCATTGAACAACATATAGAATGCGCCAGATTCACATATCAGTGGATAGAAAAGGAAAACAACCTATATCAAAACATCAAGATAGTTGCCCATGTGTTCCATGTAGAGTAGCAATCATAAATTGTGGACAAAATGTAAGAAGGATATAAGGCAGCCTCGCTTGTCGAGGTAATTGCTGTAACTGGCTCGCTTGACATGAATAAGATAAAGTTGTTCAAAGGAAGTATGTCGCACCCATGGAAGAAAAGTCTGGGTTCCTGATAGAAGATCGAGAGCAACAAAAACTGGCAAGCTTGCTTGAACAGTATAAATCCAAAATTGTTATCAGTTCGCTTGATATACCCCATCCCAGGCTCGCTTGTTGGCTCCATAAACAGGCTCGCTTGAAAAAAGTGTTCCGGCTTGCTTGCAAATATATCCTACCGGCTTGCTTGTAAATAGTGTTCTGGCTCGCTTGCAAATACATATTACAGGCTCGCTTGTACGAAGAGTGTTGGGCCTCCGGAATGGCATTCTATGTATATCCAGCACGAATATGAAAAAGCATAGGACTGCATAGAACACACCATTGTAATTGACCAATGAACTGTGGTATTGTGAATATGAGGGTCATGAGCCACCAATATAAGGTAGGATAAGAAAAGAAAAGGGTCATAGTTTAGCAAAAATATATATATAATGCTTCATATGGCTTGGTCAGCCATCATGGAATTGGGATTGAAGTGTTCCAAATGAGTACCCGATCCTTGTAATGTTCCACCTGCATAAAACCAAAAGCTTCTCTGAGACCTATTTTGGAGAGACCATCTTCCCTCGTGTTATTTTCTCTGTAGATGTGGGAGATAGGGGGATTTCCCAATATGCGCCATAATCGTTGTGTCCTTGTGAACCATCCCTGTAGCTTCGAAATATTCATATGTTGATGTCCAGATATACTTTCAATGATAAGTTTGGAATCACCATATATGTGCATTCCTGTCATATTCAAATTGTATGCAGCTAAAAGGCCACCCCATAATGCCATTATTTCTGCTTTGTTATTGGTCCTCGGACCCCTATTCCAGAGCATGTGTATCCTCTCCCTGTCAGAAAACTTGATCCAAGCACCGCAACTTGTAATTCCCTCTTTACACGCCCCATCAAAATAAATAGCTGGGATAGAAATCTCATGAGGTCGAGTTCTGTGTGACCTATCTATGCATATGAACAGAGGTTGGGGTTGTTGTTGTATCCATCTCAAAATGGCAGAGTGTATTAAAGGAAGGGAGAAGGCTGTGCCATCAAAGATCAGTCTGTTCCTAGCCAACCAAACTTCTCAAATAAAAAAGAAGCGCAGAGATCTGAAACTGTTCCTTAGTTTATCCCATTCTCCTGCTGCAGATATGAAGTCGTGCGGAAACCAGTTTGGTTGAAGTAGGCTAGAGCTGAATAGATTCCATAACTGAATTACAATAGGGCATCGAAAAAAAATGTGTTCAACAATTTCCTCCATATTACCACAAATCGAACATCTACCAAGGCCCATGGATGCCTCTTTTAATAATATTATCCCATGTAAGAATTTTATTTTGCCAAGTAAGCCATCCAAAAAGAGTGATTTTTGTGGGGATCTTTCGGGACCAAAAGTGTCCAAAAACACATGTGTATTGATCAGCATTTGACTGTGAATTAATGTAACTATCAATATCCTTGACAATAGGTACCTCCTCTTTAGTAGGTCCATTCCATGTAATCGAATCCCCTCCCGTCGCATGAGAAAATCCAACAGCCCTCAGCTCATTGTATATCTGTTCCCAATCTGAGGCGTCCTCGTCCATTAAACCCAATTGTACAGAATTTTTGAACACAGGAGAATTAAACAACCATGAGTGTATAGTTTTTGATAAGAAAACTATGCCTCTGTGAGCCAACTTATGAATAAGTCGAGGCGAAGGAACCATTGATTTGTTAAAACCCTGTATGCTGGTCACACCTAATGGAATACGGCTTCCGTCTCTAAATAGCCAAACAATTTTGTCTGCCACGTGACCCAATATTTTCTTGAAGCTACCCCATATTGCAGAATAGGTAGAAGGGATTGTGAATTCATGACAAATAAGCTGATGGAGCGAATCACCATCCAGATACTTATATTTTACAATATTGTTCCAGATATCAGAGCCATTGATGGCACGCCAAAAGGATTTAATAAGTAATGCTTTGTTGAACATTCTCGTGTTCAAAATGCCCCACCCATCACTTGATTTGAGGCGGCATAAACTCACCAGTTTGACCAGATGATATTTGTGCACCAGACCAGTACCTGCCCAAATGAACTATGCAATTATCCTATTAATATTATCCACAATCAGTTCAGGGATATAGAATAGATGCCCCCAATACACAATTAACTGTGAAAGCACTGCTTGGATCATGATGAGCCTGCCCTCCAAAGTCAGCCATTTGTGAGTCCATTTATTGATTTTCTCCCTAAATCGATCCACCATCCATATCCAGTCCCTATTCTTATATCCGCATGGCTTGATTTTGAAACCCAGATATTGGAAGCCATCTTGCCAACATATAATTAACTCCAAGGAATTCAGCAATGAAAGAGATTTCATTTATGTCACCATATTCATATAACAGGAAAGATCTAATATTGTTGATACACAACCCCGTGGCCTCACCAAATCTAGTCAAGATGAAGTGGACATAGAACCAATGGTTCCTGACAAGTCTACCAAAGAGCAACATATCATCAACAAAAAGAGAGTGTGAGGTAGTAATGGAATCCGAGAAGGAGAAACCAGAAATATACCCTTTTTTCTCCGAATAGTGCATCATGTTACTGAATCCTTTCATAATTAATATGAAAATGAGAGGAGACAAGGCACAACCTTGGCATAGTCCCCTACCAACTTCAAAGAAATTAGTTGGAAGGCCATTAATCAGCACAACATATCTAACAGAGGTTATACATGACATTATCCAATGTATGATTCTAATGGGCAGTCCAATTTTTAATAGAACGAGACGGATATATGACCAGTCCAGAGTGTCATATGCCTTGAACAAATCAACCTTCATAACAAAAGCCTCTCTCTTCTCCGTGTGCATAGTGTGTAGTATTTCTTGTGCAATGGCTATTGCATCATGGATGGACCTGCCTTTGAGGAACCCATATTGTTCAGGAGATATATGCTCAGAGAGGGTTTGCTTTAACCTATTGGCAATAATTTTAGAAGAGATCTTGTACAGAATATTGCAAAGGGAAATCGGTCAAAACTCTTCGAAGGTGGTAGGATCATCAACCTTCGGAATGAGAGCGATAAAAGTGGAGTTGAGATTATATGGAATATGTCTAGCTAACCTGAAATAATCATTCATTTCAGCAATCTCCACATCCATAATGTCAAAGAAGCAAATGAATAATTTTGATGTCCAGCCGTTCGGAACTGGAAATTTATCATGTGAGAAGGACTTGAGAACCCCTTCTACCTCAGCAACTGTGATATGCTCATCCAGATGTTTGATGTCATTCTCTTCTAACATCCTACCGATTTGGTCCAAGAACCATCTTTGGCAGTTCTCATCTATGCTGGAGTTTTTTTGATAAAAGGATGAGAAATGTTGAAAGGCTTCCTCCTGTATGTCCTGAGTAGTAATAGCACTGCTGCCATCCATTCTCTTAATACGCCAGATCGCATTCCTACATCTTCGATCATTTGCGCATTTGTGAAAGTATTTTGTATTAATATCTCCTTCTCTTAACCATATATTCCTGCTTTTAAGTTTCCATGTTATTTCCTCAAGGAGAAGAATTTGTTTCAGTCTGTCCTCCAATGTTAGCCTTTCATAAGATTGAGCATCCAGAAACTTGTCCATGAATTTCATATATATCTGCCTCATCTCGGCCTTTATGTCAACAATCTCCGCCCTGAGTGCCTGCTTCTTATTGATTTCCCATTTTTTAACCGCCTTCTTCATTCTCTGTATTTTGAAATGGAAACGATCCCATCCCAACAGATTAAGGGTGCCATCCACAGACAGCCAAGACTCCCTAATGAGTTCCACAAACTCTTTTTCTTCCAGCCATGCACGATTAAATTTAAATGGCAAGCTCCGGGATCGATCTCCCAACCTCCATGACAGAAGGATTGACATATGGTCTAATATGTTTGAGGTCACCACTGTAGATCTAGGCATACCCAATGTATTGATTAGACTGACATTCAACAATGCACGGTCGAGGCGCTTTCCTATATAATCATCATCCATTCTTTTATTGGACCATGTGGGAGTAATGGGATTAGGGCGTATATCAACCATATGATTTTTTGAAAACAGATCATTCAGATAATTAGATAAACAGTCTATTCTAGCCCTTGAACCCCATATTTCATCTGCCTATAAGGTAGAATTGAAATCGCCCATGATGACAAAATTTCTCAGAGAAAGAATTCCAAATTGCTGAAACTTATTTCAGAATGCCTGTCTGTTCTGATAA
The DNA here is from genome assembly GCA_034641835.2 of Pinus albicaulis. Classification (NCBI taxonomy): domain Eukaryota; kingdom Viridiplantae; phylum Streptophyta; class Pinopsida; order Pinales; family Pinaceae; genus Pinus; species Pinus albicaulis. Next base: position 1,109,701,253 of record CM076579.1, on the reverse strand, counting down.
GGAGCATATAGATTAATGATATTAAACAGACCCTCGATACCCCGGATATATCCAACCAACAAAATCCCACCAAAAAACCTGTATGCTTTGAAATTTTCCCAGAAAGGGTTCCAGAGTGCAATCATGCCACCAGAGTGGCCATTAGAATCAACCGCCACAACATTCCAACCTCTACAAATGCCTAAAAATGCATTTATGGCCTTTTCTCGAGCACACAAAGTCTCTTGACATAAAATAATGCAAGGTTCTTCAGAGCAGAAAATATTCCTGAGGTAATGAAGTTTGGAGGCATCGCCAATCCCCCTTATATTCATAGAAAGGAAGTGGATCATCGTTGCACATCTGCGGGCTGTCCAGCTCTAAGCACCTAGGAGTTGACAGTGATGTCATAAAAAATGGCTATGGGGATGTCAGTGAAGTTATCAATCTCATCAGTGAGCATCAACAATGACCTAAGATTATCTCTGGACAGTCTGGTCCCACATTTATTTATTTTTCTGGATAGTGACATTTGATACAGTAGAATTGGGGTTGGTAGCGACTGGGGAAACAATAGCTTTATCAAAGACTGTAAGGGCGGCAAGATCAATATGCGGGTTACCTAGCAGTGAGTCGATGTCACTCCCCACTGAATTATGAGGGGATTCGGGCAGGTCAACGGGATCATCAAAGGACAGAGGAGAAGACAGCAGGTCATGAGGAACATTCTTATCCTTGGGCATATGTGCATGTGTCGGTTCTCTGACATAAAATTTGGTTGATTTAAAAAGCGGAGGGTCCAAGTCAGTGGCAGGTATAGAAGGTGCAACCCTAATGTCCCCGACACACTCATTTAGCTCAGCCTCATAACCTATATGGGATGGGCTAAGTACCGCCCGCCTACTAATCATGTTATCAGACCTAATGAGAGCAGAACCCTATCCCAACAAAAACCCAGGGTCTGAATTGTTATCAACAGCATGTGTGGAATCCCGATCCACCCCAATATTAGGTTCAGCCAAAGAGGAAGTTCGGGCATCCCCAACCTCAGGAGGGCCCAACATATTTCTGAAAACATCCCGTCCCACCCCATCATCATCCAAAAACGCCCTATCAGTATGTTCATAAGCAGTGGTAAAATCCTCATCATCAGAAGAAACAAGGATATAGTTACCTGTGATAGGATCTCCCGGAAAGCCAGTTGCAGTATTATTTTGCCATCTCCCCTCACTTCCATATGGGTCGCTTCTACCTGCCCGAAGACGTAGAGGACAATTTTCCTGGACATGACCAGTTTTATGGCATATAAGAAATCTAAAAGGAATGCCCCAATAGTCAATTCTTTGACGGTGCTGACATTGTCCCCAAATAAGATCCACATCCCCAGGCAGCCCCCCTAGCAAAATTAACTTCAACAAGAATCCAAGAAATCCTTTTGTCACTCGCACCTATAATGCTCGGATCAATGTATTTAGTATTCCCAATGGAATTTCCTATTGCCCGGAGAGCTTTAAGCGTCCAGAACTCCAGCGGCAGACCAGGTAGTTTGACCCATATAACACGGCTCTTAGGTGCTTCCATAACAGGGTTAAAACCCAGGTACCAAGGGACAAGCTATAAAAAACTTCGCCCCCGAACCCATGTTCTATGAATAATCTTAAAGATATCTCGCTCGTCCATAAAGTGAATACTAAACCAACCATTTAAGAGCATATTAAATTTTGGAGCATATCCAATTAGCGTGGACCATCATTGTCAAACCCAACCATCCATATCAACCTCTTTTCCATCCAAAAACATCCACCTACCAATCATCACCCTTTTCTGTAAGCTTGCTACTCTTCTACACAAATCGTCGTGGTCCAAAGAGATTTCTTTGATCTCCATCCTTTGTTTATAAAAAGCTTTGTTATTTTTCCCTCGGCCGGACTTGTTCTTTTGATGAAGCTGCGAACCAGAGCCACCGAGTACATTCACTTGGGCGTTCTTAGTCTCGGATATGCCTTGTCTAATGATAAAATTTTCCACTTTTGTGAGCTGTTCATATTCCTTCTCTGCATCAATAGTTTCTCTAATGAAGGCTTCATGAGCCGAGGTATCAGATTCTAATCCCAAAATGGGCTCCTCACTACGAATCCCAAGGATTGCATTATCCATGTCAGTGACTGATGAGTCTGAGTGGCAGCAGACACCGTAGCACTGCCAATGAGAAAACCAAAGTGATGCAGCTTATGTGGCAGGAAAGTGATTATATCTTTATTAAAAAATAAATTCATACACAACGTCCAAGTAAGGAATGGTCAGACCATGACATCCACCGCGATCACAATCCCATTGATATATCTTCCTCCCGATTTAGTCAAAGTGTCTAACTATAGAAATGGCCCGAAATGTTATTATATTTCAAGCAAAAGGACAATATCTCAGTACCATTCATTGAATGGCAGACCACTGCAGGTACTTGTCAGATTACACATACGACCACAGAGAATATCATAAATTGCATACGTCGTCAATTGTAGCGCCACCCTTAACATATTCACCCAAATGCCTAGACATAAAGAAACATCAAGAGAGTCTATAATCACACACCTACCCCAAGGCCAAATGATAAATATACTACTAACAAGATCGCACTACAGCTCAGGATAAATCCCTAATCCCAATTCATACCCTCTGTACTCCTTAAATGGCTGCCGCCACCTTCGTAATTCCCTACCTCAATTGGGAGCGTCGAGGAAGACCTTAATCATCTGTTAGAACCCCATTTATTCCAAGAAACCAAAGTATTGCCGGAAATTTGATTCTACCCCAAAACCAGACAAAACGTTACCGGAAAAACCAGTGTCGAAATACAACAATGTGTAGAAATTATATAACTGATATGTTATACATTTGAGATTCTCCTGATCACACACTATTTGACTTCATGCACAATACATAATCTCTTCTACCATTGATCATTAATTGCGGAAATAAAATCAATTACATGCACACATTAAAACCATAAAAATTCACACATATGAACACAGTAATTTATGGGAAAGCTTAAAGTTGAAAACCCCCAACTATCTGTATATTATATGTCATAGAGATCATGTAAAAATCATCATACAAAGCTCCTCACAAGGTCTCAGTACAATCTCTAATTGCTACACACTAATCAGGCCCTGATCTTACAAATCCATGCACCGATCTTTGCCAGCCTTTAGCCTGCCTCTACTGCGCAATCACTGCTGAAGAATGGCTCATAATGAACTCGAATCCATCCTATATTGACCACGCAATCCTCATTGGCATCTCCAACCACTGTGTGTTGCAAATCATGCAACACTATAGTCACAACTGATAGTCACACTGCTCTTTCACCTACCTCTCCACTGGTCTCCACTAAAACTGTCCATGCACTGAAGTTAACTGATGTATTCTTTAGTTGATTAATGAATTTATAATTAGTGAATTAATTAATAATTAATTCACACCACTCTCACTAGTGTATCAATCAGTTAGACTAGATACAACTAGCTCAACTATGTTTAGCCTAGTTAAACTGAACACAACTCCATTAACTTCCTCAATCAACTCCACCAAACTCTCTCACATGAATTCTAACTAAAGTATCCATGCAATAGCTCCACTTAACCCTTAGAAATAACGTAATTCCTTCTGTCAACTCCTGTGCCACATCTGTGCACTTAACTGAAGTGCTCCAAGAGAATAAGATAATGTTTATAGTCCAAATATTATTAAGAGCTAATAATATTCGACATATCTATTTTTAGACTGGAAATCTAAAAATAGATTCCACCCAATATGTCGAAAAATAGAAATCCATATATTTTTCCAACTTGACCAACCATCCACAAATAACATCCCACAACTCATAGAATATGATCGACATGTCTAAAAATAGACTTTGCGACAAAAATCACCTGTGTGGGCCCCACCTAGTTTAGGTGATTATTTTCCAACTAGGATCAGGAATGATTTTTCAGGACGCCTCCTCCACTGTTTCTTGTTGCAATCTTCAACACTCCCTCTCAACAAGAAAGGACTGTCTTTGCATGCAACATGCAACTCCATGCATTTGCCTTGCAACCTTCACAAGCACCATGCAACTCCATGCATCTGCTCTGCAACTCTTCTGAAACTGAATAGGCTTCAAAAAAATCAATCAATATGATGCATCTATCATCAAAGTCTTTGACTTCTGCTTAGCTACTGCACATGTCTTTAGGAACCACTGCGTTGTTGAACTCTGCACCCATGCACTCTGCACTTGATGTCAACTCTGAACCGCGCTCCAGTATCCAACACTGTCAATTTGATCTGCCTGCATCAATCCAACTGATCATGCTACTGCTGCTCTGTGGGCACCTTGTAGCCAGGTTCAATTCATGATATCCACAACATCTCAATGAATCCTGCCCAGAAATATCCTCTTGGGATTACTCATGCATGTCGCCCCACCTCTCACCTAGTGGTATAGTTGCATGCACTCCCTTTTCCCATCTGGCACGAAATGTCTCTGCATGAGTGGTTTATTCCACTCCATGATCCTCAGCTTGTGGCTGCTCCACATCCCAAGGTTCACTCTTACCTACATGCAAAACTTGCTCCCTCTCAAGCATCAATTGCATGTCTTTCTTGCACTTCCCAACAGTAGCAAGCTCCGTAGAAATCCCATCTAATTCAAGTCTGTAGAGATTCTTGGCTCGAATCCAAACCTTCTTGACTTTCCCTGTTGCTTTGTGCTGAAGGAAAAATTTTCCTTCACTAAAGACAACATCATAGCCTTTATCCTCTAACATTGCGACTGAGATTAAATTCTTCTTTAAACCTGGAACATGCACTACATCTTGTAAAAGAATGAGTTTACCTGACTCCCTCTGAAAGGTAATGGTACCAATGCCGGTCAAATTGTATCATCCATTTTTTCCCAACTCAACATGCAACTGGAGATCTTTCTCCACCAAGTCACTGAAAATATTCACATCTCCCGTCATGTGAAAGGAAGCGCCACTATCAAAATACCACCCCGATCCCAATGCACTAGACACCATGCATGTGATCAATGAGAAGTCTAGTTCAAATTGCGAGGCAAGAGCCTCACTAGCTGCAACTCCAGCAACCTGCTTGTTCTTCTTCTTCTGTGGACAATGCGTGGCGAAATGCCCATGCTCGTGACAGTGAAAACGCTTCACTTTGGACATGTCACGCTCTTTACCATCTGCACTGGATTGAGAAGCATTCTTCCTACCCTTCCCCTTCCTTGCTTTGGTAGCCAAAGCGCAATCCTCTTCATCATCATTCTTTGATGAAGATCCATCCCTGGTATCCCGCCTTATCTCCTCCTGCACAAGATCCGACCAAAGTCGCTCCCATCCTGGCAGTTTCTCCCGACCATTGACAGAGTCCTGATAGGAATGCCAACTCTTTGGAATCCCAAGGAGAGCCAAGCTCACCAATTCCTCGTCATCCACACTAACTCCTACACTCCCAAGCTTATCCCTCCAGTGGACAGACTTGGTCAAGTATACCGGAATAGTGTCATTCTTCTCCATTTTTATTTTCCTGAGTTTATCCTTAAGCACCAACTTCCTCTGGTCGCTCTTGATTTGGAACAAATCTGTCAAAGATTTCCACATCAAGAATGGAGAAACTATACCATGAAGGCTGGACACTATGTGATCCTTCACACCTTCCAATAGAATCCTTTGACACCTTGCTACCTTCTTTTGCCATGTGTCAAATACGATAGCATCACTAGAAGTAGGTTTTGGAATTTCTGCATCTATGAACTCCTTCAACCCATTGTCATCCAGCACCGCCTCCATCCTGTCCTTCCATGCAATATAATTCGAGCTGCCCTCAAGGGCATACTCCAATCGCAATCCATTGAAAGACATCTCAACCTCAACGCTAAGAAAACACTATAGCAATTTCGAATTCCACTAGCACAAAAATCAACCGCTTCAATGCTTTGCAATTGCTCCAATGATCAATATCGCTCCGATACCATGTAGAAATTATATAACTGATATGTTATACATCTGAGATTCTCTTGATCACACACTATTTGACTTCATGCACAATACATAATATCTTCTACCATTGATCATTAATTGCGGAAATAAAATCAATTACATGCACACATTAAAATCATAAAAATTCACACATATGAACACAGTAATTTATGGGAAAGCTTAAAGCTAAAAACCCCCAACTATATGTATATTATATGTCATAAATATCATGTAACAATCATCATACAAAGCTCCTCACAAGCTCTCAGTACAATCTCCAATTGCTACACACTAATCAGGCCCTGATCTTGCAAATCCATGCACCGATCTTTGCCAGCCTTTAGCTTGCACTATTGCGCAATCCTTTAACTGAAGAATGGCTCATAATGAGCTTTCGAATCACATCCTATATTGACCACACAATCTTCATTGGCTTCTCCAACCATTTGTATTGATGCATTGCAAATCATGCAACACTATAGTCACAACTAATAGTCACACTGCTCTTTCACCTACCTCTCCACTGGTCTCCACTGAAACTGTCCATGCACTGAAGTTAACTGATGTATTATTTAGTTGATTAATGAGTTTATAATTAGTAAATTAATTAATAATTAATTTACACCACTCTCACTAGTGTATCAATCAGTTAGACTAGATACAACTAGCTCAACTATGTTTACCTTAGTTAAACTGAACACAACTCCATTAACTTCCTCAATCAACTCCACCAAACTCTCTCACATGAGTTCTAACTGAAGTATCCATGTAGTAGCTCCACTTAACCCTTAGGAATAGCGTAATTACTTCTGTCAGCTCCTGTGCCACATCTGTGCACTTAACTGAAGTGCTCCAAGAGAATAAGATAATGTTTATAGTCCAAATATTATTAAGAGCTAATAATATTTGACATATCTATTTTTAGACTAGCAATCTAAAAATAGATTCCACCCAATATGTCTAAAAATAGAAATCCATATATTTTTCCAAATTGACCAACCATCCACAAATAGCATCCCTCAACTCATAGAATATGATCGACATGTCTAAAAATAGACATAGTCTAAAAATAGAGTTTGCGACAAAAATCACCTGTGTGGGCCCCACCTAGTTTAGGTGATTATTTTCCAACTAGGATCAAGAATGATGTTTCAGGATGCCTCCTTCACTGTTTCTTTTTGTAATCTTCAACACTCCCTCTCAACAAGAAAGGACTGTCTTTGCATGCAACATGTAACTCCATGCATTCACCCTGCAACCTTCACAAGCGCCATGCAACTCCATGCATCTGCTCTGCAAATCTTCTGAAATTGAATAGGCTCCAAACAACTCAATCAATATGATGCATATATCATCAGAGTCTTTGACTTCTTCTTAGACACTACACATGTCTTCAGGAACCACTGCATTGTTGAACTTTGCACCCTGCACTTGCTTTCAACTCCGAACCGCGCTCCAGTATCCAACACTGTCACTTTGATCTGCGTGCATCAATCCAACTGATCATGCTACTGCTGCTCTGTGGGCACCTCGTAGCCAGGTTCAATTCATGAGATCCACACCATCTCAATGAATCCTGCCCAGAAATCTCCTCTTGGGATTACTCATGCATGTCGCCCCACCTCTCACTTGGTGGTATAGCTGCATGCACTCCCTCTGCCCATCTGGCACAAAATTTCTCTGCATGAGTGGTTTCTTCCACTCCATGATCCTCATCTTGTGGCTGCTCCACATCCTGAGGTTCACTCTTACCTGCATGCAAAACTTGCTCCCTCTCAAGCATCAATTGCATGTCTTTCTTGCACTTCCCAACAGTGGGAAGCTCCGTAGAAATCCCATCTACTTCAAGTCTGTAGAGATTCTTGGCTCGAATCCCAACCTTCTTGACTTGCCTTGTTTCTTTGTGCCGAAGGAAAACTTTTCCTTCACTAAAGACAACATCATAGCCTTGATCCTCTAAGATTGTGACTGAGATTAAATTCTTATTTAAACTTGGAACATGCACTACATCTTGTAAAAGAATGAGTTTACCTAACTCCCTCTGAAAGGTAATGGTACTGATTCCGGTCGAATTATATCGTCCATTGTCGCCCAACTCAACATGCAACTGGAGATATTTCTCCACCAAGTCACTGAAAAGATTCACATCTCCCGTCATGTGAAAGGAAGCGCCACTATCAAAATACCACCCCGATCCCAATGCACTAGACACCATGCATGCAATCAATGAGAAGTCCAGCTTAAGTTTTGAGGCAAGAGCCTCACCAACTGCAGCTCTAGCAACCTGCTTGTTCTTCTTCTTCTATGGACAATACGTGGCGAAATGCCCATGCTCGTGACAGTGAAAACACTTCACTTTGGACATGTCACGCTCTTTGCCATCCACTATTTGATTGAGAAACGTATTCCTACCCTTCCTTCTTGCCTTTGGCAGCAAAGCACAATCCTCTTCATCATCATTCTTTGATGAAGATCCATCTGGTATCCCGCCTTATCTCCTCCTGCACAAGATCCGACCAAAGTCGCTCCCATCCTGGCAATTTCTCCCGACCATTGATAGAGTCCTGATAGGAGTGCCAAATCTTTGGAAGCCCAAGGAGAGCCAAGCTCACCAATTCCTCATCATCCACACTAACTCATACACTCCCAAGCTCATCCCTGCAGTGGACAAACTTTTTCAAGTATACCGGAATAGTGTCATTCTTCTCCATTTTTATTTTCCTGATTTTATCCTTGAGCGCCAAATTCCTCTGGTCACTCTTGCTTTGGAAAAAATCTGTCAAAGATTTCCACATCAAGAATGGAGAAGCTTTACCATGAAGGTTGGATACTATTTTATCCTTCACACCTTCCAACAGAATCCTTCGACACCTTGCTACCTTCTTTTTCCATGCGTCAAGTGTGGCAGCATCTCTAGAACCCGGTTTTGGAATTTCTGCATCTATGAATTCCTTCAACCCATTGTCATCCAACCCCACCTCGGAAGTCCTATCAACTCAAATGAAATATGGTCCTGCCCTCAAAGGGCATACTCCAATCACAATCGTTGAAAGACATCTCAACTTCGACACCAAGAAAACACTACAGCAATTTCGAATTCCACCAACACAAAACTCAACTGTTTCATTGCTTTGAAATTGCTCCAATGATCAATATCGCTCTAATACCATGTAGAAATTATATAAATGATATGTTATACATCCGAGATTCTCTTGATCACACACTATTTTAATTCATGCACAATACAGAATATCTTCTACCATTGATCATTAATTGCGGAAATAAAATCAATTACATGCACACATTAAAACCATAAAAATTCACACATATGAACACATAATTTATGGGAAAGCTTAAAGATGAAAACCCCCAACTATATGTATATTATATGTCATAGAGATCATGTAACAATCATCATACAAAGCTCCTCACAAGCTCTCAGTACAATCTCTAATTTCTACACACTAATCAGGCCCGATCTTGCAAATCCATGCACCGATCTTTGTGACCTTTGCTTTGCCTCTCATAGCAATCCTTTGCTAAAAAGTGGCTCATAATGAACTTGAATCCATCCTATAACTTGATATGCAATCCTCATTTGGCATCTCCCAGCAACTGGTAATGTTGCCAATCATGCAACACTATAGTCACAAACGATAGTCCTCTTTGCTCTTTCACCTACCTCTCCTTTGGTCTCCTTTGAGCGCTCCGTACACTTTGAAGGTTAGCGGTACTTGTTCTTTAGTTGATTATTGAGTTTTATAGTCAATGAATTAATTAATAATTAATTCACACCACTCTCACTAGTGTATCAATCAGTTAGACTAGATACAACTAGCTCGGCTATATGTTTAGCAGATTAAATTGAACACAACTCCATTAACTTCCTCAATCAACTCCACCAAACTCTTTCACATGAGTTCTAACTGAAGTGTCCATGCAATAGCTCCACTTAACCCTTAGGAATAACGTAATTCCTTCTGTCAGCTTCTGTGCCACATCTGTGCACTTAACTGAAGTGATCCAAGAGAATAAGATAATGTTTATAGTCCAAATATTATTAAGAGCTAATAATATTCGACATATCTATTTTTAGACTAGAAATCTAAAAATAGATTCCACCCAATATGTCTAAAAATAGAAATCCATCTATTTTTCCTACTTGACCAACCATCCACAAATAGCATCCCGCAACTCATAGAATATGATCGACATGTCTAAAAATAGACATAGTCTAAAAATAGACTTTGCGACAAAAATCACCTGTGTGGGCCCCACCTAGTTTAGGTTATTATTTTCCAAATAGGATCAGGAATGATGTTTCAGGATTCCTCCTTCACTGTTTCTTGTTGCAATATTCAACACAATGGAGTTATACGTGACAACAACAGCAACATATGCAGCCACGACAGGTCCACCATCTAGAGCCAAGTCTAAATCCAAAGTTTTTGCAAGGGCGAGAGATAATGAGAGAGTCAACCCACTTTCTCCAAAGGCAATACCACTTATAGCACCAGGAGGTAGACTGAAATTCTGTAGCAGGCAAAGAAACCAAGGATGGTACCGGATCACCAATACAATCAACGTTTTCTACCATTCACCTTGTACACAGTAAATAACGCCCATAATATCATACATGCCCCGAGTGCAAGAATGATGATAATGAAAATCTCCAATTCCTCGTCATATGACATTGAGAGAACGAAGAAATCATGTGCATGAGCACCTAATCTTATGAGCATAGAAGTTAACAGAAGAAATGATCACCCATGTGAATCTACTTCTAAGAGCGAGATGCCACAAACCAAAAAAAACAACAGTCTAATATGTAATGCAACTAAAAGAGATAATGACAAAAATAATGCCCACCCTTTAGTATCCCCCACTCAGACCAGATCGCTACATTCCCCCACACAAAACGACAAATCTACATAGAACCCTAGCTATAAGACATCACCATTAAAGTGGGTCAACCCGGCTATCCAAAAAACTATCCACAGAGCTAAAATATTTCTGATTATGGAAGTATCCATAACCAATCATCCTAAGTGATACTCAAAATTCAACCGAGACCCACATACATACTGAAAAAAATGAAGTTTTCTCAGAGAAGCACCCAGTTTGTTCATTCTAGAATACCATACCAGGCATTGTATCAGGACCTACTTACCACTTCTAATGGAAATTCACCATCAACGATGGCGTGCAACTGCTGCGAAGGATACGACCTCTTCTTTGAAAATCTATAGTTAAAATTAAATTTAATCAGAGTTAAAAATTTTGATAAAAAAATGTCTGATAGGGATTGACTGCATGGTGATGCAGGGAACCCACCAGGTTTCAATTCTCACCGTGTACATGTTTGTTCCTCTAGGATGGCCATGGCTACATAAACTTGTACTCTTATGGTAGGACATCGGGATAATATTCAACATTACAATCTTCATTCATCCCCGTGGTGTTTTTACCCAAGGGTTCATAAGAGTCAAACGAAGCTTTGACAAAATAAAATTAAAGAATGTTAAATTTGAAGTGTGTGTTTTTGTGATTAGTATTTTTTCCCTCAAATCAAAATCAAAGGAAAAAATAAAACTCTATCATAATTTAATGAAGTTGTCTTTAGTGCGACTTTTTGGAGTTTCAGGGGCCAGAATGTGGTGAAAAAATTTGAGGCGAAATCTTGATTTTTGTTATTTAAACTGGTTTTTTTTTACTATATATATGGATTCAACACCCTAAAAAACCTTTAAGGAATTTCAATTGTGCAAGGTTACCTATCAAACTTTTTTTTTCAATAAATTCCTACTGGATTTTAGAGAAATTAGACCAAAAAAAACCACCGTAAAAGCCTTCAAAAAGTCGCACTAAAGACTACTCATAATTTAATGGTTTTATTTTTTTAAAATTTGAGTTTAAGAGTTTGTTTTTATGGTCATTTGGGTTGTGGTAGTCGTATAATCGTGTTTGTACGATGGCCGAGATTCAAATCTTGTTTACTCTTACCCAATCAGACAAGTTTCTACTTCAAACTAGGGACTGCAGTAATGTGATTTGTCTCCATTTGTAATACTTAATACACGGGTTCGTCCTCTCTAAGTCTCTCGAAGGAAAAATAAGAAGTAAGTTAAGCATTCGATGGAATGGTTATTGATGTTGGCGCCCCTTGGCCGTCAGTGAGGAATTTTTTGTGAAGGCAGGTCTCACGGCCTCCCTCCCCCAAACCTTCATTGTCGTTTACCAGAACATTTATGTTTACCATAACATTGTTGTTACCATTTACCATGCTAAAGGAAGCCATTTACCGTTTCCAATTTCGAAGCACATGAATCAGCTACACACGGTACCAACAATGAATGCAGCTTCTCGCGTCACTTTGAATTCACGGAGTCCCCTGCTAGGGGAAAGTGAAGTGTATCATTACCTGCAAACCCTTCAAGTTGAATGCACTCGCCCTGGTGCCATGAACCCATCCACCCGACCTTGCCAACATGACAGAATGGTACCAACAACAAACCTGTTTGGTAACTCGACAGATTTGTGGATTGTTTTTGGTAACTCGATAGATTTGGGGTTTGTTTATGCCCTTGAGGGATTTGGGGACTGTTTATGTAGATGACGATGATGGTAAGAATGAATGGATTTCATATTTAAATTTTTATTTCAAACTTTTTTTAATTAAGAATGGTAGAATGTCTTTTTTTTTAAGTTCAGAATGGTAGCATTGTTTTTATTAGGGAAAATATATTCTCAATTAACATTACATTCTGAGGCAGTTTTATTTGTTGGACCAGGTCTAGAACCCAATTTATTCAGACTATTAACCCAATTTATTCAGACCATTTTATAAAGGAAATGTTGTTCTGGGTTGTACCATAATTAGGAGAGCACAAAAAATAAGTGAGCACAGGTCAACTTGTTGGACAACAATTGCGGAAACTTGTTGGTCAACCATTATGGCAACTCACTAGTTAACTGTTGCAGCAACTCATTCGGTCAAAAAAATGGTAAAGCAAGTTAAATGGGAGTCAATAATTTCCCTTCGGATGAAAAACCCTAAAGAAAAACTTATCTTCTCTAGAACAGATTTAGATTGGTGTCTTGTACAAGGAAAACACATGGGCTCCTTTGATCAGATTGCAAAAATCCTTTCAACTAGAATTGGATATTTTATTAGAGGAGAGGAAATGAACCCAGATGCTCCATGTTCTTTCACCTCGGTAAAAAATTAACGCTCAGGCTCAAGGCCTACTAATTCCTTGGTATATGCAGTGTAATTTTTTTTAGAGATGCATTGTATAGATGTTGGTATTAATAGTGCTCCATCAGTTTTCATAGATTCATATATATTGAATTTTCAAACTTTTTTATGCAGCTATGCTTGTTCATATGGCCCCGATGATAGAAGGGGACAAGATGAAATGAAACGAAGATACTCATTTGTGAAAAAGAGGGGATGTCAATGCCATTTCATTGTAAAAATTATGGTTCCAATCCATGAGATTGTGATAATAACATATAACATGTATGAGCATGTAGATAGCCAAGGATGGCCTTGTCATGGCCAACATGACACCTTGGGTCATGCTAGGGTGCTGCATCAACTAAAGTTATCAAGGGACATGGTTTCCTATGTAAAGAGATGTTTCTTCTTGGAAGTGCTAGTTGAATCTGTTTGCAAAATGAATGTTAAAAATTATTTCGACGTGGATGCTGCCGTTCGAGATAGAGATTTATTTTTGTGTAGGAAAGATGTTGTTAACATATATAATAATCTAATTAAAGAAAATTATCAGTTTCATAAGAAGGATGAAATGAGTGTGAACCTTTGGTATAAGAAACACCCAAATGAATTTTTTTTTAATCAAAAGGCCAATGGTGGAGATGTCCCTTTTATAGTTGGAATTCAGACGAAGTGAATGTTGGAGACCATGGCGAAGCTATCGAATAATAACCTAATATCCATGGATTCTACATTCAACACGAATAAGTATGGGGTGATTGTATTAAGAATGATTGATCTAGTACAATAATTTGATTAATAATGATAGATGAGTTGAAATTGACTTCATATGTATTTTGAATGTGATAGTATCAGTTGTACCCACTCGTGGTGTTTGATGAGCAACAAAGTGGGGTGCCATTTGCATGGGTGGTGGCATCACGTAATCCATCACGAGACATTTCGCTATGGTTGGAGCAGGTCATGCATAGGTGTGACTAATTTTATCATAGTTGAAAAGTTAATGTTTTCATGGTTGATGATGCATTGGCTAAAATCGGTGCTTTAAGGTAACTTCAATATTATTTTTTTACATTAAACTTGTATTTATTACAAAAATAACATGATTGAAATGAATTGAATGTGGTAGGAGAATCACAAGGTGAAATTTTATCTTGTGTGTTTAGCACGTATGTCGAGCATGGCTAAAAAATGTGAATCGATTGGCCATTAGTCCATAAATAGCAAAAGAAATTTTTAGTGATTTGGGTTTAATTATGAATTATTGTTCTAGTGTTGAAGTGAGAAATGCAATTAATGTTTTCTTAGACAAATTTTCTAATGAGGAGAAGTTCCTAGACTATTTCCACAAGAATTGGGTTGCTAGTGACAATATTTGTAAGTTGAAAAAAATCTAAGTTACATTTCTCTTTGGTTTTCATATAGAAGAAATATCTTCATTAACCCAAATTTTATGCAATTAGGGATGTGGGTCAAAGGTTGTCGGGATTTTCCCCATGAAAATCATGAGACAAACAATGTTGTGGAGTGATATCACTGTTACCTAAAGACAAACTTTCTATCTGATAGAAGAAAGAAATTTTCTCATAGGATGGATTGGTTGATATATGTTCTTCTAACAAATGTTGAACCCTGTTATCGGTTTAAGGAAATTCTAAAAAAGGAAGGATTTTTTAATAATTACAAGAAATAGAAATAGTTGGAATCATTAAGGGAAAAAACAAAAAGAATTCTAGATAGTGATTGCAGCCCTCTTGAGAAAATGTCTCATGATTTTTGGGTGAGGATTCAATCTAAAATTAATAAGCAATATCTTTTCACTTGTTGTCACACAAATTTCATAAATTGTGATTGCCCATGGTCTATTTGTGGCAACATATGTAATCATGCCATAAAGGTGGGTTGGTTGTGTTCTCATTCAATGTCTTCAAACCAATTACAAAATCATCAAAGCAAAACTGATTCATACAGTGACCTTCCTGAGATGGATATAGAGGCAATATCAAAACTTCCTGAAGATGAAAACACATATGCTATGGATAGTCACAATGTTGAACAAATTGAGATGGCCAAGGAGGAGTTATTTGGCTACTTAGACCTGGTTTGAAACAATCCTCCTACTAATTTGACCAATATTGAACAGTTGATTGCTTTGTTTAAAAAAATGTTGAATGGCGCCAAAAATATTCATATTATGGATTATGAATTCATGTGTGGATTGGGTGCTTTTGATTTATCTTTGAAGAGGAAGAAGAGTTTCCTAAGCCCCAAAAAGAGAAGAAAAATAAGGCAACAAAATGAAACATTGGAAATTGACTTGAATATCCCAGCAGATGAAGATGAACCATTCGAGTTTGAACAACTCAGCAAGTGAGGTCGCCCTCACTCCAACAATGGATGCTTTTCGAGGTTTCTTGTGCACAATTTTTTTTTAGTTTGATTTTAATATTTATCTGTGTATTAGATCTATTTGATGTATTATTGTTTTATTGACTATGTCCATGTATGTTTGATAGGTGGTGAGGATATGTTTGGTGATTTGTTTAATTTGACGTAATTGTCATTAAGGTGATTAAATAACTCCATGCATTTACACTCAATCTTTCAATTCATTGATTGTTTTGTAAGTCATGGAAGATAGCTTTCAAGTGGTTTTGCATACTTGCATATATTGGTGTCTAAATAATAATTTGATATAGAAATTCGAATAAAAATAATGGAAATTTAACAAAATTATTAGAGGAGCTGCAATGAAATTGTAACTAAACATGTCAAACACAATTTTACTAGTTCTTTATAACTTCTCAATGCGACTAGTGATATATTATTTGAGAATAATATATATTACAACATCAAAGATAATGCATTTGTTTTCTATGAGTTACCGGAACAGTGAGCCAGTGTGTCCACAATGGTGAGCTAGTGTGTTCGCAATGGTGAGCCAATGTATCAGCAACTGTGAGCCAATGTGACAAACTGAATCTGTGGATGAAGGGGGAATTTCATGAATATTGCTGATATAATAACCAGTCTATCCTGCTTCAATAGGACGAAGATACCCTCCTGTCTCCATAATTACATTCCAACATTCAAAATATTTTTTTTTCATCATATATTTCTTTTTATATATCCTTGTTGGAAGCCAAATCATTGGATAGTGAAATCTAAGACCTATCTAGTTATTCCCATACTATCCTATGGCAATAATATACTAATCAACCATTTTTAAGGTTGTATTTAAGTTTAGGTAGTTAAATGGATCTTTATTTCAAGATTTTTTTCCCGAGGCATCCCACCTTGCTTTACATCATGCCTATGCGGCATTTTCCAATGATTGAATCTGTCCTGTGCAATATACAATGATCATTTGCCTATTCTTGGAAATATCCTCTACTACTTCTGGAAAATTGATGGAATATTGATGTTCTTCTATCACCTCCATAGGTTTTGTATGTTCTCCTTTAACCCAAAGAAGGCTCTCGAAACTATGCAAATAAATTTTAAGATGATCCAACTAACTAGCCTGATTTCTCAAATACAATACAAAGGCTCTCAATTGGACATCCCATGTAACATGGTTGGGATTCCATTTTAAATTAAGAGGTACCAAAAAATTCTGTTGGTACAGTTCACATAACAAGTTAATATTTGGATTACTACAGGCCATATATGCCTCCTTGAAACCATCACCGTTTTCAACATGGAGAGGCATATTTTCGATGATAGCATTCTTTTTAAATATCAACAATTTTTATGTCAAGTACACGTTGTAATTGGTTGGAGGAGCCCTGCAACTAAGCACACCATCCATTATCTGTCCGAGTTCTTACTTATCATTCTCCAACTTGATCACCATCCTTTCTAGCTCATCCACTATTTTTTTATGTTTTCGTAAAAAAATGTTTTTATATTCTTCGCATCTCTTGCAAAGTTTGGGATGTGAGTTTTTGTGCCAATTGTATGGTATTAGGTGTCCCTGATATCAGAAATTACACCACTGTAATTTATCCTTTCATTCGTCATCATCTGTTTGTACAACAATGTCTTTGGTTAGTTTGATCTCTGGTTCCTCATCCTCTATTAGTTTCATATGTGGTTATGGTTCCTATGTTTGTACAAATGTTTCTTTTGTTAGTTTCTTATGTGATTCATGTTCCTCTGTATGGATAGTTGTGATTTTGGTATGGTCCTCTGTTTTCACAACAATTCCATCTATTTGTTTTTATCCAAGGGATATATTTTGTTGGACACCTAGAGAAGGAATACCTATTAAATCAATGGGTATGGCATCTGCAACTTAGGCCAAGAAATCTATTATATCAAAAGTTTCTTTTTTTCTAAGCTCATCTGTTAGGGTTTTAAATTTGATCTGTAGTTGTCTGTTTTTCATTGGGAGAATCCTATTCTTCCTTAACAATGAAATATACAGAAGAAGATTTTTAGGGGTACTTAATTTTACAATGTGCTTCATTGTCAATTCTGGTGGTGCAATTAGTTGGTCCTCCTGATCATCCTCATACAATTTCGGTTGTGCAGTTGTTTGGCATTGCTCTTTTTCCCCATACAATTCTGGCAGTTCAATTTTTTGGTACTCCTAATCATCTCCAAACAAAATTTGAATTGAGGCAAGGCCTTCTGAGGCGTACCATTCAACTAGTCCCTATATGTAATCATAGTCAGAATTATGAGAGGGAATCTTATCAAATTGTTCTTCGGTGTCAGTAAGGTGGCCTAATCCTTGTTCCATGAATCCTTGTTGCATGCATCCTTGGTCCATGACTCCTTCAATCAATACATCATGTGGATACCCTTGCTCTTGCTCTTGCTCTTGTTCTGCTGTTGTCTCTTCTGGGAGTTATTTTGTAACAATGGGGAGGGTTTCAAGAATTGGATCAAGACAACCTCTCTTTCTCTTGTTCTTCTTGTCTTTTGGCACTACTACCGAGCGTTTCATGTATCCTCTCAATCTTCTGGTCGCAGGTTTACTCCCCAATATTTATACTTCATCATCATCATCTTGGCCATCTCATTTCTGTACAGATTTAGCAGTAGAAACCATAGAAACCCTTGTAGTTGAACACTGGGTGACTCGGTTGCCATATGGAAAGGTTCTGTGAGAATTTCTGTAGGTGGGAGGTCATGGGGCAGAGTTTCAGGTGTGAGGTCATGGGGCGGAGTTGCAACTGGGGGGTCATGGGGTGGACTTGCAACTGGGAGGTCATGGGGCAGAGTTTCAGGTGTGAGGTCATGGGGCGGAGTTGCAACTGGGGGGTCATGGGGTGGACTTGCAACTGGGAGGTCATGGGGTGAAGTTGTAGCTATTAGGGCGTCCTCTGGTAGGGTGGCAGCTTCAACATGCAATGGCCTTCCAACTAGTTCATCCCAAGTTCTCCCTTCCTTTTGCAGCGCAACAACCACCAAAAGTTTAACAAGGCAACAATGGGACATGATTTCGAGTAGCTACTTTTATTTCTACACACCTCAGGCCATTTGGTCTAGGGTTTTTGTAAGAAATAAAGGCATTTTAAGCAACCATCCATGACGCAAGTGGTCTAACAAGAAGAGGTGCTCATAATAAATAATGACTTACCTTCCTTCACACGTGAAAAATCTCTGGACAAGGAATGCAACATCCAACCAGGGTTGTGGTAATGACTTCTTGTCATATCTTGTGCCTCTCTTGAGCACTTGTTCACCTTCGTCAAGGAATTTCCACACGACATCAGGTTGAGGTTTTTGAGGCACAAACTACTATTCTCCCATCTGTGGTAACCTTGTCATTCCGGCAATCGATTCTTCTATCGCATGCACCACTATCCCTACTAACTCTGATCTACCATCCCTGTGATGCATGGAAAACTCTAGGGATATGCCATTGTCATACCTCTGAAACCTGTGAATATAATCTATTCAACTGACCTGTTCAAAAAATTATTTAACACATGTAATTGCGTCTACCAATTCTTCGACACTTTCTCTGCGTACTCTTTCACTCTCATATTTAGTCAGATTTTAGAGTGGATATGGTTGTGTTAGTTCTTTGCAACAATTAAAATGTGGGATAATGGTGCAATGGAAGAGTTGGGGTAATGAATCCAGTAATATCACAACCCGTCGTTTATGGCAGTGCCAATATGCGGACAGGTGTTGCCGCAACGTCTGCCTCTCATTTGACACCGAAAGTTTGTTGTTGTCGTGGTCAGGGGAGATTTCCATTACTGTTGTACACAGTCAGAGATTCCTTAGGAGTTGTTGCATAATAATTTAAAATTTTATTATACTGACTCCTTAAATAACTTTCCTTAAATATGAATTAGGGTCTATACCACCCCTTCCATGTACCCACTTGTCCTTGGGAAAGAATTTGTTAGTATTGAGGATAGTCTAACCTAGGCTAATGCTGAAATGTTGGCTAACAAATCCCCATTAGACACTATCCCTTTTAGCATCACCCACAGAGCAAGTGAAATCTCACTTGAGGCACCTATGTGGACGAAAAGAGCCAAGATGCTACAATGGTGAAGGGAATCAAAATTACATCCACAACAACCATTAAAAATACCAAAACATTAATCAAATTTAGAAAGGAGTGTTGCACTTTTAGACATAGTGCAGGCTTTGAAATTAGTGTATTCAACGCATTGCAAAAAATTCAAGACATTAGTATTGCACACAACAAATAATCATAATATAATATATGAAGCATCCATCACATAAACCATATAAATGGGGACAAACAAGACATTAGCCATCTTCTATTAATATCAAAGGGTGTTGAGCACAAAACTACTTCATTATTACTTTACCTATTTTGGCTTGCCAACCTAATAAAAAAACATTACAACAATCACACTCACAAAATTAAACCCAGAGTAATAAACCCAAAAATTAGCCAACAAGAATCCTCTTGGATTCTATCTATTTATAGAGGATCAAGTGGTCCCAAGCCAAACTCATTACTATGGAAAATATTTAGCATGGGAATTTACCATCAGTAGGTAAAATACAAATGCTACTCTTGACCCAATCAAAACAAGTAAAAAAGATCCAATCAAACTTAATTACTTTTAATTTGAGCGCCTTAAGCATTGCTCCTTTCCATGCACTATTTCCTTCCATGACACTTGTGTGCACTGATAATTCTACAGAAATACTATGCAATGATACTTTGTGTCATTTTTTGTTCTTCACTTCTATGCACTAATAAAGTGTTTGTTATAGTTTATTAGTTATCCTTCAATGCATATTATAATGTTGCATGGTTATCAAGTTAACTTCATTGATTTGCAAGTTGTTCATATTATTTTCATTGTTTGCAGGCTAAGTTGTTGTTGCTGTCATGTATGTCAAAATGTGCTTTAGTTAAAATCACCTAGCCTTGTGGCTGTAGATGTTGATAATGGAGAATTTCACAACAATTGGATTATTTGTTTGGATATTTATACAAATATTCCCCTTAAATGAGGTTCGATCTATGGATTGCAAAAGTGCAAGATGTCACAATTTCATTTTGCATTTCACCATGTATAAAGGGAAAATAATGATTTATATATAAGCTATCTTGGTTGTCTTGTAGCCAAGGGTATCTCACATAATTTTTCATTAAAGGGGCTTATTTAAGAATTCAGTCTCATTAGAATTATGCATGTGCTACTCATGGATAATGAATGAATGAATGTTCCTAGAAGTTGTAATTGTGAAGGCGTATTGAAGGCATTCTAAGGCCTCATTTTGTAACATCTTTTGGAGTCCTCTATTTGCTGATAAAGCTATTTATTTTGCTGTTCATTTTTGGGTTACGTTTAAAGTGATCTTAATTGATAAAATATCATTTGTAAAAGGAAATAGTAAGTATGTATGTTTTATATATATTAAGAATCCATCACATAATATAATGACAAAACTAAACTATAATAAAAATTAGACAACTGAATTGTCATAACAATGTAATTCCATTAATAGTATTCCTGAAAAATACATTTTTTACATAAATGTTGTGTTGAGATATAAAAAAAAGCACCAAAAAATATAGTGATCCCATCTATAAAAAACACACCTCATATAAATACATAAAAAATGATGGACATAATGTTGCTCCAATCTATCTCGAGAAATAGGAACACCATTATAGGAATCCCACCATAATAACTCCAATATTAATGACAAGAACAATCCATTCATTAACAGACCATGTATATCGATGCCTATCAATGATAATCAATGGAGCACATGCTGGCTTGACATATCTGGCACATCCACTTCCATTGGATGGTGCTTCAATGAGTATGGAGTCATCAACCCTTTTGACATCTAATTTGTAAATAATGTTGAATCTTTGAAACTGTGAAGCAATGGTTTTTGCTTGTTGGTGAAGGGGTTTCAAGTTATGTCTTCGGACCTAGTAGGTACCATTCATTTGATTTGTGATTAATTTAGAATTTCTGTAAGTGACAATGCCACTTGCACCATAATTCTACGTTGTTGTGATCCCATCAACCAAAGCATGATAATATGATTCATTGTTTGTGCTTATGCCAGGAATTTGTCTACTATTTTGGTACACTTGGCTAAGTGCTTCATTATGAAGCACAAACCTTGTCCGTTCATGCCCTGGGTTTGGGTGAAACCATATTTGGATGATCAAAACCCATTTCTGAACCATATGCAAAAGAATAAAATAATTAAATGAAAAAAATAATTTAAGGAAATATTGTTCGATTGTTAAAATGCAGTAGCAGCAACTCGTTGTTGCAGTAGCGGTAACAGTGACTTGTCACCACTGTAACAGTGAATTGCTTCCACTATAACACTGAATTTCTGCCACTGTAACACTGAATTATTTCCACCACTGTAACAATGAATTATTGCTGCCACTGTAACAGTGGCGACAACTGCCTGTAAAAGTGAATTGTTGCCAATGTAATAATGGTGGAAACTCCCTGTTATATTCAATTGTTGTCACTGTAACAATGAGTAATAGAACCAAAAATATAATGAGAATCACGGTTGAAAAAAAATTCATATAGCCACAAATATAATGAGCCACAAATACAATTATCTAAAGAAAGCATTCACTTATTTTAAAATTATCAAAATGAAACATTCACTTTCTACATCTTAAAAATCAATGCAAAATCTTGGATCCCAACAACTTGTAAATTGGACGATAAAATTCTTAAATTTTTTGAATAAATATGATAATAATGCTTCATAATAATTCTTGTAGCCCAAAGAAGTTGTCACTGTCCTAGCTGCATTTAAGGAATACGATTTTTTGGAAGTTTTGCTGGTCTACAATTTATGGGCTTATTGGGACTTGCATGGGTGCTCTAACATAGAGAAATTTTTAATATAAAATACAAAATTTGAAAATACAATAATTTTTAATGTTTAAAATCATATGATTTGAAATAATAAATTTTAGTATTTAATTTTATAATTATAAATCGAACATTATTCAAAAAGAAATAAGTTTAGTATATGTAAAAATGTAAAAAGATGTGAATTACAAATAATAAACTATTATGAATTTAAAAAATTAGATAAAGAAGAATATGTTAATATTCAGATGAGTTTTCATTTTATGATTTAGTATTTATCTCCATTTTATTATTTTATTTCTATTATATTTAAATGAAGTGTCTTTTTTTCTTCTAATAATTTTAGTGTATATCAAAACACTCTCAAATTGATGTTTTCTTATGGTTGTAAGAGAGTAACGAGTGAAAAGTGTTTGATGTTAAGAATTTGGAGGGAAGAATGGGCATTCTGAATGCTTGGTTGATGTATTTGGTCAATGGGAAAACAGAGAGGGTTGAAGGACCTTGGATGACTAGGGTTGGTATAAATGACGGCATATTGCGACTACTTGCGCTAGATACTTGTTGTGGGACAACTGTTGACATGGATAAGAGATCCCTGAATCTATGCAACCGAATTTTTCTGCCTCCAGAATATAGGAGGGGCACTGTTCCTGAGGGTCACCAAGGAGAGAGATAAACGAGAGGCTTCAGTGCCAGAAATACAAACCTAAAACGGTGCCGAGAAAAATGATCCTCAATTTTTTTTGACCTCGCGATTATTCGTAAAATGAAACTGGTCTATTTGAGGAATGGACGATGGCTTCTTCAGTGGGAAATGTTGATAAAGGTCGAAGAGGAAGTTTTGGGTGTATTGATAAGAACATTTAGAAGGTTATGGGCCACAACCCAGTGGTTGGGTTTCCCACTTGCGGCGACGACTGGGTAGGTGATGGGCTCAAGGGCCTGGTAGCTATTGGAGGCTTTTTCTTGGTGGATGCTTTCTCTTTCCGTTATTATATTGCTGCGGGCCAGTACTTCAGAATGCCAACTATGTGCTGTGAGATTGGCGTTGGGGCCAAACCCTTAAGGTTGAAAAGGTAAAGCTTTTTCCTAAGGGCCTTCCTAAAATGGGTAATACTCTCCCAAAACCCTGTTTATTTAGTTTTTCGCCTTGTCATCCATTTTTATTTTTGGATTCGTTATTTTGGGAGTCCTCTGCTTATTACGAGGGCTATCTGGGGGTTTGATCCAAAGTTTTTATTTATGCGGCATAACTTCTAGTGATGGTGCGTGGATATTCCCTCTCGCATGCTCCCCTTAAACACTAACCCTTTTCCCTTTGGACCATGTGCTAGTTGTGTCGGTGGTTTTTTCCCCCACAGGTCATGCCCCCAAACTGTTAACGCAGAGAGCAGTGGAGGGGACTTTGTCTTAGAGCCCCGGTATCAGATATTCATAAAAGCTATAGATGGGAAGTCAATAATTTTTTGGGTACAGGATTCAGATCTTGTGACAGATTTGAAGCAAAAGATCCAATTTACTACAGGCGTCCTTACTTCAAAACAAAGTCTGGTATTTATAGGGAAAGTGTTACAGGAAGAATCCCAATTACAAGACTACCAAATACAAAGGATCTCCTCCATTTTCTTGAACTTAAGACTACAAGGGGGTGCTCCAGGAGTAAACACACCTGCTAGTTCTTCATCGACAAGAAAGGGATAGACATAATTCAAAGATGTTTTGAGAGGAAAAGTCGCCACAAAGAACAAAAAAATACCTAATATATCATTACCATGTCCATCTATTGTAGAAAATATGGAAAACAATCTAGATCTGGCCATAGAATTACTTGAGGTAAATGGGCTTTTCCATGCTCTCCAAACAAAAGTTGTTATTTTATGATTTAATAGATTCTAGCCAAAATCTGAAGAGTTAAATGAATGGATCTACCAAAAATGGACCAGAAAATGTGATATTTACCTATGCGCAAAAGGTTTCTTCATGGTTCAATTTGATAATCTATAAGATTACAACTCTGTCACAAATGATGGACCATGGTCCTGGGGAAGAGAAGGCCTCTTCGTAACTCCATGGTTCCCCAATTTTGATGCAAATTCAATGGTGGTCACTAAAATTCATATTTTAGTAAGGTTACATAACCTACCACTCCATTTTTGGCACCATCCGGTCTTAGAAAACATTGGGAACTCTCTAGGAAGGTTCATAAAGCTGGACTGAGAGAGAATGGACATAGGGATTTTTCACCTTTGCTCGTATCTATGTGGAGATGGATTTAAGAAAATTCTTGCCAGACTACATACATCTTATAAACAAAGATCTCAAGTGGACACAAACATTAGACTTTGAAAATAATTCTTTTAGATGTAGGGTGTGCCACCAAATAGGGCACTTGCAAAACACCTGCACTTTATCAAATAAAAAAAAAACAAGAGGCAACAAAAGAAAAAAGGATGGTAATTGCCGGATCTTCCATATTTAGATGATGAGGATGAAGGAATGAAAGAACATCAAAATAAAATTAGAAGCAGGAAATCAACATGGTACACACGAGAAGGGAGAAGAGAAGGAGGAAGAACAGAAGGAACATGATGAGAAACCAGATTCTCCAACTACCGTTGAAAATCAACCAGAGGGGAAGAAAAGTGATCGAGCCTTGGTGGGCAGAAAGCGTGTGCATGTATCTGAGAGTTATGAATAAGATAAATAAGCCCTTCAATCTTCCAACAATAACAAATTGGAAATATTTTCTCCCGCTACTTCCCTGGCAGGCTGACAAAAAGTTCAAAAGAAAAAAGGCAAAAAAGGCAAGCCCAATTTATTTGGCAATGTATAATGTTCTATTTTTATTTCCTGGTAGCATTGCTACATTGCGTGTTTTCACGCTAACCCCTTGGGCCTTCCTTTAATGCTTTAAGCGTACGTGCTTGTAACTTTTCATTTTTATTAATAGAAATTTCAAGATATTTTTTCTCTGGAAAAAAAAAAAAAAACACTCTCAAATTTTGATGATGTTATTGAAAATTGAATAATGGAATGTACAAATTTTTTATTAAAATTACTT
The DNA here is from genome assembly GCA_034641835.2 of Pinus albicaulis. Classification (NCBI taxonomy): domain Eukaryota; kingdom Viridiplantae; phylum Streptophyta; class Pinopsida; order Pinales; family Pinaceae; genus Pinus; species Pinus albicaulis. Next base: position 1,109,675,624 of record CM076579.1, on the reverse strand, counting down.
ATATTTTATAATTTTTTTAATAAAAACAATATTTTATCAACAACCTATATATTTGTCCCAGGGGGGGTGGGTGGGGCGGGGTGCAGCTTAATTGGTTAATGCGAGAAATGTGAAATTGTTGTAACTTGAAAGACCCAGGTTCAAATCCTCCCTGTTGTGACCCAGGATGCAGGGAGGAGGACATATCGTAGCCTCTTAGAGGTTAGCTAGTAGTTATGTGTCAGGTGGGCTACTGGTTCCTCTGGGTTACAAAAAAATAAAAAATAAAATAACAACCTATATATTAATCTTTAATTTCATACTATAAATGTTTATCTTCCAACTAACCTGGTTTGATATTCACATGTCTTAATCTTCCAATGTGCAAGGTTTGGTACTCAATTAATACATTCATACTTTATGAGTTTCCAACCAAGCTTGGGAACAAGACATTGCGTTTAAAATAATAATTGGCCCTTCATGCTTTTTACTATTAATTCATGATAATGTGAAAATAAATGGATTTGATCTAAAAGGTGGGTTTATCACTTAAGATTTTGTAATTTTCTAAATGATCATATATTTGAATTGGAATTGTACCCTTATTTCCATTGAGTTCTTTCAAAAACAAATATGTCTAATGTTAATTTGATGTTTCATTAATATTTTTCACATTAATTTGTTGTTTGATTAGGTTATAAACTTAGGGGCCAAAAGTGTTTGTCTTTTTCATACTTACGTTTAACACCTAAGCATAATTTGTAATTTTCCAGATGATCATACATTTGAATTGGAATTGTACCCTTATTTACATTGAGTTCTCTCACTAACAAATATGTCTCATGTTAATTTGTTGTTTAATTAGGTAAGATGTCTCACATTAATTTGTTGTTTAATGAGGTGAGTTAATATTTTAGAAGCTTGCTATCTAAATTCACTACATAATTCATTGACATAATAGTGGTGACAACTCTGGTGGAAAATCCCTGTTACAGTAGTGACAACACACTGTAAAAGTGAATTGCTGCCACTATAACACTAAGTAATAGAACTGCAAATCTTGAAGGGATGTAATAAAAGGATTTGAAGCTACAGTGCAGTCAACCAGTGTAGAAGGTTGGGTTGTATATTTGTCTATAAATAGTGCTTGTATAATGTCAATGTACAATATGGTGCTTTCATTTCAACTTTCATGCATATGTTTTGGGCTCACTTTTCATTGCAGTTGTTGTGCATAACGATAGATTTACTAAGCATCTATCATTATTATTATCATTTTCATAGGTTCAACATATTTAAAGATTCAGATTTATGACTTTATTTAAAACCTTTATTAATTGTTTTTTTAAGATTAGAATGGTAGAATGTCTATTATAAACCTTTATATTCACTATTTTGGCTATAGAATTTTTTAATTGTTTTAGGAGATGTCATATAATATTTTAAGGATTTTTAGTTTTCTATTGATAGACAATTTTTTTTAGATAGTGTTGATTTATTATCAGTGCTTTACTTATCTTTAGTATTAGAGAAAATATACTACAAGCCCAAAATCAACACTAAATCCATTATTGTTTCCACCATAGCCTAAAGACCACTACTATTAGAATTTTCGCTTGACAAAAAAGTATAAATTAGCTTCTATGAATTTAGTTCTAGCTATATATATTCAGACCTACAACTTGAGATAACATTATCAAAATTTTCAATTGTAGCAACACATTAGAGGATAGTAGACTTTAAGGAAGCCAAGGGGAAAAAATGGAGTAAAACAACATTCATGGAAGCCCACCATTCATGAAGCCTACCAAAAAATTACAAGAAATAGTTACAAATGAGTTGCCACAATGGTAACTAGTGAGTTGCCGCAACAGTAACTAGTGAGTTGCGGAAACTCACCAGTCACCGTTGAGGCAACTCGTTGGTCACCTACGTAGCAACTCCCGGGAACGACATCCTAGAGAAAAAGTAAACTGATTTGGGTACTTTAGTTAATATATATTGTGGAGAGGCAATTTATCTTAGATAATATATACTTAGCAAACATATACACAAAAAAACAATGAGTTGCCTAAAAAGTGAGTTTCCAAATTACCATGAGTGAATTTACCTTTGCTATTGTTGGAACAGGGTCCCCTAAAAGCTGCGAATTTTGTACAATTTTGTATATTTTTGGTCTTAATTAGTCTAACGCAGGGGTTTTGGGGTGGGTCAAAGCCTTGAATGCATTATAATGGGTCAAGGGTAGACCAAGAGTCCATAAACCACGTTTTGCAGATGATTGGAAGCGTAGGCTAAGTCAACATAAATAGATGAACATTTTGAATAGATAAATAGATAAATAGATAAGCCAGCAGGATTCCTTACCCTACCCTAGGTCATCTGCTGGGTCTACCCTGGGTCGTTAGGGTAAGGAATCCTTAGTCCTGCTGTTTGTGGACCATGTTGGCTGTGTTCACAGGCTGTGTCAGGTTGTATTGGGATTTGGATGCTAATATATGCGGATATGGTTGAAGTATTTATGTGTTATCTGATCTAAGGTATTTATGTTGATGCGAACTATTGGATCTACTACGAAAACTATTGGTTATCTATTTATGTAGTGAATATGTCTATGTTATGGTATAAATGTATTCCATTGATGATGCGTTATGATGATATTTGCTGATAACTGCTGATAATATGCACGTGGATGCAGAGTTATTAACTAGATCTCTGCATGATAATAAATCTGTATATTGTGATTATACTGTTAACTACCCTGCGAATAGATCTGTCTGGTGCGAACCTGATAGGTTGCGAATGTGGATTTGCTTGACTTACCTACTCTCTCTCAGGGTGCAGAAACATGGTTCCAGCACCCTCCCATACTACTTCGGGTGAGACTTTGACATGCGCAAGCATGCCACTGTTGAAAGGGCCAGTAGTATAGGGGTTTGTTGGCAAGCCTTAACCTCCCAACCTAGGTCAGGAACCCTCGAGCCAACAAATGGTTCTGTTGCCGGGACCGGGAGAATTTTGAGAGAGGGATCGGGTAATGCCAAGAGAACATTGGAGACCTAAGAATAAATAAATTGAAGAGTGGTTTGAAAAACAGGTTCAGGAATTTTCGATAAAAGAGAATCACAACACAAAATTGACGACAAAGAAAAGGAAGAATAAGTACATTTTCACAGAGATCTATGAAATTTTATTTGTGACATTTGCGATCAAGTTTCAGGAGTAGCTTGCAAGGATTATAGATTTCCATAAGTGCTGGAAGGATGAATGGGTCACGTAGTCTACTCTAGAGTTGATCCAGTAGTTAGAGAAGACTAATAACACCATCACACGTACGGTAGATCACTGGATGGACAGTGTGCAAGGAGGATTTGTGACGGAATTTGCAATCGATCAATTCGTGTTCTATTCAGAGGCAGAGCAGAGGTTCTTCAAGGGTTTCCGGGGTAAGTTTCTAAAAACCTTACCATTACTAATTAAGATATTATTGTACGAAAAGAGAATTCTGTGTAATCATACAGAGTGAATGAGCTCCGATCAGAGCGAGGGTACATCACAGAGTGGAAAATACTACATAAATAATCAAGAAGGAGATAGATCTGTCTACAACCCAATAAGGGACTTAGCTGTGCATAGCCCTCCAACTACACCACCTTCAAATCAGCATAGGGGTAAGAACTCACCTGTACCTCCACCACCAGAAGACAAGATGTCCTTGCATATGAAGCTACCTACCTTTAAGTGCATAGGGGATGAAGATATGGATCATTTATGGTTTTTCGCAGAGTCAGTATGGACTACGCAGAATGTGGCCAACGATGCTGTGAAAAGGTCCCTTGCCTTTGAAGGAAGAGCCCTAGATTGGTATATGGGATACATAGCCCAGAATGCGAATGCGACCATTCAAGAGGTTAAGATACCCTAAAACAACAGTTCAAGAAGTCTAAATCCTACTCTCAGATAGTGAATGATCTAAAATATTTCAAGCAAGGACCCTCTGAGTCTGTGTGGGAAGCTGACCAACGGCTAAAAAAGGTAATCAGAGAAGGGGAATTTTTGTATGATGATAGGCATCACAAGGAATGGTTCATTTCTATGTTGCTGCCTCACCTGCGCGTACCTATGGGTCATCAAGCCATTGAATCGCAAGAAAAATCCTTGGAGATTTCTATGAAGTTGGATGCTGCACCGAGAGATGATATAAAGTTGGGAGTACAACAAATCCAAAAGCAGCTGAGGGTGATGCACATGGAGATCCAAAACCTGTAGAAGGACTGAGGGAAGGAAGCTAGTCCAGACATATGGTGCATATGATGTAGGCTATTTGGGAATAAAAAGGATCAATTCCCACTGCTGCCAAACTACCTACAAGCGGGGGGACCCAGTCCGTTGCACCTAGGGCCAAGTGGACCAGCATTATGGTGCGATGATTGTTGTATAGCCGGTCTGCATGATACTAACCATTGCCCTCGTTTAGGTGCGTATGTCCCAGAACTAAAGCAATAATGGTGCATGTTTTGCTGATCAGTAGGACACAATGATCATAAATGTCGAACTTATAATCTGATGACAGACCAAGGAAACTTATATAGGGTACAATCAGACCCTTCTTCACCAAGATCCCCCTCAGGTATAGGTGGCTCCCCAGCTAGGGGCATGGGAAGGGGTTGAGGTGGAAGCGCAGATAGGGGAAGAGAACAACTGATCTGATATAACTGCAGAGAGGTAGGGCACTTTGCGAGGGACTGCTTGAACCCTGTAAGACAATCTTGTAGATATTGAGATAACTTGACCATGTGATTGAATACAACCTAATTATAATAGCCAATATGCAATAAAAGCAGTAGACACCTACGCAGAATGTAAAAAGGGTTAAGGCAAAACCTTGAGACAAAGGACCAAGCATTAATGTCATAACACGCAGCAGCATGGCCACCAGGGGATCTATGGAGAAAGCTGAGGTGGAGCCTCTTATCCAAAAATCAGCCATCAAACAAGAAGGTTTGGACATATAGAAGAAAAAGGAAACCTTTGTCGTAGCTCACTAATACTTTGCTAAGGCTAAGGCATCTACTCCTCAAGCCTCGGTGAACCTCAAAGAAGATGATGAGGTCAAACCATTTTTGCAGGCATGTATGAAGCTGCTGCACAACCAAAGGGCCATAGAAAACCTCCAAGCTTTGTTAGACAACTGCGTAGAAAGGGAAACCCCACCCATGGAAGCTAAGGATGTGCGCAAACTCTATAAGAACAAGAAGCGCACTGGTAGGGAAATGCAGTTAACCGCACAAATCGGTGATTACAAGATGGATTAGGTTATTCTGGACCTAGGCTCAGATGTGAATGTACTACCTAAGAAAACTTGACAGCGAATGGGAGAAACAAAGTTGGAATGGTCCACTATCTAGCTGCGCATGGCCAATCAACAAAAGATCATATCGTTGGGAAGACTATCAAAGATCATGGTAGATATTGCAGGGGTTAAGGTCCAGCTGACTTCGAGGTCATTCAGGTTGTAGAAGATGCGGACCCCTATCCTGCACTCCTATAATTGGACTGGGCCATAGATATGGGAGGTATCATCAAACTAAAGGAAAGAAGCACGGTATTTGAAAATGAAGGTAAGCGGGTGATAGTACCATTAGACCCTGCAGAAGGAGAACGGTATACAGAGTTGGTGCGTGAAGAAGAAGATGTGGATCATATTTATAAGTTAACTGTGCGGGACGAAGATTAGATCAATCCCACAGCCAATGGTGTACTCTGCTGGGAAAAGGATAGCGAATGTTTCTTTTATTCCGACGAAGAGATGGAAAATTGGCAGAATCGGTTACACGATGTATCTACGCTGCGATGCATTAGGATCACCAAGGAATTCCGATGCATCTCCTCCAAGGTAATAGAACTAACCTACTTTGATGGATCTGGTAGCATTAAGGAGTTTTTGCGAGCATTTGAAGCTGAGTTTCTGAGAGAGAGAAGGTTATGGCCGCTTAATTTATCTATCCTCGCAACACCTGCGAGGTGGTGGGACACGCATAAGGGGGAATTCGAGGACTGGGAAGAGTGTTAGGATATGATGGTCCTATAATTTGAACCTCTATTTCACTTGCGTGTAAAAACATTCCTTGGGCCAGGGGACCTGCACAAACATTTGTTCTCTTGGATGGAGAAGTGGTGTGATCGAACTACAGAAGAATGGGTTCACCTGTTTATTCATGCCCTGGGACCAATTCCCACTGCATGGTACTTAGATGCGGAGGTACATCAGTGCACCTGCCACTGGGAAACATTAAAATATGAATTTTTAGGCACATTTGGGTTAACAGGGGGTACGAAGGTGCTTGACGAAGCTTTGCAGGATATATATACATTCATATTTAATGAATCACACCTTCACGCAGCATTTGGAGCACCAACATGGGAAATTCAGATGTAGGATATTTTCAACTGTCACAATATATCCATTGAAGAATGCGATTAAGATGCGTGCAATGTCTCTATCCTGGAATCGGAGGGAGAACGCGTAGTTGCGGGGACCCTGCTACACATTGTTGATGTTACGAAGCCTCTGAAGCTGTGAGAAGTCAACATTGGAATGGAAGAGAAGCTTGAGTTGGCTAAAATTGGGGATTACTAGGGTGATGATACAGTGGGAAAAGTTGCAGAGCTACTCATAGAATATCAGGACTTATTCCCGATAAAGTTTTCGAAGCTTAAGGGGATCACAGGGGACCTAGGGGTCATGCGCATCACCTTAAAACCAGATGTGCACCCTGTGAAGCAACGCCCTTATCAGTTGAATCCTAAGTATAAAAAAAAGTTCAAGGATGAAATTGACAAAATGCTCACCACAAGTATCATTGAACCGGTCGAACAGTCGGACTAGGTGAGTACGATGGTGGTTCAGGAGAAAAAGATGAAGGGAGAAATATGGATCTTTGTGGACTTACGCAAATTGAATGATGCCTGCGGTCATGACCCCTTTCCTATGCCGTTCTCAGACTAAATCCTTGATAGCGTAGGAGGGCAGGAAGCGTACTCATTCACTGATGGGTTCTCAGGGTACCATGAGATCAGAATCGCACCTGAAGATTGCAGCAAGACTACATTTGCCATCGAATGGTGATCCTTCTAGTATAGAGTTATGTCGTTTGGACTCAAGAATTCCCTTGCTATCATTTCACAAGTAGTAGTTACAGTGTTCAAAGAGTTCATCCACAAATTTCTGGAAGTTTACTTTGATGATTAGACTATCTTCGGCTTAGTAAAGAAGCACATTTTGAACCTGCGCATGATGTTGGAAGCCTGTAGAATGCACCGGATTTCCTTGAATATCAAGAAGTGTATCTTCTGCGTACCCTTCAGAATCTTGCTCAGACATATAGTGTGCTGAAAGGGGATGATGGTTGACCCTGTGAAAGTTGCAATGATCATAAATCTGGCAGTACCTACAACTGAGAAGCAACTGCGTTCGATCCTCGGACAGATAGGCTACTACAGAAAGTTCATTTAGGGGTATGCATTGATCACAACACCTATGGAAAAGCTGCTTAAGAAGGATGTTTCATTTTTTTTGGATGACGAGTGTCAAAAGAGCTTCGAGCTACTCAAGGAAAAGATGGTCTCTATGCCTATCCTCATTTTTCATGATTGGGCAAAGGTGTTCCATGTTCACGTCGATGCATCAAGAATCACCCTGGGAGTAGTCCTTAAGTAGCTTGGAGATGGAGACATTTATCATCCGGTTGCATTTGCTAGTAGGAAACTCTCTAGTGCAGAGTGCAACTACTCTATCTTGGAACAAGAGGGCTTAGCTATGGTCTATGCATTACAAAAGTATCGACACTATTTGTTAGGAGGACACTTCAAAATGTTTAAAAATCATTCGGCTTTGAAGTACCTAGTGAATAAGCCTGTGTTGGGGGGGGGGGGGAATCTACCGATGGCTATTCTTGTTCTAGGAATAAGACTTTGAGATCATTGTCAAGCTAGGGAAGTTGAACGCTGGGCCGGATCACTTGTCCCAAATTGCAAGTGGCGAGGAACCAACCAACCTGGAAGAAGGATTGCCTGATGCATAGCTATTTTCTTTTAAGGCCGTTGATGTGCACTTTACCAACATCATCCAATTCTTGACTACAGGCATAGCACCAGATGAATATTCGGTACAACAGAAGAAAGAGCTGGTAACTCGTGCTGCAGATTTTACCATCATCGCAGGTCATCTATATAATATGGGGGCTGATGAAGTGCTGCAAAGGTACATTTTGGAGCATGAACGACATGCTATCTTGGAAGAAGCCCACGACGGGGTTGCAAGAGGTCACTACACAGGAAAAGCAACAACGCAAAATATCTTGAGAGCTGGATTATGGTCGCCTACCCTGCATAGTGACTCTCACAACTATTGTAAGGCCTGTGATACATGCCAATGAACTGGAAGGCCATATCACAGGGATGAAATTCCCCTTCAACCGCAAATGGCCATGCAAGCATTTGAAAAATGGGCCATCAATTTTGTAGGACCTATCAACCCACCCGAAAATAAGACAGGTGCGCATTACATTATAACTATTACTGATTATGTAACTAGGTGGGACAAAGCATAAGTGGTGTAGGGTTGCATTGTAGACACCACTGTGCACTTCATCTTTGAGAAAATTTTGACCAGATTTGGATGTCCAAAAATCTTGATGAGTAATAGAGGCACACACTTTGTCAATGAAACAACACAGGCCTTGATAGAAGAATTCTAGATCCATCACATGAGAAGCACTCTGTATCATCCCCAGGGAAACGGGCCAGTCGAAGCTTTTAATAAATTCTTGGAGCATGCACTGACTAAGGTCTGTAATGCCGATCATAGTGACTGGGACGTGCACATCTCGTATGTTCTTTGGGCCTACCGAACCACATGTAAGAATTTGACAGGGAAAACACAGTTCCAAATGGTTTATGGCAAGGAGGCCATTATGCCCATGGAATACATTGTTCCTAGGCTGCACATCGCAGCCTTTACAAATATGGTGGAGCCTGAGGTCATGGAGGAGCAGTTAGCACAGCTTGTGGCTTTGGAGGTAGATCGCTTCATTGATAATTTCCATCAACAAGTTCAGAAGGCTCGGGATAAGGCATGGAATGATCGATATATTCGACAAAAGACCTTCGCAAAGGGTGAACTAGTGTTACTATATGTTAGTCAGTTTTTGAAACACCCGAGGAAGTTCCGACAACACTGGCTAGGGCCCTATGCAGTTAAAGAAATCACCGATGGTGGAGCTGTTCGATTAGCCACCCTATGTGGTGATATGCTACCTGGCTATGTCAATGGCAGTCGTTTCGACCCATATCGGATCAAATGACTATATGGCTAAAGTAGCTATCTAAAGTGGGCTCTGTCCACCAAGGAAGGTAAGCGCGAAAAGTACCATGGTACGCACAGGATGAAACCGCAGGTTTGGAAGCTCAGAGGGGTGCGTCGAAGGCTCAGACGTATGTTCAGAATGCAGCAAGTGTGCTGGACGCGAAGAAGTGCGTTGGGTGCACAAGAGGTCCGAAGGGAGCACAAGGGTGCGCTGGGTGCACATGAGGTGCAGAAACTAGTTGTTGGAATAGTAAAATCGGGTAAAAAGCAAAATTTACCGTTGACAGGAGCGGGCAGCTGACATTTAATGAGGTGATTTCTGGAGTTTTTTTACCGTTTCCTTGATGGTAAGTTCCAAGTGAAGTTTACCCAATCGTTGGTTGATCACAAAGGCTATAAAAGGATAAGGATATATTATATAAGGGTTACGTATTGCTTGAATAGTTTGTACTTGGCGTGTTTGTCCTTGACGAATTTGTGTTGTAAGAGTTTCTGTGCCTATTGCGTTCCTTTCATGTCTGAGCAGCCTACTCCCTCTGATAGTAGCAACCCAGAATTCGTCTTCTACGCTAGGATGCTGGCCACTAATCCTGTGGAAGCATCAGAACTGGTGACTTCGGTGGAGCAAGAAACTGAGGAAGTAGTGGAAATTGAGTCAGAAGCTAAAGAGGTTATATCTCCGCCGAGTCAAGCAAAGAAGAAAGGGAAGGAAAAAGCAAAGGGGTTGGGGAAACCCATGAAGTGGGTTGAGGTGAAGCCCCATACTTCTCCTCGAAATGTGAAATCCCTGTGGGGGGTAGCCTCGGTAGACTTGCCTAAACCAGAAAAGTGACCTTAGGCTGCTCAGGAGGAGGCCTAGGTAGCCAAACCAATCAATTTTCTACCACCCTTTTTTCGGCCTTGTAGGCCCTCGACATGCACGCTGAAGAGCCTTGATGGCCTGCACACCTACCTATAGATGATGCTAACCTTGGGTGAGGTCCCCATCATTGGCGAACCTTTTGGAAGGCTCCATGAGGTGAAATTTGATGATCATGACTTGGCCAATTTGGAGGCCTTTCCTGAGTTGGCATCCGAATTATACCTTGACAGAATTCAGGAAGACAATGGGATAAAGATTGTCCCCATGCGCTGGGTGAGTGGATTGGCCGGGTCCGGGCTCTTGAGCCTGCTAAGGATGCCACACTTCAGCCACTACAATATTAAGAACCATCTGGCACGTCAGTTTCTCACCTTGGTTCATGATTGCTACATATGGATCTAGGATCGAATCCCCATCGATATTATTCTCATTCACCAAATTACTGGTCTTCCCATGAAAGTACTAGACCCTCTGGAGCACGTTGGTAAAAAGAATGAAGGGGAGACTACTGAATATGTGCGCAAAACCTATCATGTGGAGTGAAATACTCGAGGTTTCATAATCAAATCCATCATTTACCCTCGTACATAGTTGGGTACCATGTTTTTGGCATGGAATATGATGCGAAAATGCCAGGTCGCCACCATCCCTGCATATGTAATCTAGTTAGAAGGCCAATGCGGGAAAGGGGTCTACTTCAATTGGTCCCAATACTTGTGCGACGAGTTTTTGGGCAATGTCTGAGAATCCCAGGAGCAGGGACAAGCATTTTGTTATTCATGGTTGTTGCGTCTCATTGCGTTGGTCAATTGGGAAGCACCTGAGGAATCAGTCCTACTTGAACTCACCCAAGACATGTGTGAAGGGACTCGTTATACGAACTTGTGGGACTCTAAGGATGCGTAGCGCATCGAAGACAACCAATTATTCTAGGTATTGTTTCAGAGTAGGCTCATAGTAGCTATCAACTCCCAGCGATTTATGATAAATATAAAATCATTGCTGCTTTCAAGGTGAATATGCATAATGTCCAAATTCGAGGCCACAAGGATTTTTCATGGGTTTTTCTCCCCTATATGGCTACCGATGAAGAAATTGATCGTTTGGTTGCACAGTGGCCTCCTCATTGGAAGCTTGGCTTCAAAAAAGGTGTGAAGGGCACTGAAGGGATAAGCACACCAAAGGTTACCTCTCTTGTCATCACCAAGGACACCAGAGGACTGAGTAAGAGCATGGGGAAGGGTGCCGAAGCTGCATCACAAAAGGGTTCGCAGCTTGGTAAGGGTACAAAGCTGGAACACTTAATTAGTAGACTCTGCGGATGTTATAGAAGAAACACTGGCCAATGCCACCCCCCAAGCCAATATTGAGGGGTTGGTTGCAGCATTAAAGGCCTCCAGGATGGAGATTCAGGTAGTCAAAACGCAGATGGAACAACAAATCATAGACTTGCAGGCCAAGTTGCAGTCAGAGACACCACCGGAGGTACGGGCCTAGCGCTGGGTACTGCAACTACAAATGTGATTACAGGACAGATTTCTTAGGGTGCCCAATTGCTGGATACAACCATGCAGTTATGGACCAAGGTATAACGCGAACCGAACCTGTGTGAAATCAACTAGGATCTGTGGTAAAAAGAAGAAGCGTTCAAGCAGATAAAAGCCACGATGCCTACTATGGTTCCTTCTCAATGATTAGCACGACTGCGAACTAGCCATGCCCTTCAGGATGATATCGATGAACTCCTCTAGAATAAGAAGACTCTCAGTGATTGTCTTAAGCCATGGGCTGATGAAGCCCTCAAGCTCGCCTAGGATATTGATGTCGCTGTTAAACAATTGAACCAGACTCTGGAGAGCATCATAGCTGCAACAGAAGGACCAACTTTGTAGAAGTTAGTAGATATTGCCTAGAACGCTGCTGCTCAGAGTGAAGGAGTGCTACCCCCACTGGTGGAGGCAATCAAAATACTGTAGGCGCAGGTGGAGACCCCACCATTGCAGTGACTCGAGACGAGTCACAAGATTATGTTGGGGGACTGTTGGAACAGGGTCCCCTAAAAGCCGCGAATTTTGTACAATTTCGTATATTTTTTGTCTTAATTAGTCTAACGTAGGGGCTTTGGGGTGGGTCAAAGCCCTGAATGCATTGTAATGGGTCAAGGGTAGACCAAGAGTCTGCAAACCACAGTTTTTGGACCATTGAAAGCGTAGGATAAGTCAATATAAATAAATGAACATTTTGCGTCTTAAGGTAGAAAAGAATTAAGTCTGATGCTAAGAGCAAATTGTTAGAAATGTTATTGGGTCGCTAGGGTAAGGACTCCTACTGGTTGTGTGCATGGAGATCCTAAGTCCTGCTATGTGCAGACCTTGCTGGCTGTGTGTGCAGGCTGTGTCGAATTGTATTGGGTTTTGGATGCTAATAAATGCAAATATGGTTGAAGTATTTCTATGTTATTTGATCTAAGGTATTTGTGTTGATGCAAACTATTGGATCTGTTACGAATACTGTTGGTTATATGTTTCTGCTGCGAATCTATCTATGTTATGGTATAACTTTACTCTGTTGATGATGCGTTATGATGATATGTGATGATAAATTTTGATACACTCGTGGATGCAGAGTTATTAACTAGATTTGTGCATGATAATATCTCTATATATTGTGATCATATTGTTAACTACCCTGCGAATAGGTATGTCTAGTGCGAACCTAATAGGTTGCGAATGTGGATCTGCTTCTCAGGGTGTGGAACCTAGCTCTAACACCCTCCCATACTGCTTCGGGTGAGACTTTGGCCTACGCAAGAAGGTCACTGCTGAAAGGGTGAGTAGTATAGGGGTTTGTTGGAAAACCTCACCTCCAAACCTTGGTCAGGACCCCTCGAGCCAATAGCTATTGATCCAGAAATAAAGGGAGGAAGCTTCTATCTCACTAGATGACAACGGTAAGAATTCACGCCTGGTATTCTGTAAAGATCCACGCTTGGTATGAAAAAATGATGGAATACTAATAAAATATTGTTACTTATTAACAAATAGAGCAACGCTAACCAAATATTGAAATTTGTTACTTATCAACAAATGGAGCAACGCTAACCAAATATGTTACTTATGAACAAACGAAGCAATCTAACCAGTCAAGTTGCAACAATAATAACGAGTAAGTTGCTGCAATGGTGACTCGTTATGACAACTCACTGGTCACTGTTGCAGCAACTCGATGGCCACTATCGCAACAATGATGTAATGGAGTTAACAATATAAGTATTTGTGAAATGGAGCACCTTTGTTGATTTGCAATCGCTTCATCTGTACATGGGATTATTTTGTGTTGGAGAACATAGTTCAAAGACTCCTCAACGGAAGTGAACACGGTTCGAAAAAGGGAGTCCTTGAAAGATCTTCAGAGCTCAAAGGAATTCCCTAGACGATTTGTAGATGCAGAATGACAGAAAGACCAATTCCCTTGCCGCGTTGAATATTTGAAGGAGATGGAATTCAAAATGCGTGTTTAGGTGGTAAATTGGTTTGTGGAGGGGTGGATGCGAAGGGAGAATTTACTCCCCATCCACCCCTTGCATACTTTCTGATGGAAATTCACCTTCCGCATTACATCCTTCGCAGGTGACAACGCTCCAACTCATGTGAGACAGGTGCATGAATTTGCATAAACACCCGTTACCGTTTGAAATTTGCCATTTTTTCATTTTCCTGAGACAAACGTTTAGGAGGGGGGATTTGGTGGGACCTGCCTTCACTAGAAAGGCCTCGTCGGCAGCCAGGGGCGCAAACATCAATAACCATTCCGTTGATTGGTTATCCCACTCCGAAAAATATAATTACAATAATGTCAGTCGTATAGATAGTCCTGTACAACACTACAACACATTAAAAAATAATGCAGATTGCATGAGCTGAAGGCTAAACATAGAATTCACGGTACTATTATCACGTGTCAGTACTGGTATGATGGTAAAAAACATCATTACAAGGGTGAAGCTCCTTAAACCAATCAAATTTCAAATAAATGAAATTCAAAAATTAAAAAAAAATCCATTTGATGAGGTGAGTTCTATCCATCATTGTTTGATTTTTAGTCAAATATGGATAATCAATGGCCTACGCCTAAATCAAATGGGTATATCACTTGGCCTTCCACATGGATAATAATATAAACTTGAGAACTTGAATATTATATCATGGTAGGTGTATAATGAGATATTTTTGGTGTAGTACTTTTTATACATGTTTTTCCTAAAAAAATGTATAATTCTTAAGCAGTTTATTTCTAAAATTTGTGTTTTGAATTATTGTTTTTTAACTATAGGAAAATTTATCATAACTTAGTTGTAAAATTGACATTGTGAAAACCATGATTGGTTATCATTGTTATTCAAGGAAAACCACACTACCTAGAATTACTTACTAGTAGTTCATAAGGGGACTAACTTTCATTCATGCCTCTTGGTCTTGGGTCATTAACTTGTTTTGAATTTTATTTTATAATACAAATAATTTTATATTGAAAAGATTAATTTTATATTTGTTGATTTTAAAATGTGTTTTAAATTGATTTTTATAACACAAATAATTTTACATAAAAATGATTAAACTCATTGTGTCAAGAGGAGCTCTCCAAACCAATATATTGGAGAAACCAATATATTAGAGATGTTGTAATGCCCTCTTTAATATTTTGACTTGGTCAAAGTAAAATAAAATTAAAAATTAATATATATATATATATATATATATATATATATATATATATATATATCTTTAATTGAGTGTAGTAAATATGTTGTAATGTGTTGTTTAACATTTTGGCTACATCAAAATAAAAATTAAATGAAATTAAATTAAAAAACAAAATAATAAAAAACATAAAATTAATAATTACATTTATAATTATAATTATAATTAATAATTAAACTAGCCTAGATCCATTTTAACATCTTTAATCAAGTGTGATAAAGATGTTGTAATGTCTTGTTTAACATTTTGACTACATCAAAATAAAAATTAAATTAAATTAAATATAAAAAAAAACATAAAAAACATAAAATTAATAATTTTATTTATAATTATAATTAATTAATAATTAAACTAGCCTAGATCCATTTTAACTTCGGATCTACCAAGTGTCGAGATAGATCAAATCCCTTGAGATGCAAACCTATTTTAGAGTGAAAAGAGATTTGATCCCTCCAGGCCTTTGGTAGATCTAGAGTTAGGATGGATCTAGATTGGTAGTTATTCCAGAGATGTGGCTTATAATAATACAAAATCTTTAATATACTATAATATTATGTTGATACATTAATCACCAAATGTTTTCGTCTCTTATTAACATTTGAGTTTATTAGATGTAGTGTAAATATGTTTGTTACACAATATATATAAAATCATAGATTTTTTTTTTTTTTAAATTTCTCTATCAATAAAGAGAATTTTAAAGTAAGTTTGTTGTTTGTAATGTCAAGATTCTAATTTTAAAGAGGAATATTAAATTTCTCCCATGCCATTTGTCGAAAATTGTTGTTATTAATGTCAAATTTTTTCCAAATGAAAGAAAAAATTATATAGTCAAATAGTATATTTCGAGACCTTCCAATTATATATGGAAAACCTTCTAAAAATATTGTTTTTTGGGATTTTTATGCCCCACTTAGATACGTAGTATTTGAATACAATTCTATTCTAATTATCTAGCTCAAATGGGAGCATAATATAAATGGTTGGAAATCTTATTTCGAGACCTTTCCAACAATATATGGCACTCCCTCTAATTCCTCATGATTGAGGGGAAATGATTGTTTGAATATTCATTATATAATCTACGAAGTTAGCCTAGCCAGTGCATAAAATGACATAGCCAACGAGAAATTTGGCCCTACTTTTGGGG
Source organism: Pinus albicaulis (assembly GCA_034641835.2). NCBI lineage: Eukaryota > Viridiplantae > Streptophyta > Pinopsida > Pinales > Pinaceae > Pinus > Pinus albicaulis. The sequence goes on along the minus strand of CM076579.1, from coordinate 1,109,659,506 downwards.
GTCAAACACAATATATAGAGGTATTATGTGAAGGAACCTAGGACTCACTCACTCAAGCTAATTCAGGTCTATCTAAGCAAGCAAAGGAGCATTTTTGAGGTTCATACCTCACAAACCAAGTAAAGTGAAGCCAATTTGGAGAGGTTTTTGTGGGAATGGTTTTTGACACATTTCTGGAAGGGTTTTTGGCACTCTTTGGGAAGCTCTTTTCATCTTAGTTAGAAGGAAAGTTGCAAAGATATTATAGAGGTTGAGTTTCAAACTTGTTGAAGATGAGATTCAACCCTATTGAAGGTTTAAATTTAGTCTTGTTAAGGTTGAATTTCATGTATATTATGGGGACCAAATTTTGGTGTTTGAAGATTGAGTTCAAACTTATTTTGAAGGTTGAGACTAAGAGTCTTGAAAGAAAAATTCAAGTTTGGTTTAAGGTCCAAGTTATGGTGCATTGAAGGCCAAGTTAAGGTCTAGTCTGAAGGTTGGTTTTTGGTGTTTTGAAGGTCGAGTTCTGTTGGAAATATTGTCATTGATGGAAAAGGAGAAGAAAGGAGCAGCCCTTGAAATATATCACTATGGAAAAAGAGAAGCAAGAAGAACCAGCAAATAGGCTAAGGAGACATGCAAGAGGTAGCCCAGTCAGCAGAAGCAGCAGAGGAATTAGAGGCAGAGTAGTGAGGTTCGATCTCCAAAGAGGGTCATACATAGTGAATGCAGAGAAACAGTCATGCACTGACATGCACTACCTGTGCACTGTCATGCACAATAACTGAATAAAAAGACACAGTCATGAATTGACATGTACTGTTATGCAAAGTAACTAAATACAGAGAAACAATCATGCACGGTTTGTGCACCGAGGGTCAATCATAGATTTAACAGAGATGGGTTTATAAATAAACGACGCAATAAAACTAGTGAATTGGAGGCGTAGAAGAATGAATCTGAATTGGGGATTTAGTTGTGTAGAATATGTGGTATGAGACCGGAGCAAAGGGACTGTGAGAAGATCTGACCCTGACTGTAATTAAAACCCTGAGTCACGTTTAAGTGGAGGAATGTCGATTTACGAAGAGATTACAGAATCATAGATCAAATGAACAAAAAATTAGAAACAAAACCTTGAGTGAAGAGGAAATGGAACAGTGCAAGGAATTAAGTTGAAGCTGAACTATGACAGGGTGGAACTATGCGATGGAGGATAGGTTTATATGAAATAGAAGGTTGATATTTTATAAATGCAGAGTTATAATGAAACCTTAAAATTTATGTGATAGAATGTTTTAACTTGAAAATATCCTGAACAAATTAATAATTGAGAATCGGAACCATGAAGAAGGAAGTGGAACCCTGAAGAGGCCTTATGAAACCACTAATGGTATTCGCATTATTAAAAGGTGTTAAGTGGAATCGAAAATAAAAATGCGATACACTTCGGCATGTGACACGTGGCAGAAGGCGGTAATTGAAAACCGTTTGTTTCACACTTTTTTTGTGTCTTAAAGTTCGGTTCAATAAAAAATGCAATATTCATTTAGGATCATCAGATCACAGAATTTGATGCGACAACATCTTAGCCGTTAGATGAGAAAGGTAATTTAATCGCTGGGACCCATATATATTGCGTGAAACTGGAGAAATAAACTTTGTGCACTTTCGTAGCGCGACTATCGTCGGATTGGTTAGTGAAAACATGATAATACTGTAGTCTTCAGATGGAGAGGTAAGTTAAAACATGACGTGGGACCTACATTCATTACTGTGGGGCCGAGTATTATGTGAAGTTCGGGTTATACCTATGCTTAGTTAATCCCAAGTCAAAAGTGCATTTGATTGGGTATTGAACCTCGGAAAAAAAGGTATGTTGGTTGCGGGGCCAAAATCTAATATAGGTTGATGATTGATATCTTAACCTAAGTCGGGGTTATATGAATTTCCATAACAAAGGTCATGCATAAATGTGTGTTGGTTAAATTTTAAAAGGTGAAGGTGCGTATATATTTGCTAGTTGATAAGCCTTGGGTTTAAAATATATGGTTGGGCACTGGTTGCTTAACCAAGGACTATGGTAAGACTATTCAAAAGGAGTTTTCACTTTGAAAGGAATTAAGTGGGTCCCGATAACTATGGTTTTATAACCCCATATTAAAAAATTCTTCGCATAAAGACAAATAATCTGGGTTATATTGCAGGGTTTCTGTATTGGTCGAAGATTTAAGTTGAAGATTAAGCCAAAGAAAATATTGATTGGGCGCTTCCATAAAATGAACTCTTAATACAAGATTTACCATAGTGATGGAAAAAGAAAGCTTCAACATTGATACAACTGCCAGATTTAAAAAATTAATGCATGCACATTGAACTTGGATAATCTGGGTCTGACAGAGGTAAAAAAAGATTGCAGATTTGAAGAAGTGTGCAGTGAAGGGATTCAGAATTGCAGAATCAGAATGTGAAATGCACAGGAATGAAAATGTGAGTTTGTTACTCTACAACAGCAGAAAATTCAAGCTCACAGTGAGCCAAAAACTGAATGGGATGAATAGAAAAACTCATTGTAACTGAAAATGTGAATGTAAATGTTTTAATTGATTTCATATTGTTTGTGATGCAAGGGAAAATCTCCGGAGGAAAAGAAATATCCCACTGTAATATTGAAATTTGTACATATTGTTATATATTTTTTGAATAAGCTGGACAAAGGAATGAGAAGGCATAAGTCAAAGAGTCATGGCTATTCACTCCAAATTCCTTGTGGAATACAAACAGTCATGAGGTGAAATCTATAAATGATATCACATTGCTATGCATAGGAGTTTTTAGAGAATGCAGAAATGAAGCAGTGAGGCAGATAAGAAGGAGGAGCTGATAGAGAATCCAGGAAGACAGTAGATGACATAAAAAGAAGGAGGAATCAAGTGTTAGCATACCAGCCACCATATCTGGTAAACTGCCATGTTTTCTTTTAGAAAGAGTGAGGAAGTTAAGAGCTTCCTGAATGAACTTGCAGTTTGACAGATGCTGCATTCAGAATGGATCGAGGTAGTGTTTCCGTAGGTTGCACTGTAGGTGCCGTATGGGAGTTGGTGATTCCACACCACTGTAGCTTGACATATGCCGCCTGTAGCCGACCGAGGCAGGAGCTCAGAGGCTGGAGCCCCAAAATAGATGGGAGTTGGAGCTTCCTTGCAAGTTGTAGCTTGCAAAATTGAGGTAGTAGCCTCTTGTAGGTTGGAGCCTACGAAAATCAGTGGTGAGAGAGAGTTGGAGCTTCCCTTTACATCACAACAATAACAAGATGTGTTTTCTCGCCTGCGGGTTTCTACCTACATTTTATTGTCCATGTGCTGATATCAAAAGTTGAGGAGCCTCAGATATTGACCTAGTGCACCCTACACTATTTATTAAGATTTTCGTTTCCATTGTATATAAAGAAGCAGTGCTGTTCTATTTCCATTAAAATAAAGTATGGTTGAAGAATATTATTTTGTTAAAATGATTCATTAGGGTTCAAATTAAATCCGAAGGGTACAACAAATTGGGCCTGTTTCTGCTCTTGTAGCCATCAATTTAAAGCAGACTTAGGTCCCTATTATGAATAATAGTTGTTGTTTGAATAAATAAAGCCCCTTTTGTTCACCGGTACAAATTATGCCTTCTGGAAAATAAGAATGAGGACGTACATAATGTCTCTAGGAATAGAAGCTTGGGCTGCTGTGGAATTGGGATATGCCCCAAAGGAGACTGACTCAGAGAAATATGCAAAACAAGACATTGTAGCTAATGAAAAAGCCATGAATGCACTCTTAAATGGACTGTGTGAGGTAGAATTTATCAAAATAATGCACAGCAAGACTGCCAAAGAAATATGGGATACACTAGAAAGCATCCATGAGGGTGAAAAAAAGGTGAAGATAGCCAAACTTCAAGTCTATAGAGCTCAGTTTGAAAATGTAAAAATGAATGATGATGAAGACATTGCCAGATTATTTTTAAGGGTTGCAGAAATTGTGAATAACATGAAATATCTAGGAGAAACCATAAAAGAAGCTGTAATTGTTCAAAAGATTCTAAGATCTCTTCCATCCATCTTTAACCCTAAGGTTTCTACCATAGAAGAAACAACTGATTGGGAAACTCTGACCATGAATCAATTACTTGGAAATCTAACATGCTATGAGATGAGACTGCCACAGAGGAAGTAAAATGTGAGGGAGGTAGCCTTTAATATAGAGAATAAGAAAGAATAAAAGGAAGATATATGCTCTTGCTCTGATGAAGAAGAGGCCAAATTTATTAGAAAATTGGATAGAGGCTCAAGTAAATATAAAGGTAAAATTCCATTTAAATTCTTTAACTGTGGAAGAATTGGACACTATGCTTCTAAGTGTCCTCATAAGAAAACAAAGAATCATAATCAAGAATCAGAGAAAACCATATCAAAGAACTCACAAAAAGGGAAGAGATTCAATAGAAAATCTTTCTATGCTTAGCAAGATAGCAGTGCATCTGAAGACTTAGATGAATCCTCAAGTGAAGAAGGAACCTTTGAATTTGTATTGATGGCTATAGAAGAGCTTGAAGGATTCCTTCTAGAAGATGAGGAAGAAGGTGAAGTTGATCTCGAGGGGGAGCTAAGAAGTGCCCTGGAGGAAATTGACAGGCTTAAAATAAAGTGCAGAAAACATAAATACATTCTCCTCAAATATATAAGAGAAGAACAAAATTTAGAAGACCTCATTCAGTTGAAAGTAGAGCTTGAAGAAGCCAAGAAGGTAGAAGACATTTTACTTAAGCAAATTAAGGATAAAATTTAGAAGCAAGAGAAATTGGAAGAATAAGTAGTATGCTTGAGGAAGGAATTAGAAAACACCCAATGGAAATTTTCAATAAACATTTCTCAAATGACAAGCTCTGATAAGTTGAATAACATACTAGATGCTCAAAGATCTCCTCTGATAAAAACTGGGATAGGCTATGAAGGAGAAACAAGTAAAGTCAAAGAAATAGATAACAGAAATATCATTTTTGTAAAAGCTATCAAGGATAATGAAGCAGCTCAGAAAGTTCCTATAGAAGTAGAAGCCTACAATGAGGTAAAAAAGAACGTGAAGGAACCTCAAATGAAAAAGAAAGAAATAAATAAACAGTCAACTGAAAAAGGCCCATATACTCCTGAATATATAAAGTTTGGAAGCTATCAAAGGAGATTCTCCCCCCTTAAGAAAAATGTCACTTGTTATGCCTGCCACAAATTGGGACATATTGCTACATATTTTCATACAAGGAGAATCAATTCCAACCAGCAAAGGATGCAAAGAATGAAAATACTACCTCAAGCAAACAAATGGAGGAGACAACCCTTCATCGGGTATGTTAATTGTTTTTATGGGTATTGTTTTTACTGTAAGGAATTCGGCCATAAAGCCAAGGAGTGCAGAACATATGGACAAAGACTGATGTTCAAAACCTCAAGGAGATTTATGAATTATGGAGAATTCACTTAGATTCATAATTCTGCTAAAAATATGATCAGATGATATGTATGCCATAAAATCGGACATATGTCTTCCCAATGTCCTCTCAAAGAATGTGGTCCATCTGCTCAGACAAGGTTCCAAACAAATAGCTGCTTGCAGTGGAAAAAGAAAGTGAATAAGCGTGACCTGGCTCTAATATCCCAAGATCAGAAAAAGCAATGGTATTTGGACAGTGGATTCTCAAAGCATATGATTGGAGATAGAAGCAAGTTTATAACCTTTGATGAAAAGAAATATGGAAATGTAACTTTCGACAATGATAAAGCAGGGAAAATCAAAGGAAACAGCTCAGTCAGTCTGGATAATGGAAGAGGAAGGGCCCAAGATGTACTATTTGTGGATGGGCTGAAAGAAAATCTGCTTAGTGTCAGTCAAATGTGTGATAAAGGCTATGAGGTTCTTTTTAGAGCACAAGACTGTGAAGTAAGATCAAGCACCACAGAAAAAACCTTGATCAAAGGTGTTCGAATAGAAAGTAATGTCTATATAGTGAAAGAAGAGAATGACGAATGCCACCTAAGAAAACTTGATGAGTCATGGTTGTGGCATAGAAGATTGGGACACCTTAACTTTGAGCATATCATCAGTCTGAGCAAGAAGAAATCAGTCAGAGATATGCCAGCAATAAAGAAGCCTTCAAATACCATATGTAAATCTTGTCAATTGGGCAAACAAACCCACACATATTTTAAGACCAAAGATGAACTATCAACAAGTAGGCCACTTCAACTTGTACACATGGACCTGTGTGGACCTTCAAGAACTAAAGCACCAAGTGGAGAATCATATTTCATGCTGATAATAGATGATTTTTCCAGAATTACATGGGTAGCATTTCTCAAATATAAATCTGAAGCACTTGAGAAATTCAAGATATTCAAGGCATTGGTAGAAAATCAAACAGGATGCAAGCTAAAGTGCATCAGATCACACAGAGGAGGTGAATTCACAGACTATGATTTTGCAGACCTATGCAATGAGCATGGGATAAAACAATAGTTTACAATTGTAGGTACACCTCAATAGAATGGAGTGGCAGAGAGACAAAACAAGTCATTACAATAGATTGCCAGAGCCATGATGCAAGAAATTAACATTCCCCAAACCTTCTGGGCAGAAGTAGTACACATAGCTGTGCACATTCTTAACAAAGCACATTTAAGACAAAATAGTGACAGGACTCCTTACGAATTATGGCATGGTAAACCAGCATCAATCAAGCACTTTAGAGTCTTTGGAAGCAGGTGCTTCATAAAAAATAATGATGAAAAACTGGGGAAGTTTGATGCAAGAGAAGATGAAGGAATCTTTCTAGGATATGCATCCAAGAGAAAAGGGTACAGGTGCTACCACAAAACACTACATAAAATTGTGGAAAGCATTGATGTAAAATTTGATGAAGATCTACCAAATAGAAGAAGCAGTACAAAATGCAACAACACTCTAGAAGACAATGAAGAAGAAAACCAAGAGAATGATTAACTGAGCCAGACAACAGAAGATACTGAATTAAACTAAAAAGGTCCCTCAAGACACACTCAAAAGAATCATCCAGAAGACCAAATCATTGGGGACAAGAGTGTGGGAGTCTAGACAAGAAGACAACTTGCTGAATAGACAGAAGAAGTACACCTAGCCATGCTATCTCAAATAGAGCCAAAGAAGTTCGAAGAAGCCAGCAAAGACAAAAACTGCGTAAATGATATGAATGAAGAGCTGGACCAAATTGAGAAGAACAATACCTGGGAATTAATTCCAAGACCCACTGGGAAAAATTTCATTGGCTCAAAATGGATATTCAAGAATAAGATGAATGAACAAGGGAAGGTAATTAGAAATAAAGCCAGAATTTTATGCAAGGGATGCTCACAAATTGAAGGTCTTCATTATGATGAAATCTTTGCCCCTATAGCCAGAATGGAAGCAATCAGGATGTTTTTTGCCTTTGCATGTTATCATGATTTCAAGGTATATCGAATGGATGTGAAGTCTTATTTCCTGAATGGATATTTAGAGGAAGAAGTCTACATGGAACAACCTGAAGGATTCTCCTTAACAGATAAACCAGACTATGTGTGCAGATTAAAGAAAGCATTATATGGGATGAAACAAGCTCCTCGAGCATGGTATTCAAGGCTGGACAAATACTTGCAAAAACAGGGGTTCAAGAAAGGAGGAGTAGACAAAAATTTGTACATAAAGGCTAATGAAAATGAACTCTTAATTGTAGTAGTGTATGTAGATGATATCATGTTTGGAAGCAACAAAGATGAGTTAGCAAAAGGATTTGCTGAGGAAAAGCAATTAGAATTTGAGATGTCTATGATTGGAGAGCTCACCTTCTATTTAGGAATTCAAATTCAACAAAAGAACACATGAACATTCATCTCACAAGAAAAATACTTAAGAGAGATGTTGAAAAGGTTCCAAATGGAAGACTGCAAACCTGTGTCAACTCCCATGATCACTGGATGTAAGCTATGTGCTAATGATGGATCTGCAGATATAGATCAAAGACTTTACAGATCCATGGTAGGAAGTCTGCTGTACCTAACTTCCTCTAGACCAGACATTATTCTTGCAGTAGGACTTGTAGCAAGATATCAAGCAACACCAAAACAAAATCACTTACTAGCAATCAAGAGAATATTCAGATATCTACAAAGAACTGCACATCATGGGCTATGGTATCCAAAAATAAAAAGCTTCACTTTGACAGCATATATAGATGCAGATTGGGCCAGATGTGTGGATGACAGGAAAAGCACAAGTGGAGGGGCATTCTATTTGGGAAAAAGTCTGGTGGCATGGCTAAGCAAGAAGCAAACTTCCATCTCTCTATCTACAGAAGAAGCAGAATACATAGTAGCAGTAGCATGTTGCACACAAGTAATGTGGACGAAACAAACTCTCCAAGACATGAAGGTAAGCATTGATGAAACTATTTCTACCAAATGTGACAATACAAGTGCAATAAGTATATCAAAAAATCCTGGACTTCATTCAAAAACAAAGCACATTCCAATAAAGTACCTCTTCCTCAGAGAACAAGTAGCACAGAAAGTAGTAAAGCTGGAATATGTACCAACAAAGGAACAAACAGAAGACATATTCACAAAACCCCTTGCTAAAGAACCATTCAAATATCTAAGAGACAAACTAGGAGTAGTTTCTGTAGATGTTACTCTCTGACATGAAAAGAAAGCATCATTCCAGGGGGATATCAGAAAAGAATACATCATTCTAGGGGGAGATCAGTCACAAAATATTGTCACAAAAGAACCAGAGCAAGTGAGCAGTGCATGGAACAGGTCCTCAAGATCAGAATATTATGGACAAGATTTGGAAATCACACTAGGAAATGTGCAACCCTTTGCCATGATGTCAAAGGGGGAGGAAAAGCAAGTAACAAAAGAAAGGGTCTTCTAAAAGGCAAGCAGAGGAAGTGTATTGCCATCAATGCCAAAGGGGGAGACTGTTGGAAATATTGTCATTGATGGAAAAGGAGAAGAAAGGAGCAGGACCTGAACTATATCACTATGGAAAAAGAGAAGCAAGAAGAACCAGCAAATAGGATAAGGAGACAGGCAAGAGGCATCCCAGGAAGTAGAAGCAACAGAGGAATTAGAGGCAGAGTAGTGAGGTTCGATCTCAAAGGAGGGTCATACACAGTGAATGCAGAGAAACATTCATGCACTGACATGCACTACCTGTGCACTATCATGCACAGTAACTGAATACAAAGACACATTCATGCACTAACATGTACTGTCATGCACAGTAACTGAATATAGAGAAATAAAAATGCACGTTTTGTGTGCCGACGGTCAATCATAGATTTAACAGAGACGGGTTTACAAATAAATGGTGCAATAAAACTAGTGAATTGGAGGCATAAAGGAATGAATCTGAATTGGGGATTCAATTGTGTAGAATCTGTGGTATGATACCAGAGCGAAGGGACTGTGAGAAGATCTTACCCTGACTGTAATTAAAACCCCGAGTCACATTTAAGTGGAGGAATGTCGATTTATGAAGAGATTATGGAATCATATAAGATCAAATGAACACAAAATTAGAAACGGAGCCTTGAGCGAAGAGGAAATGGAATAGTGCAAGGAATTAAGTTGAAGAGGAACTGTGACAGGGTGGAACTGTGCAATGGAGGATACGTTTATATGAAATATAAGGTTGATATTTTATAAACGCAGAGTTACAATGAAACCTTAAAATTTATGCGATGGAATGTTTTAACTTGCAAAGATCCTGAATGAATGAATAATTGAGAAGAGGAACCATGAAGAAGGAATCAGAACCCTGAAGCGAGCTTATGAAACCACTAATGGTATTCACATTATTAAAAGGTGGTAAGTGGAATCGCAAATAAAAATGTGATACACTTTGGCATGCGACACATGGCAAAAGGCGGTAATTGAAAACTGTTTGTTTCGCACTTTTTTTGTGCGTTAAATTTCGGTTCAATAAAAAATGCGATATTCATTTAGGATCATCGGATCACAGAAGTTGATGTGATGACGTCTCAACCGTCGAATGAGAAAGGTAATTTAATCGCTGGGACCCATATATATCGTGTGAAACTAGAGAAATAAACTTCGTGCACTTTCGTAGTGCGACTACTGTTGGATTGGTTAGTGAAAATGCGATAAGACTGCAGCCATCAGATGGAGAGGTAAGTTAAAACATGCCGTGGGACCTACATTCATTGCTGTGGGGCTGAGTATTATGTGAAGTTCGGGTTATACATGTGCTTAGTTAATCCCAAGTCAAAAGGGCATTTGATTGGGTATTGAACCTTAGGAAAAAAGGTATGTGGGTTGCAGTGCCAAACTCTAATATGGGTTGATGAATGATATCTTAACCTAAGTTGGGGTTATATGAATTGCTATAACAAAGGTCATGCATAAATGTGTGTTGGTTAAATTTTAAAAGGTGAAGGTGCGTATATATTTGCTAGTTGATAAGCCTTGGGTTTAAAATATATGGTCAGGTGTTGGTTGCTTAACCAAGGACTGTGGTAAGACTATTCAAAAGGCGTTTTCACTTTGAAAGGAATTAAGCGAGTCTCGATAACTATGGTTTTATAACCCCATATTAAAAAATTCTTCGCATAAAGACAAATAATCTAGGTTATATTGTAGGGTTTCTGTGTTGGCCGAAGATTTAAGTTGAAGATTAAGCCAAAGCAAATATTTATTGGGCGCTTCCATAAAATGAACTCTTGATATAGGATTTTACCATAGTGATGGAAAAATAAAGCTTCAGCATTGATACAACTACCAGATTTAAAACATTAATGCATGCACAGTGAACTTGGAGAATGTGGGTCTGACAAAGGTAAACAGGGATTTCAGAATTGAAGAAGTGTGCAGTGAAGGGATTCAGAATTGCAGAATCAGAATGTGAAATGAACAGGAATGAAAATGTGAGTTTGTTACTCTACAACAGCAAAAAATTCAAGCTCACAGTGAGCCAAAAACTGAATGGGCTGAATAGAAATACTCATTGTAACTGAAAATGTGAACGTAACTGTTTTAATTGATTTCATATTGTTTGTGATGCAAAGGAAAGTCTCCGGAGGAAAAGAAATATCCCACTGTAATATTGAAATTTGTACATATTGCTATATTTTTTTTGAATGAGCTGGAAAAAGGAATGAGAAGGAAGAAGTCAAAGAGTCATGGCTGTTCACTCCAAATTCCCTGTGGAATACAAATAGTCATGAGGTGAACTCTATAAATGATATCACATTGATATGCATAGGATTTTTTAGAGAATGCAGAAATGAAGCAGTGAGGCAGAGAAGAAGGAGGAGCTGATAGAGAATCTGAGAAGATGCAGAGATGATATAGGGCAGATATGAGGACTGATGGACAACATAAAAGAGGGAACAAAACAGAGCTGATATCCAGGTAAATCAAAAAGTGTTTTCTTTTGAAAGAGTGAGGAAGTTGGAGCTTCCCTATCAAGTTGTAGCTTGATAGATGTCAGTTGTAGCTGACTGAGGTAGGAGCCTCTTGTAGGTTGTAGCCTGTAGAAAATAGATGGGAGTTGGTGCTTCCATATCAAGTTGTAGCTTGATATATGTCAGTTGTAGCTGACTGAGGTAGGAGCCTCCTGTAGGTTGGAGCCTGTAGAAAATATATGGGAGTTGGAGCTTCCTTGCAAGTTGTAGCTTGCAGAATTGAGGTAGGAGCCTCCTGTAGGTTGGTGCCTATAGAAAATCAGTGGTGAGAGGGAGTTGGAGCTTTCCTTTGCATCACAACAATAATAAGATGTGGTTTTATCCCTTATGGGTTTCCACTTATATCTATTTTCCACATGCATGATGATTATGTGTTGATACTTTGTATTTATTCTGCTTAATACCTGCTACTCATTTATTAAGATTGTTGTTCCATTGTATATAAAGAAGAAAGGTTCTATTTCCATTAAAAGAAAGTATAATAAGAACATGATTGCATTAAAATGATTCACCCCCCATCTCAATTTAACCAAGGTTCCAACAAGTTCAAGTCTAGCTTGCGACTGAAGTTACAATCCTATTATAGACCAAGTTTTGGTCTAATATTTGAGGTGGCCAAGCTCTATTGGAGAGTTGTTGTAGGGATATTTGGAAGCTGAGTCTCATTGGATAAGGAAATTTTAAGGGGGGTTTTTAGTTGAATTAGTTTTTATGTTAAGGTGATGATAGGGTTGAGTCCTATTGTGGATAGAGGTGTAGTAATAACATGGATATTGTGGACAATTTTTGTGATAGACCTTTAGGCAACATAAGGCCAGTGTTTATTGCAAATGTTGATAGGATTCATGAAGCAAACCTTTAAGGTTGTAAATTCCTATTGGTTCCAAATGTGTTGAAAATACATATGTAGTAGAAATAAATCTACAGTGTTGAGTGTAAGCTTCCAAGTATGAAAACCTTCTCTTCCAACATATAATAAGATTAATTAATTATTGTTGAAAAATGAACAACAAGAGTTGAGGAAGTTGAGGGGCTAGATGGGAAGACCTCTTGTTGATAAAATATATATAAATTACATGTAGGAGATAAAGTCTAGGGAACCAATTTAGGAATCTTAGTTGAAGAGTGGAAAGTTAAGGTGTACAAATTAAGTGGTTGTTACCAAGCCTAAAGGAAAAAACTTGATGGTTGTGTGGTTAGATGACAACTCATTAAAGAATTTATTAAGGACCAGAAGTTATTGATGATAAATATAAGGAAAAACTTGAAGACATAGGTCGGTGCTACATTTGTTGAGTTGGTACTCAACTAGGGTAAGGAAATCTCATGTAGATTGGTGCATATGAAAGTTGTAAGTTGGTGCTTACTTTGTACAAGGAATTTTACATAATATTCACAAAGAAATTTTTTATAAGTGTTTCTTATGTAAATATATAGGTTTCATGATTTTTTTTCCATCAGATGTTTTAAAAGACAAAAATACTTAAAAATAATGAAATTTTATTCAACCCCTCTCTTAGTATTTCCAACAATTGGTATCAAAGTCGGTACCTTTGGACATAACCTGATAGTTGGAAGGTAGACCTTAGAGACATAGATGAAGAAGTCAATAAGGTGTGATTCCACACTCCCAAAAGAAGACTCCTTCATATCCATGAATATATAATCTTTTTAATAAGATGAAGACAATCAAAAGAGACAATCATATATAAAAGAAGCTTAAACCATTCATTTTGAAGTAGAATTTTTGTATGCTCAAGAACAGATAGCCATGCTTAGAAAAGAAAATATAAGGCTTAAAGAGAGTTTTCAAATGCTTGAGGAGAAGATTCATAACATTGATGAAACAAAAGTTTTAATCCTAAGATGTCAAGGAAAGGAAGCAAAAAAGAGAAAAGAAATGTTGTCAAGTCAGTTTAAGGAAAAGGTTGAGGATTATAAGAAGCTAAAAGAAGAAGTTGATCAAAAATTAAAAGAGAAAGTGAAAAAAAATTGAATAAGTCATATCCTTGAAAATTCAACTAGAAGAAACTAACATAGCAAAGAAGTGATGAAAATCAAATTGAAGGAAAAAAAAGAAAATTGTGAAAAACTTGAAGTGGAGATTGTGTCATTAAGGAATGAAGTAGACAAGCTTAAAAATAACTTAGAAATTTCTCAAACTTTGGATGGTATTATCGGTAGTCGAAGAACACCCTAAGAAAAAATAGGTCTTGGTTATGTGGGCGAGATTTCATACAAAGAAGATGCAAGCCTTAGGTCACTAGAAAATAATATTTAAGGAAAGCTTGAAAGTCATGCTAATATTTGTCAAAGCCCCAACCACAATGGAAGCAAGGGAAGAAATCAGGATGAGTTTGGAAGAGCTACTAAACCTAGAAGCTATAAAAGTAGAAGTGAAATAAGAGGCAAGGATCAATGAAGAATTGAATCTTCTACAAAGCATAACTCAGAAGATTCATTTCATCAAGACAATCCTTCTCATCCAGGTGTAAAACTATATTTCTTGGTCATTGTTTTTCATGCACAAACTTTGTACATAAATAAATTAATTGTAGAGCTTATGATATGGATGATTATAGAGGCCCTTATTTGACCTCTAGAAGAAAAATTGCAGGAAATCAAATAAGAGGGTCCTATGGATTCAATAGCATAAATCATAATTCATTTTCTACCTTTTTCAAGTATAATACAAAATGCGACGAATTCCATAATTATGGCCATATAGCATGTGAATACAAAAGCAACATGATATGGTCTCGTAAACAAATCAAGGAAGAATATATCTCTCCTAGGCTTAAAGAAAAATACACCAAGGTGTCGAGAAGAAAATAAAAAGAGCCCATGATGGATCCATATGCTCATGACACAGGTCTTTGTGGATGGAAATTTATAGTTAATGCACTGGATCAATGTAATATACATGAGCTAGTTTTTTTCTCCCTAAAAGAATTAAGGTCAAACTCATAAATGGACCAAAGGGGTGGAAACTTGCTACGTTTAAATGATAATTAAAGAGTAGGATAGATCCTAGGAGCTTCCTCAAATAGGAGAATAATAGAGGAAACTTCTAGCTAGAGAAGAGGATGATTGTCAAAGGATACTTGTGGATTCGAGCCTTCTCTAAACACAAGGGAAGCATAGGGCAAGTATCAAGTCGTCTCAAAATTTGGAGGCTACAATATCAAAGGGTGCTAATGATCATGAAATTTAGGGAATGTCTTAGAGATTGTAGAGATTTTTTTTAATGTATTAATAGATATTAGGTGGCTCTAGAAATAACACAAAAGGTTTTTAAGAGATTGTATGAGAATCCATCAAGTAGCCTACATGTTTCAACTCGTATTGGTGACCATATGTGATATTTTCAAATGGGTTTTGAAGAAAATAATAAGATTAGATATACAATGCATCCTTCTAAACTTGTGGATGGGGGATGTAATGTTCTGGGAACTTAATATAATATATTTCTTGTTCAAGGATATGTTATTAAATAACCTGGGGTTAGTGCATTTGATCCCTACAATATTATTGAAGCTCTGGGAAAGGTGGAACAAAGGCCAGGCTCTTCGGATTCCTTGCAATGATTTATTGAAGATGTAAGAAATGTTTCATCAAATGTAATTGGTCAAAATGCATCTTTAGTTGGGAAAGAGGATAAGGCTAGACAACCTAGAAAGATTAAGGTTATTCCTAGTCAACTTGGGGGAAATAGAGATGATAACAAACTAACTAGCTAAGATGGTGGATCAATAGATCTTGTTGGTTTCTGTGAATAGGTTGGAAGTATTTTTGAAGAATGGGCTCATATTTATTTTCCTCCTGTAGTGACATATAAAGCATATGATATTTACATACCGTAGTTACAGTAATCTTGGATGTTAAAGGGAAATTCTATTTTTGATTGTTTCTTCCATGCATTGACAAAACTATTTATTCAACATTGTTTAGCTTTTTAAATCTCAGTGTCAGTTTCTCTTTCACTTCCAACCAAATAAATGACACAAGGAATTTCCTTTAGATTAATGTATATGTATTCAGAAATTGTGGTTTTTTTAAGTATTGTGTCGTGGACCCAAGAATGAGTAAAGTCATCTTGTAAACAAGGTGCTTCAATAACTATGCATGTCATTCAAAGAAACGAATAAGACAAAAAATGTGCATTCAATCCTAGATCTTATTTCTAACTACTTGTGAATTGGCTCATGGATTCTAACTCCCTTGATCCTACTCTTAATGCCAACAATTTTTGAGTCCTCATTGCATTTCTGAATGCTTTCCATTCTTACAAACTTTAAGAGTACCTGGTTGGAGTTTTCTTATATGGAGTAAAGAGGAAGAGTATGAGGACTTGTATGAAGAAGAACCTTTGATTCATTATTTTGAAGGACCAGTTGAGCTAGATAGAAATGAGGATAAACTATAGGGAAAGCATGATAACATTGCATATCAATCATTTCCCTTTAAGGGTGAACTTTTAGTTGTTTCAAATCATGGTGAACATGATGCCCATAAGAATGAGGCTTCATAGATCAGAAGGAGGGCTTCATAAATGAGGAATAAGGTTCATATAAAGTACAATGATCCATGATATAGTAACATATTATTCAATAAGCCTCTATGGAGACACCGAGGTTTTCTTGAGTGGAGTTAGGACTTCCCATTCTTAAAGATACTTTGAAGATACATATAAAAATCAACTAGAAGGAGCATAGTTGTATTAGAAATGATTTATATATGTATGATATTATGATCTATGAAGCAAGGCACTGATGTTTGACATTGATTGAGAATACTCAATATGAAGATAAATATTGGAGTAAAAACTTGGGGGAGGAGTCCTTAATGATAGAAAAAGAGGAAGATCTATCAAGAAGTGTTGAAAATGCAGAAATAAGGAGAACCATTTGTTATTGATTTAAAAGGTGGAGAGAATGCAGACAAGGGGAGTAACAAACAAGGAGTATGGATAAAATGTAAACAGGGGAAGAAACTATCAAAAAAAAAAAATATCAAAGTATTTCCATGAATAAAAAAGGGGGAGATTAATGAAAATGGTTGTTATTGATGTCAAAGGTTTTCCAAATGAAGAGAAAGTATATAGAAAGATAACATATTTTTAAACCCTTCGAACAAATATATGGCACACCTTCTAGAAATTATATTTTTTGTATTTTTAAATGCCCCATTTAGATACCCTATCTTTGAATGCATTTTTAATCCAATTACTTAGATTAAATGAGAGCATATTGTATGGTTGGAAATCTTATTTTGAAACCTTTCCAATGATATATGGAAATCCCTCTAATTATTCACGTGGGTTAAGGATAAATGACTTTTTGAATATTCATTGTAAAGTCTGCCAAGTTAGCCTAGCCAGTGCATAAGAAGGCTTAGCTAGTGGGAAGGTAAACCCTACTTTTGGGGGTTAGATGCACTATATATATATTTATATATATCACATGGAGGGACCTAGGAATCTCTTTCTTAAGCCAAATTGGCTTTGTCTAAGAAGGTGATGGAGTAATTATGAGGTTCATACCTCATGAAATACGTGAAGTTGTAACAACCCAAGGTTAAAAATCCATGTAATAAAGTTAATAAAGGCAGAAATAAGGCCAAGATCATGGGACACATATTCCAAGCTAAATGTTGGGAAAAATATCCTAGTGTGTTCATTTGGTTTATTATGTCTAATGGAAATTGGAAAAGGCAATGGAAAAGGCATTGAAAAGGAAAGAGCCATTATTTGGAATTTTATTTATGAAAATAAAGGGAAATATGAGAAAAGGAAGGTGAAAGGTCACAAGTTGCATGTGAGGAGGAAAATGAAGGAAAATAATGGAAATAGAATAAAATAGATGCCTCATTAATAAAAAGGATTCTAAGGACCGATTCATGGATTTTGTTAGTTCTATGGTGGAGTTATTTCTCTATTCTCTCTCTCACATACTCTTACACACTTAGATTTTTCTTGGAAACTTTAGCATTGGATCAAGGAAATTAAATTAAGGACATAGAAGGAAAATAAAGGAAAATATAAAGCAAGGAAAAAGCATGATCAAGCGGCTACAATGGGATTACTTGCATGTATCGAGTTTCATGTATGATTTCCTTGCTAATTTTGGCATGGATATTACATGCATGTGTGTATTGGGTTCTCTTGCTGTCATTGGCATGGGTTTTTCCAGGTGTGACAGTGATTTTCAAACTTACCTTGCCATTTTTGGATAGCCATAGTGTGATGGGGTTTCTCTTATTTGGTTGAGCTATATTTCCAGATGGTTTTCGAAACTGAGTGGGATGGTATCAAGAGAAGAAAACAAGGCCTAGAAATCCCTGGACCAATGAAGTTGGGATTATGGTAAAGTATGATTGTGTATACCTCATTGGGACTAGGAATACTTGATTGGTGAATGGCGAGATATATGATAAATCCTAGAGGTGTATGCCCCTGTTAGGTCTAGGAATTCTTGACCGGTGAATGGCGGGATATATGATAAAGCCTAAAGTGTGGAGTCTCGTTGGGACTAGGAATCCTCGATCGATGAATGACATGATATACGGTAAAGCCTAGAGTGATCTAGACTTATGTAGGAATGTAATAAAATAAATAAATAAATAAAAATAAGCACATAGATGTAGCAAGAATAACCGTTCATTTCATTAATATCAAATATTGAAAATTGTTTACAGATAGAATGGAAAATAAACTAGATCGAGCGATGGTAGCTTATATCTAAGAAGAGATGTGGTGGCTACATGCCTCTAAACTATGTTACAATGAGGCTAGAAGGCCTATTTATTATTTAGAAATAATGGAAAACCCTAAGCATCCAAAAACCTAACCTTGGGAGATGAAGCGCCAAAACTATGGGCTTCGTTTAGGTAAATTGGTACATCAACTTCCCAGGGAAATAACTTTGGCATAAGATCTCCGTTTGACGCGCACAATAACTCGTTAGAAATATATCCAAGGAATACATCTTTTGAGTGAAAAAAATTTGTTGTTGACCCATGTTGATCCCGAATTTCCCAAAAAATTCCGTTTAGGGCCTCAAAATGGCTCCGGAAGTTCAGGACCTGAAAAACTACAAAAAAATAGTAAATTTTGCTACGATTAAGGAAATTGAAAAGCTAAAATAAACAATGGTGGGGGTCCAATTGGAATAGGTGAGTAGGCACCAATATCCACATGAATCATTAATCCCCCCTTGGGAAGAAATGGTCCCCATTTCATTGAGTTCCTCCATGAGATGAGGAAACTTCTACTGAACTTGGTTCCTAGTGAGCCACTTGCCTTGGTGTAGGAGTTGGTCAGCTTTGAAAACTCAATACAAATAGATATTTTTATATCGAGTGTTATTGATATGTGTGTCCATGATTTGATCAATTGTGGCTTGTTCCATGCAGTCTAGGTTTAACTTTGTTGGTGTGACTTTTTCTGCAATGTCGGATGTGCCCAACAATGGTGGAAAGTAGGGATGACGACGGTCCACATTGAACACTCAGTGAAGACCAAGGAATGGTGGAACACTGAGCTCGAAGGCGTTGTCCCTCATCACCTTGGTGATGTTTTATGGTCCATATTAGAGTGGGCGAAGCTTTCGGTGGGGCCCGACGAGGCACTACTTTTACAAATGTAGCCAAAATTTGTCGTCCACTTGGAACTTGTGTGGAACTTGATGCCAATCATGTCGTTTCTTGTACTTAGCATTGACTTTGTCCAAAATTTTTGGACCTGGTGGTGGATGTGCTTAATGTGATAAATGAAGTTGTTTGCCTTGTCGGCTTCGAATTTGACATGAGTCGAACCTTCCTGAGTAGCTGCAAATGGTATGGCCACATCAATGGGACATAGTGGCTGGAATCCCAAGCCCACTTGAAAGGGGTTGTGGCCAGTTGAGATGTGGAGAGCCTATTTATATCTATGCTGGACATATGGGAGACTTTCATCCCAAGTGCGTGGATGTTTGTAATATCCCAAAATAGGGAAATTCTACAACAATAAGAATATCTTAAGATATTCTAAAGTTGGAGATCAACAATATGTAAACATAACTATGAAAGAGCCGTGTGCATCAACTTTAGAAAATGAAATAAGATCTCATATCCATCTTATTAATTTTATAGTAGCAGAATGTGTACAATATCTTGAGGAAATAATCACTCAATCTTAGGCAACCTAACCTTCAAGGAACATGTACATGAAATATGAAATACACTGCCACATATGGAAATCCAAGGCTATGACAATGCAGTTTTATAAGGAGAAAATGTTGATAGCATATGTAAACACATAGATATATCAATACATAGCTCATACAACATGGGGAGCAAAGATAAACACTCCCAAAGGCAATCTCTAGGCAATCCTGGAAGGATTGGCTGAAATATGCAAAAACACAAAATGTCAGAGTTGTAGGGTAGCAGCTGCAACTCAAGAACTGGAAATGGATGGAGATAGCTGATGATGCTGCATATGATGAATATATCTCATCCAATGGATCTCTCAGGTGAAAGGATGATCCAATCCCTGAAGATCTCACCTTCCAAAATAGTGGTGCAATCCCCCACTGCAAATACACTCAGAAATAACGCAGTCAAGGAGATGGAATGCGTTGTAGGAGATGGGAAGTACTTGGACTGATGCCAAAGATGTGAAATAAGCTATAAAACCTTCCTCACTAACCTCCCAGAGGAATAGAAGCTCCCTCCTCTGAAAGATGAGCCAAGGAAATGGTGTTGTGGAACCCTCCACTGCAACACCCTGCAACATAATGTTTCCTGCTACATGAATAATACTGTAGCTGAAGGAGGTGGCTTGGCCTTGAGCTTGAAATGTGGAGAATGAAGTACAATCCCTCAAGAGGCCTCTCAAGAAGGGAGAAGGATTGCTAAATAGGAAATACTTGTGCTAAACATCACTGCAACTCTGCTAAACAACATGAGAATGCACAAAGAGTCTAAACATACAAATTCTATATTCAATAACATATCTCTCCATGGATGCCTTGTCCTCCCTTTATGAAAATGAAAGCCTCCTTGCCTTGGCCCCACACATTAGGGTTTCCACCACCAAATGATCTCTTCCACTTTCACACTGCGTTGCCTTTCAAGGTGCTCCACTCCCACTATGGCAGCACTGTTGACTTGGTCAAACTTGACCTTGTCCTCATGATTTTTCCCCTTTTCACACTTGAGGGTGCAAAATGTGGCTACTCTGATGATCCCCTTTCATACTATGAGGGATTTTATTCCTACTAATGGGCCTCCTTACCCATTTATTCATCTCCTACATGATATAATAAAAAGTGATGTTCCAATTAGCTTCATGCTAATTTTGGGAACATTACAGTCCTCTCCTCCCAAATGTTGCTTGTCCTCAAGCAACTACAAGGATAGAAATGAAGGGCCTTCTTGAGGCATGTGGGTTGAAATGAATTGGGATCTACCATCCCCATATGAATCTCCCATCCGCAAGCAATCATCCACACAAAATGAGTTACCCTCCAACATGGAAACTCCTGAAAGTCTTCCTCCACCTTTGGCCCATGCAAAGTAGGTGGTATGAAAATCTTATGATGGTAGACAAGGTAGTCTACCCTAGGCTATCCTTCTCTCCACTCATGATAAGTGTAGAGTATGTGCTGATCCTGGGATGCAAAATTATTTCCCTCAAGTGGCAAAATGAAGAACAATCCTCCAACATTGAAGAACAGGCTGGCCCAAAACATCTCATTCATGATGAATAGGACATGATCATCATAGGGTATCCAAACGAGAAGTTTTCTGAATGTTTTACATGATGTTGCATGATACAAACAATGTCTCAAGTGGACACAACACAAGTGGTGTTTTGACAAATTGCTAGTTGTGTGAATCATCACATCTACTAGTGGATAGAAAATGAGTGAATGTGTCAACCGAACATACAAGAAATAATAAAACACTTGCCCATGGTAATACAAAGGATGGCTACCTCCATCATAATATTTGGCAAAATTTTGTTCATGGGGCTCAACAATATACTTTCCATTTTGTGGAACAATGCATTGTATGATAATGGTAGGAAGATACAAATACCGTGTTACATAATCAATATATGAAAAAACAACATTCTCACCAGATGTTGAAAGTAAAATGATGCATGAATACATGAATAAGTCCATGCTCCAAAAAATCAGCGCTGTTGGCCTATGCAAATAGGCTCCTACCAACCCGTAGCTCAATTCTTTGACATGATTATTGTCAAAGACTCCTCCAGTAATGTTGCTACAAATATGGAATTCCTCCCAAGATGGAAGTAATTCTTGATCATCAAAGACCAAGAAGTAGCCCCTTTGCACCATGATAGTTCCATCTCCTACTCCTAAAAAATCATACAACATGTGAGAGAAAATATGCCCTTGCTCTCCCAAGAACAACCAAAGCAACAAAATATTTTGCTGCCTCCTCATACTTTCATCATACAAGACATGTGATGAAGACATAATGAATGATATTAATGTCACATCAACACCATGCATCCATACTCTTTGCTCCTCAATGATGCAAGCATCCTGCCACATCTCCTCCATCCCCATACCCTTAGAAAAAGTGTATGCCAAGTGATGGCCAAACTAATTCAAGAGTAACCAATGCAGCCATGCCTCCTACTGCCCGGTATCATAGATCTGCAAGTAGCTTTCTGATTCTTACTCACCATCCACATCTACTTAATCATTTTTGGATGTCTCCTTCCATCCTCCATCTTGGTAATCCTCCCATGAGGGCTACTATTATCCCAAATCAGATTTCTGCACTTCATGGGATTTTGAAATGCAACCTTCTCAAGGATCAATTTGATCCCATAAGGACCCAAATATATGGTAGGAAAAAACCTCCCATCATGATGTGTATTGCTCAAGAAGTGTCCAACACAATCATGATAGATTTTATCCATCTGAATATGTCCTCCATCATCTATCTTCTTCTCCTTGAATCCATGATGATCCAAGTGTGAGAAGGGAAGAACCTCCTCAAAATGTTGAAAAACCTTGCAATCCATGATGTGTTGAAGTGCACCTCTAATGAAATCTCTCCATGAGATATCCTCCTCATGCATGCCCTTCCAAAACCAAAGAGGTCTTGGATTTGCTGCAAGTAGAAGTCTCTCTTTGAGCTATGGCATGCTCATTGAGAAAGTGTCATATAGAGAGGAGAAAGAGTTTCTTATCTCCATATGTCTACTCATTCTTACTGATCCCTTCACGAATTCCTGAATGAAGCTGCCATTTGAATTCTCCCATGAGGAATGTTTCATCTTCTCTACATCACTGCTCTTGTACAGCGCAGTGCAACTCTGCTGCTCTAAATCAACAGTATTCAATGATGTGGACCCATCCATAATGTTTGCTGAAATGATAAGAAATGGAAATTTAAGCATACCTTGGTGAAATTTGGAAGCTCCTTGTAGGACTGCAAGGGTTTCCTCCTCATATGTGTTGGCTTTCCAAACTGTTGAAGATGAAGGCTGCTCCTCCATGGTCTCAACAGTGTTGGTACATTCCTCTTCAACTGGTGGTGAGGGCTCTTCCCTCCTTTGGCCAAATCTTCTGATCATCCTTTGGGATAATTCAGCAAGAGTAGAGACCCTTACATGGCTCCAATGGCTAAACCACCAAGTGTTTGCTTCACCTTCAAGGTGCAGTGCTGCAATTTATACATCCTTTCTATCTACTACAGGATGTGGCAGGAAGAAATCCTCTATCTTCTCCACCCAACCCTCTGCTGCACATGTGAATGATCCATCAAAGGTGGACAATAGAAATCTATTGCCTCTCATCATCCCATAGCTATGGGGTCTTCTTTCTTCTTCCAGCTGAATAAATCGTGGTAAAGCTAGAGTCTTCTTGAAGGCTCTAGGTTTAGCTTTATATTCAGCAAGGTACTCACTTAGAATTTCTAATTCCAAGTGTTCTTAATTCTTCATGCCTTCTTCTCTTTGAGAATAGGAAGTGCATGGTCCTTCCTCTTCTCCTCCTTCCATTTTCTTGACCTCCTTAGAGAGGTCCTTCCTGGTTTTGAAAACCGATGAGAGAAAGCTCATCCTCTTCATTATCTTGATCTTGCTCCTTCTGATGTCTAGATCTCATAGGCTGAGCCAAAGATCGTGCTTTGATACCACTGTAATATCCCAAAATAAGGAAATCATATAGCAATAATAATATCTTAAGATATTCTAAAGTTGGAGATCAACAATATGTAAACATAACTATGAAAGAGAAGTGTGCATCAACTTCAGAAAATGAAATAAGATCTCATATCCATATTATTAATTTTTAGCAGCAGAATGTGTACAAGATCTTGAGGAAATGATCACTCACTCTTAGGCAACCCAACCTTCAAGGAACATGTACATGAAAAATGAAATACACTGCTACATATGGAAAGCCAAGGCTATGAAAACACAATTTTATAAGGAAAAACTACTGCTAGCATATTTAAACACATAGATATATCAATACATAGCTCATACAACATGGGGAGCAAAGATAAACACTCCCAAAGGCAATCTCTAGGCAATCCTGGAAGGATTGGCTGAAATATGCAAAAACACAAAATGTTGGAGTTGCAGGGTAGCAACTGCAACTCAAGAACTGGAAATGGATGGAGATAGCTGATTATGCTACATATTATGAATAGATCTCATCCAATGTATCTGTCTGGTGAAAGGTTGACCCAATCCCTGAAGATCTCACCCTCCAAAATAATGGTGCAATCCCCCATTGCAAATACACTCATCAATAACGCAGTCAAGGAGATGGACTGCGCTGTAGGAGATGGGAAGTGCTTGAACTGATGCCAAATATGTGCAATAAGCTATTAAACCTTCCTCACTAACCTCCCAGAGGAATAGAAGCTCCCTCCTCTAAAAGATGAGCTAAGGAAATGGTGTTGTGGAACCCTCCACTGCAACACCCTGCAACACAACATTTCCTGCTATAGGAATAACATTGTAGCTGAAGGAGGTGGCTTGGCCTTGAGCATGAAATGTGGAGAATGAAGTAAAATCCCTCAATAGGCCTCTCAAGAAGGGATAAGTATTCCTAAACAGGAAATCCTTGTGCTAAACAACTCTGCAACTCTGCTAAACAACATGAGAATGCACAAAGAGTCTAAGTAGACAAATTCTATATTCAGTAACATATCTCTCCATGGCTACCTTGTCCTCCCTTTATACAAGCGAAAGCCTCCTTTCTTTGGCCCCACACATTAGGGTTTCCTCCACCAAATGATCTCTTCCCCTTTCACACTGTGCTGTCTTTCAAGGTGCTCCACTCCCACTATGGTAGTGCTGTTG
The DNA here is from genome assembly GCA_034641835.2 of Pinus albicaulis. NCBI lineage: Eukaryota > Viridiplantae > Streptophyta > Pinopsida > Pinales > Pinaceae > Pinus > Pinus albicaulis. Next base: position 1,109,634,641 of record CM076579.1, on the reverse strand, counting down.
ACTTGGTCAAACTTGACCTTGTCCTCATGCTTTTTCCCCTTTTCACACTTGAGGGTGAAAAATGTGGCTACTCTGATGATCCCCTTGCATACTTTGAGGGATTTTATTCCTTCTCATGGGCCTTCTTACCCATTTATTCATCTCCTAGATGATATAAGAAAAAATAATGTTCCAATTAGCTTCGTGCTAATTTTGGGAACATTACAATGCTTCGAGTTGTACATGTGCATAATGTGTACGATCATCCTGTTGATGAAATTTGTTTGACCATCAGTTTTGGGGTGGAAAGTTGTGGAATTAGTGAGCTTGTGTCTAGCATTGACCAGGTACTTGACCAAAATGTACCGAGGAACCTGTTATCCCGATTTGAGATAATTGACTGTGGGATCCCAAAGTGTACCCACACTCTTTCAAAGAAGAGTTTAGCAATGGCTTCTGCTATGATATTATTCTTGCAGGTCACCATAATGGCCATTTTAGAGAATCTGTTGATGACCAAAAAACTGCAGTCATTGCCATGCTTGGTAGAAGGAAGGCCCAACATGTAATCCATGGATATGGATTCCCAAGGTCGACTAGGGGTAGGAATAAGAGTATATAGGCCTTGATTCTTGATAATTAGTCTGGAAATGACATAGGTAGTGCAAGATATTATGTACTTCCCAACATCATATTGAAGGTTTGACTAATCGAAAGAATTCTGTAGTACTGCCACTATTTTTTCGACCCTGAAATGTTCAGCAACCCGAGTGTAGTGCGATTCAAAAATCATCTTAGAATGCTCACTTGAAGGAACACAATGGTGTCCCATGTGGCATAACATTGCATCCTAGAGGTGAAAATTTGGAACTTGCTTATCCTCCAAGAGCTTCTAGGATGTTGCCGAATTCTAGATCATTTTTTTTAGAGATGTGGCCAACCCAAAGCCTCGTGCCCAAAAGAGTAGAGCATAGTGGTTAGTGCTATGATCGGCAGTTGGCTAAGGAAATATGCAACATTATTGGTGTTTCCCTTCTTATACTTTATGTTCAATTGGAATTGGTGAAGGGATGTGGACCATTTCTTATGGCGATCGTTCTGCAAATTCCCTTGTGTCTGGATGAACTACAAGGGTCAGTGATCTGTGTGGATAATCATTTTCTTCCCCAAAATGTGATGCTTCCATTGTTGGTAGGCCTGCACAATGGAATACATTTATTTATCATAGGTGGGATAATTTCAAATGGTGTTTGAAAGTGTCTCACTGTGATATGCCACTAGATGCCACTACTAAGTAAGTACTGCCCTAATAGCATATACAAAGGAATATGTCTCGATCTAAAATGGTTGTTACAAGTCTGGAAATGTGAGCACTAGTGCAGAGCAAAGGTGATACTTCAACTCTGTGAATGTCTTCTATTGAGATTCAGACCAAAATAAATTTTCTTTCGCTCCTCCCTTGGTGACTTGACTCAAAGGCAAGTGATATGAGATAACCCCAACACGAACCTACGGTAGAAATTGGTAAGACCCAGAAAGATGTGGAGCTACGTTAGAGTGGTTGGGGCTGGCCAATCTCGAATAACCTTGATCTTGGCTGGGTCCAAATGCACCCCCTATTCATCAATAATGTATCCCATATATTGAACCTGGGTCATGCCAAAAGTGAATTTCTTCAAATTGGCACAAAAATTGTGTTGCTGCAGTGTTTGGAGGACCTCTCGAATGTGGTGGAGGTGTTCTTCCCAACTCTAGTTGAAGATCAGGATGTCATCCAGATACACCACCATGAATGATTTGGTGAATGGTCGCAAGATGTCTTCCACCAACCTCATGAAGGTTGCAAGATCATTCTTCAACCCAAAAGGCATGGCTAGCCATTCAAAAAGGCTCTCCTTAGTTTTGAAGGTAGTCTTCCACACATCGAAGGGTTCAACTGGTACGTGGTGATACCCGGACTTCAAGTTGAACTTGTTGAAATATTTGGCTCCCTTGACTTGGTCCAAAAGATCATTAATCCATGGGATCGTATACCTATTCTAGGAAATGATCTTGTTCAGTGCCCGATAGTCAGTATAGAGTCTCCAAGTCTCATCCTTCTTCTGCAACAACACAATCAGGATCCCACAGGGTGATGAACTTGGACATATGTGACCTTTATGCAGCAGCTCCTGAATCTTCCTCTTGATTTCATCGTTCTCCAGAATAGAGCATCGATATATCATTCCATTAGGTAGCGACACACTGGGGATTAGATCGATGGAGTGCTTGACCTAACAATTCATAGGTACCCCTATGGGTTAGGTGAAGATGTCCCTGTACTCCTCCACGACCTTGTCCATATGTTGTTTTCGTGCGAAGGAGCCCTATTTGGAGGTTGTGGCCAAAGTATTCTTCTTTCCCTGAGGGCGGATCATCATGAAAACAAATTTATCAGTTTTGGAAATGTGCTTACTGCATTTTTTTTGCAATGATCAAAGCGATGGTGGTAGGAGGTGCTACCTTTGGTATCCTGTACAACTTATTTCCTAAAGGAACAATAACAACGCGAGGCCTAGACTCACACATAACATGTCACTTCCACAAGTATGGTTGGCCTAATAATACATCACAAACATCTAGAGGAGAAATATCATATAATACCTCATCTGTGAAGGGCTTGACGCTGTAGGGAAGATGGCACTGATGGCTGATGCAGAGATCCTGTCCTTGGTGAAGCCATCTGATGGTGTACGGTTGTGGGTGTGCTGGGGTTAGAAGGCCCAACCAATTCATGACCTCTTATAAAATGAGGTTATTTTGGCTCCCACTATCGACAATGAAATATAGCATGGAACCTTTCACCCACATCTGGGAATGGAAGAGGCGCTCCCCCTCCTCTAGATATTCGGGTTCCTTCTTCAGGATTTGGGTGGTGGAAATAGTGACATTGGGATCATCATTGATAATCTAATTCCCTTTGTCATTCCCGTTGTCAAGTTTTGAATCAGATTCAGAACATGCATCTGATTCAGAAGCATTCAACTCGGCCACCAGTGACTGCTTCGCCCGACACTCACTTGTGTTGTGAATGGAGCTCTTATGGAACTCAGACCACTTTCCTGTGTCCTTTTTTGGCTTAACGATGTTTTTCATTTCTTGCAACTTTGGCGGGTTGTCTTGGGCTTCTCCACCTTGTCTTTTTCCTTTGTTTTGTAGTTTGGGGGCACCTTTCCCTGATTCACAGATCCAAAGTCTCGCTTCTTCTATTTGAATTTATGCTCAATCCCGGAAGCATACTGGTATGTTGCACCCAGCGAGGAGATGTCGAGGAACTCCATTTCCTCCTAAATGTATCTGTGTAGAAAGCTGTAGTACTTTAGCCCCAAATGTTTTTCTGAATCTTTAATACCCAACTTTGTGTGGAGGGTATGGAACAAATTCGATAGCTCATGCACATATTGATCCCTTTGCTGTCGAAACATAGTCCATTGTATGTACTTGTACTCATAGCTCCCCACAGTATAATATTTTTCCTTGATGGCATCTCGGAAATAATTCCACATGGGTGTGGCCAAGAATAAGGAGGGTTCCCTCTCATCCTTTTGCTCACAGTAGGTTTCCCACCAGTCATTGAAATGGGGGGAAACATTGAGGAGTGCACAAGTAATGTTTTTCTGATTTTAAAAGTCATGAATCAAGAAATATCCTTCTAATAGATTCAACCACTTATCTATGATGTCTACATCTATTTTTCCCTCAAATATGGGAATGTCAAAGTTTACTTGTACCTTAAAAGGAGTGGTGTCTCCAGAGTGATTACTGGATGAAGATGTGCTGCCAGTGGGTAGCTGTGAAGGATCTGGGAAAATTTATCCATCATCGTGTTCCTTTATTTCTTGAGGGCCTCCTTGAGCAATATTTTGATAGGATCTATTGATACCTCATATTTATTTTATTTTTCCATGGGTGGCTATCGGGGTTGTGAGGCTGATCTTGCAATGGTTCAACCAGATCGAGCCTTAACTCCTTATACCCCGACCTCGTTGGGGACATGTAAAGAAAGATCGAGAAATAACATACTGATTTAATACCACTAATCCATAATTATGCAGAAACGCAATAAAATACATAAATAAACATAAACAAAGAGATGTAGCGGGAATAACACTTCATTTCATTAATATCAAATAATAAAAAATGCTTACAGACAAAATGGAAAATAAACTAGCTCGAGCGATGATAGCTTATATCCAAGAAGAGATGTGGCAGCTACATGCCTCTGAAATGTGTTAAAATGAGGCTCAAAGGCCTATTTATTATTGAGAAACAATGGAAAACCCTAAACCTCCAAAAAAATAAGCCTTGGAGATGAAGCTCCAAAACTATGGGCCCCATTTGGGTAAATTGGTACATCAACTTCCCGGGGATGTAACTTTGGAATATGATCTTCGTTCGACACACAAAATACCTTGTTAGAAATTTCTATCCGAGGAATACAACTTTCAAGTGACTAACATCAGTCAACATCTAATTTTACTTCGAATTTTCCCAAAAATTGTCGTTTAGGGCCTCAAAATGGCTTTGGATGTTCAGGACTTGAAAAACTGCCAAAAATAGTAAAATGTGCTACAATTAAGGAAGATGAAAAGTTGAAAGAAACAATGGTGGAGGTTCAAGTGGAATAGGTGGGTGGCCACCAATATCCACTTGGATCATAGAGACTTGAGATAGACAAATTCCTCACATTTTAGGTGAAGAGATCCGAAGGCATCCATGCTTATATAGGCCTAGTGATCCCTGAACTAGTATACAGTGGGATTGTGGTAAAGCATGGTAGTGTATCTTTATTGTTTTTTCCTAGGAATCCCTTGGCGAGATCATGATAAAGCCTGGTTGTATAGATGAGGGCTTGGGCCTAGGAATCCTTTGATGCATTGCAGTAAAGCCTGAGGAAGCCTTGGTTGTTTGGTTGAAAGTCCCACATTCATGCTTGGAATATCATATGGGGGTGATTGGATGAAACAAATATTTGGTTCAAACCAATCTATGGTTGGGTGGTATGTGGAAGTCCCTAACTTGGTTGGATTTTTCATATGTTAATAAGAGCTCTTTCCTCTTTTATTTTATGAGTAAATGTGTTTGTTGTTATGTGATTGTAATGGTTGTTCTATTATTGTTAATTTGCTGGTTATATGTTTGTTATAAGCATGGTTTTATGATAGACTTGATTTATGGTTCTCATCATGTTTTTATTAGTAAATGAATTAATAATGAATGTATGGGCTAATAGATGATAATTTAGCTATTGTTAGAGGTAATGAAATCTTCTTGACGATTCTGGGATAAATATGAAGTTCCTATGCTCATATGTGTTTATATGACCTGTAGATTGCAAGCTCATAATGTGTTTGACATAAGGTATGTCATGTCTATGCCTTGTTGGATTAGGTGCTTGTTCAAGTTTTGAATTAGAGGCCTTTTCATCATGTTATTTATCATTTATGGAAGTTTCATGAAGTTCTAGGTAGTGGCCTGAGTCTTGGCCCTAAAAACAGGCTCAGTATCCATGGTCACTGGCATGAAACTATCTAAAGAAGGCTAAAGTCACATTGATGCCTTGTTGTTCATGCGAATGGAGGGTTTCAGTCACATGGAGGGCATATCATCAGTGCGAATGAGGCTCTATATCAGAAAAACAACAAGTTGTCTTAGGGGTTGAGCACCTAGAAGGGTTGGTTGGATCTTGAAGGTCTTGTAGCATCTGAGGAAGGTTAGATTCACCTTGCCTTGTTGGTTCCACTCTCTTAACTATACTTTGGAAGTTGAATCATATCATAGTAACTCTTCATAAAATGTTTACTTCAGTGGACTAGTTAGCTTGGGTAAATGTGGGAGGAGGGCGTTACATAGTGGTATCAAAGTGGTTTTCGTTCTCATGGGGTGGTGTTTGGTTTCCTTTATCTTTGGGTTATTTATGATACCATAGATTGGTATCAGCGCATGGTTTAACCCTTGGTCTGGATGGGCGGAATGTGGATTGTCATGCATGCATGTAGGTTTTATATGTGCTTGTTGTTTATGCATGGTGGTGGTCATTGTTATCATTGTGTTATCATGTAGAAGTTGGTGATTTTGTTGTTGGGATGAGTTTGTCATGAATGTTTTTCAGTTGTATATGCATTTGTTATGCATGCATTGTCATGGTTATGATTATGCATGCATGGTAGGCTAGGAATGCATCATGGTGGTCATTATGTAGTTTGTGTCATCATGATGTTGTTGGTATGATATGATGCTAATATGTTGGTTGAGATAGAGCAGGAGATGCAGACTATTAGAGTGAGGTTGCAGCACTGGACCTTGGGGTAAGAGCAGATCATCATACATGTTTGTATGTCGGGTATGTAGGTATGTTGGTTAATAGTTGTTATATGAAATATTGTTATTTACATTCATATCATCACATCGTTGTTGTAGTTACATGCATGATAAATTTTAGTTGATCAATGTGGTCATATGCACATGTGTCAGATAACATGAATGGTAGTAACCTATTGTTGTATGCTTTTTAGTCGTACACATGATTATTATGGTCATTTCATTTGAGATTTTAATGTTATATGTATCATGCTAATATATTGGTGTTGGGAAAAATACTGAGAGGGGGGGTGAATCAGTATTTAGTGCAGACAATCAAACTTTTTCTTTTTCCTTTCTAAAAACCCATACGCTACTTTACTGAAAGAAACTAGCGTATGTACGCGGATATCCTTTACAGAACTCACGTATGCCCAGAGATCTAGTTATGTGTTTGAATCTTAACTCAGATCATTGCATTATTCATTCATCAGATATTTCAGAAATAGTAAACAGGAGCAGACAGAACAGAATAATCATCACACATATGCAACACACATGAACACCAGGATTTTTAGGTGGAAACCCAATTCGGGAGAAAACCACCGCTGCCGTTGTTTCAGCCTTCAAAATTTATTATTAAGAAAACTTCTTGCAATCATGTACTGGTGCAGACTCAAACCAGCACGCAGGCACCCACCTGCAGAAGGCTACAACCTTCTCTCGTTTACCAGCCTCTCCTGGAAGGGAGCCACAACCCCCTGCACTAGTTTACCAGCCTCTCCTGGAAGGGAGCTACTACCCCCCTGTGATATGAGTACCAACTTCTACTGGCAGAAAGCTTCCACTTTCATACTGAAGGCTTCAACCCTCAGATCCATTGCAGACCACGTTTCATCAATTTTCAAACTGGATCAAACAACTCCAACACAACCCTTTACTTGTCAATAAACAACCTTTGCTCAAAGCATCAAACAGAACATTGAAACCACTGTAGCCAGAATATCAGATATAACCCAGACTTCAGAATGGATATGTAAAAATAAATTCTACCTTCAGCTACCATTAGATCAGAAATCATACGCGCTTTTATTTCATCAGACCCGCGTATATACGCGCTTTACATAAGACGAACCCGCGTATACTTCAGTAAATTTTCCAAAGAAAACCCTAACTGTGCATACGCACTTTTCCTTCCACAGACCCACGTACACACACGCTTTTCATGAAACGAACCTGCGTATAGATCTATAAAAGATAAATTTTGTAGTACAGACTAGATCTATAAACTTACCCAGATTTCTTCAATCTCTTCAACAGGATTGCGCCAGGTCTTCTTCACTTCTTTTCAGATCATCCTTGACATTCACCATTTCTAGATCTAGAGATCTTGAGCCTTCATCATGTTCATAGGAGCATCCTAGATTAAGATCTATCAATTAGGAATAGGGTTCACCCATACAGATATACTTCAGAGTGAAGTATTCATCAAAGCCCAGACACATGCACACCCCCATGCACAATGATTTTCTTCTCCTTATATAGGTTTACCCTTTTTCAATACCATGAGCCAAAACCACATCTCAACCGATGGTATTCCTGGACGAGATCAAATAGACAACCCAGCGCTCAATACAATGGGTCAATACCATGGTAGTAACCCTTGGTTTTACAAATTTAGAGCGCAATTGAGCATATGTGACTTGGCACGTACTTTTCCGCATGCATACGCTACTTCTCCTAGACAAACCCGCGTATGCCTTAAGACACACACTTTTCATCATTATTCTTGCACATGCTGATATTTATTTTCTGGTACTTCTTCCCTTCTTGTAGAACATCAGATTTACATCATTAATGCATCAAGAACAACTTCATTAAGTAGGTTGCCATCATCTTCATCAAGTGGGTTGCCATCAAGGACAACACTCTGCATCATATTTCCAACAATCTCCCCCTTTGGACTTGATGGCAACCACGAAGGTGTTTGATCACCACAACAGATAGATACATTGATTATAATCATTACACAATAACCATGTTACTCTCCCCTTATTCAAATACCATGTCACTCTCCCCCTTTGACATCAAGGGCAAAGGGCGGATCAAAACCAACACAAGGTTTTTCTCCTCATGTAGAAGGAAGCGCTCTGCAGATCTGATGTGCACTGAAGTTACCATGCTCCCCCTGAGTTCATGCTGGAAGTTCAAACATATTTTTCAATGAGGTACATGACTCTATGACCTTCCTATCACCAAGGACTCATACATACATCAAAGATCCAACCAAGTGGATTTACATAAGAGACTCAAATACCCAAAAAAAAAGGGTTTACAAATTTGAACAAGTCCTTACATGACTGAATATTACAATTTTACATCATAGGTCTCAACATGACCTTTTTCATCAAATTACAAATATGACCTTTTATGACCAATATCAGAAAGACCTCTCGAGAGATCATATTTCAGAATCATAAGCCAACAATTCATAATACCCAGCAAGGCTATTGCTCCCCCTGAACCTGTACATCAATTTACTCCTTCATCTCCCCCTTAGCTTGTGCATCCTGAAAAATTTTCAACAGAAGATAATCAAGGCATCTTTACCCAATATCAGAGAATGAGACAGAAATATGAGAGATAAAACTTCACCAGAGATACCATACAGCATCAAAGATATCAAACAGTGCTGCAGATGTGCTGTAAAATGCTGACCCTAACCAAAAATTGTCAGCAACTGACCATACGCGGCTTTCTGTGGATAAACTCGCATATATACGCGACTGTCTTTCAGGAAACCCGCGTATCCAATTTGATCTTCTAAATTTAAGCAGTTCTGATTTTCTTCACAGCAGAGACTACTCCCAGCTTCTGTCTGAGATATTCGAATGCTTCCCTGGGTAGAGGTTTGGTAAATATATCATCAACTTGTTCTTTGGAGGGAACATACTCCAACTTCACCTTTTTTTCAAGCACTTGTTCACGTAAGAAGTGATACTTGATGGGAATGTGCTTGGTATTTGAATGCATAACAGGATTCTTGGAGATACTGATGGCACTTGTATTATCACACATAATGGAGATAGGAGGTGTACATTTGATTTGAAAATCTTGCAAGGTTTGCATCATCCAAAGGAGTTGAGTGCAACAAGACGCGGCAGCCACATATTCTGCTTCTGTTGTAGATAAGGCAATAGAATTTTGCTTCTTGCTGAACCAAGATACCAACCGGGGCCCCATATATAATGCACCACCACTAGTGCTTTTCCGATCATCAACATTTCCAGCCCAATCTGCATCCGTGTAAGCATGAAGAGTAAGATCAACATTCTTTGGATACCATAGTCCAAAGTCTTGAGTTCCTTGTAGATATTTGAATATTCTTTTGACAGCCTGAAGGTGAGACTCTTTTGGATTAGCTTGGAATCGTCCAACAATCCCAACTGCATGCATAATGTCTGGTCTAGTCCCAGTGAGATAAAGTAGGCTTCCTATCATTGATCTGTATTCTAGTTGATTCACTGCGGGAGAATCATCATGAGAATTGAGGTTACATCCGGTTATCATTGGTGTACTCACAGGTTTGCATTCTTCCATGCCATACTTCTTCAAAACTTGCTTAAGATATTTTTCTTGTGAAAAGAATATTCCATCTGCAGTTTGATGCACTTGCAACCCAAGAAAGAATGTTAGTTCTCCAAGTAAGGACATTTCAAATTCTTGCTGCATGACAAAAGTAAATTTCTTACTCATAGATTCTTCATTACTCCCGAAAATGATGTCATCAACATATACAACCACAATCAATAGTTTATCATTTTCAACCTTGGTGTATAAGTTGCTATCAGCAGACCCCTTTGAAAATCCTTGTTGATGAAGATATTTGTCAAGACGATAATACCATGACCTTGGAGCTTGTTTGAGACCATATAGAGCCCTTTTAAGTCTACAAACAAGATTTTCATCATTTCCCAAAATGAATCCTTCCGGTTGTTCTATATAAACTTCTTCTTCTAGATCACCATTGAGAAAGGCATATTTAACATCCATTTGATAAACTTTGATTTGTTGAAAACTTGAAAAAGCAAGAAACATTCTTATGGCTTCAAGTCTAGCTACAAGAGAAAAAGTTTCTTCAAAGTCTATACCTTCTTGTTGAGTATACCCCTTGCAAACCAGTCTAGCTTTGTTTCTTATAACATCCCCATTCTCATTTAACTTATTCTTGAATATCCATTTAGTTCCAATGACATTTTTATCATGAGGTCTTGGCACCAATTCCCAAGTGTGATTCTTTTCAATTTGATCAAGCTCTTCATTCATAGCTTGAATCCAACATTCATCTTTGCAAGCTTGATTGACATTGTGTGGTTCAATTGTGGATAGAAATGCCATATAGCTAGAAGATCCCACAAGAGTCCTCCTTGTTTGTACACCTGATTCCTTGTCTCCCAAAATTTGAGATTCAGGATGATTCTTTTGAACATATCTGGATGGAGCCTTGTTAGATAAATCATCTTCAGGTTCTTCATTGGATCCACTGTCTATATCATTTCAATTTGATGTAGAAGGACAAAAATCACCATCATCTTCTTCTGTTGCTTGTTTTTCTTCTTTAGGAGCTGCAGGAGACTCATCAATAACAACATCAATACATTAAACAATCTTTCGAAGCCTTTTATTGTAACATTTGTATGCTCTGCTTGTAGATGAGTAACCAAGAAGTATCCCTTCATCTGATCTAGGTTCAAACTTGCCAAGCTTTTCATCATTATTTTTGATAAAGCATTTACTTCCAAAAATTCTAAAATGCTTCACAGAGGGAGAATTACCATACCGGAGTTCATATGGAGTTTTGTCACTATTTACCCGAACATGTGCCTTGTTGAGAATGTTTGCTGCTGTATGTGTTGCTTCTCCCCAGAACATGTCAGGAGTTCCAGAATCATCAAGCATAGCTCTAGCCATTTGTTGAATTGTTCTATTCATTCTTTCTGCTACGCCATTTTGCTGTGGAGTGCCTGCTACAGAGAACTGTCTTTTTATGCCATGTTGTTCACAAAATTCAAAGAATTCATTTGATGTATATTCTCCTCCTCGATCAGATCTAAGACACTTGATTTTTAGATCTAATTCATTTTCAACCAATGCTTTGAAGATCTGAAATTTTTCAAATGCTTCATCTTTGTGTTTAATGAGCCCGATCCAACACATTCTAGAGTAATCATCAATAAATACGATATAGTATTCTTCCCCACGTGGTGACTTCTTCCTCATAGGTCCACATATGTCAGTATGAATGAGTCCAAGAGGCTTACTTAATGATCCTTCTTTGGCATTAAAACGTACTCTGGTCTGCTTACCGAATTGACAAGATTTGCATATGATGCTTTCTGGTAGATTAATATTGGGAAGACCACGAACAACTTGAAGTCTGCTTGCTTTGTTGATTTGAGAGAAGCTCAGATGCCCCAGCCTTCTATGCCATAGCCAATTTTCTGAAGACTTGCTCAAGTAACATTGATCTTTGCAGTTCTTCAATACATACAGGTTGCTTGGAGTTCTTTTCCCTTTTATAATAGTTTTACCTGTATCAAGATCACGAAGCACACATTCTTTTGAACTAAAGACAACTTCTGTTCCTTGATCACACATTTGACTTACACTTAATAGGTTATGCCTTAATCCATCCACATACATGACATCATTAGCCTTCACCTTTTCTTTTAGAAACATGGACCCTTTTCCTTTAATTATAGCAGGAGTATCATTTCCAAATGTAACTTTCTTTTCCTTTTCTAGAGCATTATATGCAAGAAGTTTGCTTTTGTCACCTGTCATGTGTCTTGAGCACCCACTATCAATGTACCATTGATTTTCTTCACCTTTTGCAAATAACGCTATTCCACAATTTTCAACCTGTAATTCCTTCTTTTTCCATACTTTGGAACTTGAGGGAGAATGTTGTTTTGGCTAGACTTTGCTCCTGCATTCAGATTCTTCATGGCCAAAGTTATTGCAATAAGCACATTCAACTTCATTTTGAAGAGGAGAAATGTTGTTATAGGTGTTCTTCTTTGGTTTAATATCCATCCTTTTCTTTCTTGCTTCTCTTGTCATGATGGTTTTATATGCGACACATTGAACAGCTTTATGACCAAAATTGTGACATGAGAAACATTTTCCATTGAAGTAGAAATTTCTGCGATCATGAAATCTTCTGTTTGAATTTACCTGTTGATTGTTGCCTCTTTGAGAGATATCCCTTGTATTGTGATGATCATGCTTTACCTGTAAAGATTCTTTATTCCCTTGCTGAGTGGCTGAATGAAGTAAACCAGTTGTAGCTGCTTTTAGATAATTTGGTGTAGAAGCCTGAGAAGATTCTCTGGTATATCCAAGACCTGTCTTAATAAGAGGAGAACGTTGAACCTTGATAATCTCATCTAAGGTTTCAGATCCTTTAGCAAATCTAAGATTCATAGTCTTTACTTTCTCAAGTTCTTTTCTTAGACTTACTACTTCACATTCTAATTTTTCATTATGTTTCTTTGCTTCTTCATTCTGCCTTTTTAGAGTCTCTATGATTATTTTACTTTCTTCCAAGCATATTTTGAGTTGATTGTTTTGATCAAGAAAATCATTGTCATCTAGAGCATCCACAAAAGCATCCTTATCGTCTCTAGAATTATTTTCAAATGCCATGAGAAGTCTAAGATCTTGTTCACAGTATTCCTCACTATCAGATAACCCATCACTGTCTTCATTTGTATAGTAGCTTTTCTTAGAGCTAGATCGATTCTTATTCCTTCTTGCTACTTCTTTCTCTTTAGCATATGTTTCTTTATAAGGAAATTTTGCAGCATAATGACCAAATCTTCCACAATTGAAACATTTGAAAGGAAGCTTACCTTTGAATCTTCCGGTTCCTAGTTGGAGTCTTCTCACAAAGTTTGCCTCATCTTCTTCTGAGATATATCCTGATCCTTCCGATTTTTGAACTTCTTTCCCTTTTGTAGAAGCTTTAAAAACAACTTCTTTGACTTTAGATGGTCCTCCTCTCCTCATTTCATAAGTAGTCAATATGCCATGAAGTTGCACCACAGAAATATTTTGAATATCCTATTTTTCTTCAAGGGCAGAAACTTTTGATTCAAATTTTGCTGTTAGCGATCGTAAAATTTTCTCAACCAAAGTAGTGTCGGATATTGTTTCAGCCATATTTCTCATACGATTTACAACATCATCAATACGTAAAAAGAAACTGGCAATACTCTCATCACCATGCATCTTTAAATTTTCATATTCAATTTTGAGAGTTTGGAGTTTTGCACTTTTTACCTTTGCATTGCCTTCATAACTTAGAATGATTTTGTCCCATATTTCCTTTGCTGTATTCAGCTGCATGACTTTGACAAATTTTGATTCAGTTAGACTTCCTGTTATAGCATTGACCGCTTTTGCGTTTGATTCATAATTCTTCCTTTCAGTTGGATCTGTTGGTGTAGCAGTTGGATATTGATATCCTTGTTCAACAATGGCCCATACATCAGCTCCCATAGACTGAAGATAGGATCTCATCCTCATTTTCCAGAAGATTAAATTGCTTCCGTTGAAGAGCGGGGGCTTGATAGATGTTGTTCCCTCATGATTGCTCATCTTGCTTGATCTTCCTTCTAGCGGCTAAGCTTTTTCAGAAGGACCTGCTCTGATACCAATTGTTGGGAAAAATACTGAGAGGGGGGGGTGAATCAGTATTTAGTGCAGACAATCAAACTTTTACTTTTTCCTTTCTAAAAACCCATACGCTACTTTACTGAAGGAAACTAGCGTATATACGCGGATATCCTTTACATAACTCGCGTATGTCCAGAGATCTAATTATGTGTTTGAATCTTAACTCAGATCATTGCATTATTCATTCATCAGATATTTCAGAAACAGTAAACAGGTGCAGACAGAACAGAATAATCATCACGCATATGCAACACACATGAACACCGGGATTTTTAGGTGGAAACCCAATTCGGGAGAAAACCACCGCTGCCGTTGCTTCAGCCTTCAAAATTTATTATTAAGAAAACTTCTTACAATCATGTACTGGTGCAGACTCAAACCAGCACGCAGGCACCCACCTGCAGAAGGCTACAACCTTCTCTCATTTACCAGTCTCTCCTGGAAGGGAGCTACAACCCCCTGCACTAGTTTACCAGCCTCTCCTGGAAGGGAGCTACTACCCCCTGATATGAGTACTAGCTTCTACTGGTAGAAAGCTTCCACTTTCATACTGAAGGCTTCAACCCTTAGATCCAATGCAGTCCACGTTTCATAAATTTTCAAACTGGATCAAACAACTCCAACACAACCCTTTACTTGTCAATAAACAACCTTTTCCCAAAGCATCAAACATAACAGTGAAATATCTGTAGCCAGAATATCAGATATAACCCAGACTTCAGAATAGATATGCAGAAACACATTCAACCTTCAGCTACCATTAGATCAGAAATCATACGCGCTTTTATTTAATCAGACCCGCGTATATACTCGCTTTCCATAAGACGACCCCGCGTATACTTCAGTACATTTTCCAAAGAAAACCCTAACTGTGCATACACGCTTTTCTTTCCACAGACCCGCGTATACACGCGCTTTTCATGAAGCGAACCTGCGTATAGATCTATAAAGGATAAATTTTGCAGTACAAACCAGATCTATAAACTTACCCAGATTTCTTCAATCTCTTCAATAGGATTGCGCAAGGTCTTCTTCACTTCTTTTCAGATCATCCTTGACATTCACCATTTCTAGATCTAGAGATCTTAAGCCTTCATCATGTTCATAGGAGTATCCTAGATTAAGATCTATCAATTAGGAACAGTGTTCACCCAAATAGATATACTTCAGAGTGAAGTATTCATCAAAGCCCAGACTCATGCACCCACCATGCACAATGATTTTCTTCTCCTTATATAGGTTTACCCTTTTTCAATACCATGAGCCAAAACCACATCTCATCTGATGGTATTCCTGGACGGGATCAAATAGAAAACCCAGCGCTCAATACAATGGGTCAATACCATGGTAGTAACCCTTGGTTTTACAAATTTAGAGCGCAATTGAGCATACACAACTTGGCACTTACTTTTCCGCGTGCATACGCTACTTCTCCTAGACAAACCCGCGTATGCCTTAAGACACACACTTTTCATCATTATTCTTGCACATGCTGATATTTATTTTTCTGGTACTTCTGCCCTTCTTGTAGAACATCAGATTTACATCATTAATGCATCAAGAACAACTTCATTAAGTAGGTTTCCATCATCTTCATCAAGTGGGTTTCCATCAAGGACAACACTCTGCATCATATTTCCAACAATTGGCGTATGAAGATGGTAATGGTTATGATATTCATGTATGAATCAATATATTCGTGAATATTGTGTCGTACTAATCTGGACTGACTTATGTAGATGTGATAACCCCCCAAGATAGATTGAGGTTTGAGTTTGATTATGTTTCCATTTGGTGTTTTGAGTATTTGATTATGTTTCTATTTGGTGTTTGAGTGTTTGATAATGCCATCTATTTGGTGTCATAATGTTTGATAATTTCATCTATTTGGTGTCTGAGTGTTTAATTATGTCATCTATTTGGTGTCTGAGTGTTTGGTGTCTATTATGCCATATAGCTATTGTTTGAATTTTTTATTAGTGACATGATATGAGTATGTGTCTATAAGACTACATAAAGGAATGATCTTGTTTTAAGACGGTTGTACTAACACAATATGTGCTGAGACAATTGATATGCACTTGAGTGCTAGTGGGTGATAGTTGTAGTATTATGACTGATGAATGTGTGTTGATTATGACATGGATGTTAGTTTTGGTAAAGGTTATTTAAAATTAATATACATGATATTCTTGATCTTTTGAACATGTGACTAACATGTGTGAGCATTTGCAGGGAAACATGCTTGGTATTAGCATAACAAGGTAATAATTGGTTTTCTTATATAACTAACAACTAGGTGATGTGATAGTAGATAATAAGACTCAGTGGCAACAAGGTAAAAGGTAAAAGAAAGGAATTTGGTGAGAATTCCTTTGACTATGTTTGGAAACCACAATTCCAAATGAATGCGTGCTTTTCATAAATACAATAAGTCTTCTTAACCTTGATTTTGTCTAAAAATTATGTATTTAGGTAGTATGATGCAGGGGATTACATGGAAAAATAGATTTCCATGAAATCTTGAAGAAGAATCACGTTGAGATTTCTTTTCGAAGCATTGGGAAACATGGGGTTGAGTCATCGTGTCTACTGCTAGTTTTGTGCTTTCAATATTTTGTTATTTTTTTATGTTTGTTTTGAAGTTTGTTGTGTCTGGTGCATGGCCATGCCACTCTGTTTGTGGTGTTGTATGGTTATTGTTTTTTATGGTTATATTATTCTTTGTTTGTTGTTCTTTCCTTTTATGTTTTGAGAGACTTGGGAATTGGTTGGGAAAGAGGAAAGTTAATCGAGTTTGGGAAGAATTGGATGAAAACCAACAGGTAATGTAAGACCCGGATGAAGCTCAGTGCATGAGTAAAGGGTAGCTGAAGGCAAGAGTATGAAAACTGGTTGAGTTGGGTGGCTCCATTTGGATAAATGGATGATGGTAGAAAAATCATGGGAAAGATAGTAGGGAAGGTAAAGTGAGAAGGCTTAAGGTAAAAAATGCCTTGGCTAAGTTGGGAACCATTGTTATCAATGTTTTTCATGTTGTGCATGGATAAGGGGAGTTCTCTTAACCTTAACCTTATGATATTTGGTAATTATGTTGTCTTATGTTGATGTTTATATATCTATATATGTATATATTTCATTATCTTAAAGGGTTTTTAGGTATCATTCTTTTGGAATAATGATTGCTTATATTGGTGAATGGCATGAAGAGCTTCCTGGTCTTATGAGGAATCAAGTGGGAAGGGTAGCCATGTTATGCAACAAACTCACAAAACAATAGAAATAATAGATCAATGAATTAAAAAATATCTTCTTCGAGGGGAAACCTCCTTTACATTACACAAATGAACAATTCTTCAATGATTCAAATGACAAAACCTCATTTATATATATAAGAGTATAAGGGGTCACAATATAATCAAAGTCGACATAAAAATAATAATGTAAAGGCACAACAATAACAATAGTTGGATTCCATGGGGCACAATAATAATAATATGGGGACTACATGGGCACGCCAATAACAATAAAGGGGCTACACTAACAATAAAAATAAGGGGATAGACTAGTATTATAGGGAACTAAAAAGCCTTGACTAATCTATGAGGCTATGCTAAGGGATACATCAACGGAATGGAAGCAGTGTGATCGGTGGAATGCTGGAACATGCATGAATAGTGGAAAGACACTAGAAGCAAGGTTTCTTGGTAGAGTCAGTGTGTTGTCTATGGATGTGCAATACTATTTTTCTATATATGTTGTACCTGTTTCACTTGTGATGTTGTGTGCATGCGGTGTTATGTACATATGGTGTTGTGTACCTATTTTTTATGAAATTCTATGTATAAATGATGTTGTGTACATGTTGTTTATGTAATTATGTGTACATATGGTTCTATGCACATGTTGGAAATGCAATATTGTATACATATGGTGTTATGCGCATATTGGATATGCATTGTTGTGTACATATTGTGCTCTGTGCATGTTGCATATGTGGTGTTGTATACATATGGTGTGGTGTGCATGTTGTGAATATGGTGTTATGTACATGTGGTGTTGTGTTTATGATTGTACATGTTGTGTTGTGTACATGGGGTGTTTTGTGTAGGTGATGTTGTGTACATTTCATGCATGTGGTGTTGTGTAGTACATGTGTTTTTGTGTACATGTCATGCATGTGGTTCTATGTACACGTTGTGAAGCTGGTATTTTGTACATATGGCACTGTGTGTACATTGTGTACATGTTGTGCAGGTGGAGCTGTGTACAGGTGGTACTATGTACATGTTTTACATGTGGTATTGTGTGGATGTTGTACATGTCGTGTTGTGCACATGTGGTATTGTGTGCATGTTGTTTTGTGTACATGTGGTACTTTATATGTGCATTGTGTATTCGTTGTGTTGTACTATGTGTATGTATATGTATTGTGTTGTACACCAAGTGTAGGTGTATGTATTGTGTTACATTGTACACTGAATATAGGTGTATGTATTGTGTTGTGTTGTACACCAAGCGTAGGTGTATGTATTATATGTGTTGTACACTGATTGTAGGTGTATGTGTTGCATGTCAGGTGTTGAATGTTATGTGTGTGATTCATGCTATTTGTATGTGTACGTGGTTGAAGAGAAGAAATTGGGTGTTTTTTTGGGTGTGTAAATCGATCTAGTGTACATACATAAAGGATAGATTAAATGATAAGTATCATTCTTTTATTTCAGCTTAGCTATGCATGTGATCTATGATTATGTTTTATTATGATTAAATGTGATCTATGATTATGGTTTATGATGGTTACATGTGATTTATGATTTTGATTATGATGGTTTCATTTTGAGCTAACCGGATGTGATATGTTTATACATGATGATTTGATCAAACGACCAGTTCGACTTCTTGTAATAGGAAGTGAACATAATTGCAAGTTTACCTTATTAACGAGCCACCAAGGACGTATGATGTAAATTTATTTAAATTTATTTTGACCCTAATGGAAGTAATGTGGTTGGTATAAGAGAGCATCAAAATTCCCAGTTTGGTGGTTGAAACTGATTGCAGGAATTAGCAGCAACAATGAAAGTGATTGGAACATGCAATAGTATGCTGGTAAAGAATTCAGGAGTAGGGCCATTCTGGGACACTGGTACCCAATAGTGTCTATTGATTTCCATAAGCATTTTATGACTGGTGTGATGGTTTTGAGGCAGGTATATGCCTTGGATTTTGGACCTTCTGATGCGAGGAAAATTTCCTAGGGGATGGATCGCCCGAGAAAGGAGATGTCGAGGAACTTAGAAGGCAAGTGACTGCACAGAAGGGAGTGGACAGATTTCCTGAGGGACTGTGTAGCAGAGAAGGGAAGGTCAGGGATGGATTTTTTTTGGTCATTAGCGTTGTCAGATGGAATGAGATGCAAATTGGGAGTGTGCACTGGAACAATGAACCAGTAACTATTCACTGAGAGAACATGTGGTGCAAGGATTGTAGTGTTGTTCATTGGATGTAGGTAGGGCTTTGGTAGTGGATTCTAAACTTCCTAGTAAGGAGGTGAATCCTGGTACTAATTTTGAGGGTGGAGGCGTGAGCCTCTAGATTCCCTTGTTGCGGATGCAAACATCCTATCCTTTTATTTGTTGCTTGAACAAATGTGCATATGTGTATATTATTGTAAATACTGTATCGAGCTATATTTATAAAGCTCCATAAGAAGTATGGATATTTTTTGGTTGAATAACATGTGCATAATTATATGTGGTTGTTATTGTAAATACTGTAATGATATTTGTTATAAAGCTCTAGTAAACAATATGATTATCATGTTTTTAGCAGGATGTCATTTTAAATGTTGCAACAAGCTACGTTATAAATATCCATGGGAAGTATGTTTTGTTTGATTATTATTTTATAGGTGTCATTGAACGTCGAGGATGGTGTTCCCCTAAGGGGGAGGGGTCTGTAAAACATCCAAGTTAAAAATACAAGTAATCAAGTTAATAAAATAAAAAATTAGATGAAGGTCACTGGACACATATTCCAAGATGAATGTTCGGAAAACATCCTAGTGTGGGTGTTCATTTGGTTTACTATGGCTAAGGGAAGTTGGAAAAGGCAACAGAAAAGGCAAGGGGAATTAATTGGCATTTTGTTTATGAAAATGAAGGAAAATAGGAGAGAAGGAAGGTGAAAGGTCACAGGCTTCATGCGAGGAGGAAAAATAAGAGAAAATAAAGGCCTCATTAATAAAATAGGCTTCTGAGCATTAGTTCATGGCTTTTGTCAGTTCTATATTGGAGTTATTTCTCTATTCTCCCTCTCACATACTCTTGCACACTTAAAGTTTTATTGGAGCACCTTAGCATTGGATAAGGGAAAGTAAAGGAAGGACATAAAAGGAAAATAAAGGCAGAGATCAAGAAAGGAAAAGTGGGATCAAGCAACTACAATGGGATTACTTGCAAGTATCGAGTTGCATGTATGATTTCCTTGCTATATTGGGCATCTATGATACATGCAACTATGTATTTGTTTTTTTGTTGTCATTAGCAGGGGTTTTTTTAGGTGTGATAGTGATTTTTAGCCTTGCCTTGCCATTTCTGGACATCCATGGTGTGATGGAGTTTCTCTTACTTGGTTGAGTTAGATTTCCAGATGGTTTTTGAAATTGTGTCGAGTGGTCTCAGAAGAATAACATAAAGCCTAGGAATACTTGGACTGGTGAAGCTTGTGTTATCACTCCAATAATTCTCAGGGTTGTAAATGTTTTTGGTTTAAAGAATATTAGAGGTAACCACAAACCTAATTTTAAGATTTAGGATCTAGCCTTCCTAATGCTCAGAGAGGGCTCTTTCTATATGATTTATCTTTATTGTTTTTAGTTGATTTTAGGCTAGTTATGTAAAATTACTTGGGTTTTTTTATTTTGGTTTGGTTTGGTGGTGGAATCACTATTTCAGATGGATAGATGTAGGTCTATTTTTCATTGGGCTAATGGAGTCAATGTGTCAAGCAATAGAGCATAATCAAGGTTTTAAAGGGAAGTGTTCACAAGGAAAGCTAATTGAGCTGATTCATATCTTTAGGTTGGTTGATGAAATGGTTTCAATCGACATGAGAGAGCAATTAAGAATTCTTAAATTCGGATAATGAGGGAAATGACAGAGGTCAATCGAAACTAGGGAGAAATTAAGAATTCTCTAATCTGGATATTAGTAGAAAACATAAAAATGACATAATAGTTCAAGACAGAGTGTTTTTAAACAAATTATGAAATAATATTCCTGTTATACATTTAGATTTAGAAAACATGAAAGTCTATGAAAACTTCAAATAATAACAAAGAACAATTGAGATTACTTCACTGAAGTGGCCCAACACATGAATCTTGTAATATAATTCCTTTATTTCTCAATCCAGTCTGCTGACTTGAAAATGGTACAAAGAACCCTATGGTTTAGATCAGTACATCTATAGAAATGTTTAGAAATCCAAAATCCACACACAATAATTCGAATTGTGAAGTATTTGTACATAAATGTAATACAAAATATCCTAAACTATCTTAGGAATTATTCAAGGAAAAATAAATATCTTCATGCAAGAAGATAGAGACAACTATCTAACTAATGCAAGCTGTCCCTGCTTTTATTGATTTTGTTGTTTGATGTCTTTGATATTTTGCTGATTTATCTCTGAATGTTGCTCAAAGAAGGTTTTTGTTTGAGTGTTCTTTATGCTGGCTGTATTTCACTATGATTTGTCATCTCTGTTTTGACTTTAACCATCTGAATTTCATCTGATACTCTTTAAACTCTGATACTCTTTTACCTTTGACTGCCCTGTTTTACCTTTTCACTTTTACAGTAAACTAGTCAACTTCTCCCAATCTTCTGCATATGGTAACTTGAACTTTAACATTCTTCTGAATATCTCATCCACATCTATATACTTTGCAAAAATAGGCTTGTTTATGAATAAATTTTTTACCTCATGCTGTAAGTAAAAGAGGTTCTCAAAAATTTTGTAGAGTACTCTCCCTGTTGGAATTCCTTGCATGGCTGAGTTATTGGCTTGTTCCTTTACCACTTATATGATTTTATTATCATAATCCTCTTGTTTCACCAATATATAATTAATAACCAAAGGATTTGGAAGGCCTTTCTGCCTCAAAATATCAAACTTCATCATGAATATAGTTATGCCAAGCTCCATGTTCTAACATTTTTCTTCAAGTTGAACCATTAAGTTTCTCTTAGAAATCACCTTCCTAATTTCTAGGATTGTTTCTATCCTGTCACTAGTCCAATCTCTTCTAATTCTTGCTTATTCTTGGAAATAATTAAACTTAATGATTTCATTGGCCTCTTCTGGATTCTTACCAAGTTCTTCCTTGATTTTCTGGATGGATTCACTCGCTGATTTGATTAGATCTTTCTGCTCATAAATAACCTGAATGGATGGCCAAATATCATTGACAGATTCAATGATATTGGCCCATAGCTATTTTTTGGCTTGTGAAAGTGTTTCTTTCAGTGTTAAATATTTCTCTAACTTCTGAAAATTTTCAGTCAATTTGTTTGTTTTCTATATTTCATTCTTATGCATGATCTGTACTAGTTTCTTCTCATCCTCTAGAATTTTTAACTGTTCGTTATGTCTATTTATTTCATTTTTCTGGATGGATATTTCTTACATTTCTTTAACTAGTTTTCCTGATTCATCACTAGGCTATGCTGCTGCCGTAGCTGACTTTGTTGCTGATGTAACAGGAAGTGCTATAGCTATTGGAACTATTGGGGCCAATGGCTCTGCTAAGGTAGAAGGAACAACTGTAGTGACTGTAGGAATAACAGTGACAGGGATTGCTTCTGAGATGGCCTTTTCTCATGTACTAACTTTTCCATATCATTTTCCATTTATTTTAGTTGGTGAGTTAACTGAAGAATGAGGTTCATCATCTCATATTTTTGATTTGTATCTTGTAATAATTCTTTGGTCTATGCATGTTCAGTAGGAGACAATTTGAGTTGTTTCTTTAATGCAACAATGTCTGCATTATTTTTCTTTATGAGTTCTTCTTCAGCTTTAACATTCTTTGGATCATATCCTACTTCAATAACCAAATCTTCCAGTGATTTAATTTTGTTATCTTTAGCCTGTGAGGATGCTTTTTCAAGATATTTTGCAGCTTATGTACACTCATGGCTTTATTAGTTATGGTAGAATATAGCATTTCACCAGCTTTCTTGTGAAATTATATTTTTTCTATAGGATGAAGATATTTTTCTTGAAATTTATATGCCATCTTTTTATAATCTGATGATGACTTAGGATGCTTCATTTTTGGCTGTAGGAAAGTCATCTGCATCTTCCTAGTTTTGTAGTCAAATGCAGAAAGAAATCTGCTTTGGGCACTAGGTGACTGCTTCCAGTATTTGGTATATGTATCCGCTTTTAATGCCTCATTCCTGATCTTGAACTCTTTATACTTCTGCATGATATCCTACTCCTTTTCTCCTGGTTTACTGGATGAAGACACTTCAACACTATGCTTCTTCTGAATAATCTGAGTGTTAGATGTTGAAGGCTGGTGATTTTCTTCTGAAACTGCTGGAGGAGCATTACCTTTGACCACTGTATCTGTATCAGTGATCTTAATAGTTTCCACTTTTTCAATTACAGGATTTAATTTGGGCTTCTCATGTACATTAGTTTAAATTTAGTTTCAGTGGTAGTTTTAGCTCAGCATGATCCTTCTTCTCTAACTCTTTTAGAGTTCCTATCCTGTGGGGCCGGAGTCTGCAAAATGGAACTAGTATCACCTTGCTTCTCTGCCTCTTTCAAAATTTTCTCCAACCATTTAGATTGATTGGAGTATTTCTCAATGTCTCGATTTGATTCATGTACATAAGGATTTAATCTACATTTGACTCTTAACTTTCTTATAACTCCTAAAGGATCATAATACCATTGAAAACTTTGACCAAAATTAAATTCCTGCAAATATTTTTCTGCGTGTTGACTTGCACCTCTATTGTTGCAAATAAAAGGACCAGTCTGATTCTTTATCTTAAACTATGTCTTCTTTTTGGCTGAAAAGAAATTTACCTTTTCAGAGTGAAGGATCTGCCTAATATATTCAAGTACAAATAACCTCATTGGGAGGTATTTGGGCAGCTTATATGGAAAGAGATTAGATCCATATACCCTAATCTCTGTGTGGTTTTGATAAAGGTACCAATCTCTTGTCCTACTATGTTCTGATAACCACATGACCTTTTTAATCTCATCACTGACTCTTGGTTGAATGCTGTTGTTCAACATGTTGATAATAGGATGTATGAATGAGTTAATGAAGCTTGTGTATGTGAACTCTGTGGAGTCCTTCCTTATTAAGGAAGTTCAAAATATAACTGACTTAGGGTTACCTTCAACATCCAGCTTTTGAAGGTCAATTTCAAATCTTTCAGATTGGAAGTATAAAAACATGTGAAATAGAATAGATGAATACTTGAATACACCTTCTTCAGGAATTTTAACAAGCTTTTCATGGATTGTATTAGCAAGGTACTGGGAAAAATTGAATATGGTAGTAGGAGGCTAACCAGGGGTTAAAATACACAAGAAACCTAAGAGTGAAGAATCAACATGCTTATTAGTGAAATAACCCAAAATATAAGACAACATTGAGATGATATGCCTTGTTCTTTCAGAAAACATAGCTCCTGGATATAGAGGGTTGGTATTGGGAGTTTCCGCTGATGAAGGAATGAATGTTTGGAATATTTGGAACCTCTTGGGGAAGTATAGCTTAAGATATAACTCAGTGAGAATGTCAATGGATAGTGGATTTTCATCAGGCCTAGGCTGGATTTGCAGCATTTGATTTATTGATTCAACTATAATGGTGAATAAGACTTCTTTTCTAGGGGTTACAATGGCTCTTTGATTAGGCATATAAATGGTTTGACAAATTCTAATAACCTTTGGACACTGGAAGGTCTGTGGGACAATGTACTTGGGGAAATTAGAATCCCAAAGGAAAACATCATCAGCTTGGTCAATTGACTTATCATGGCTCCAAAAACGGAGCTCAAAGAGATTAAAATCAGTGACAGGGTCACTCATTTTAAAATCTCTATCTAATAAGGGAGTGTGTTATACATCCACAACTGGAGGTTGCAGGGGATTTACTGCTACAATGCTTTAGGAAGCCATTGTTTGTTTGATTTTATTTAATTAATTTACTCTTTTGGCTTAGAAAATAGTCTCTAGGCCTTTAGGAGCACCTTTGGAAGATTATTACAGTCTGCAAAAGGGTTTGGGAGGAAAAAGTGGCTTTTCCTCTGGTCTACAATGCTTCAATTGATCAAATAATTACTCTCTATGATAAAAAAATAGTCTTAGGACCTTAGGTATTATGTGAAAAGATGATTGGGTCTGCAGAAAAATGTTTGGGAAGAAACAGGGGTTTTCTTTTGGTCTACAAAGCTCCTACACTAGTTCAATTACTTGTTACTTTCTTTTAGCTTAAGAAAAGGTCTTGGTATTTCAGGAATACCTTGAAAATGAAGGCTTTTATGTTTGCAGAAAGGTTCTCTGGGGGCAGCGTAGTGCTTTCTGAGTCTTTATAGTCTTTATAATGCTTCAAATTGTTTTTGCACCAGCTGTAGCATCGAAAGGGTTGAATTTTGTTGAAATTTGGATTAAAACAAGGTCGACAGCGTAATCTTTTCTTTGAAATAGGTTGGAAATATTCTTCTCCGCAAACTATAATAGAAAATGGTCAAAAAAGGCTGCAAAGGGCGATCTTATGTTTTTTTAACCAGCAGTGATTAAACATTAATGCACGATGTTAATTTCAAATGGAGGATAGTTTTTATAACGGAAGAAAATTAGGCTTGATCGTTTTCGCATCGGCAAAAGGTGGTAGTCGATATTATTTCGGAGGATGAGAGGCAATGAGGGATTTCCATGTAGCAGGGAGCGGGGCTGCGAAAACCACCTATTTCACAAGGTCTCAGAGTTTTTAAAGATTGGGATTTTAGGAATGCGATAGGATCTATTGGTCGTCGGATCTAAGGAATTGCAATCGGACGGATGGGCAAATGGGAGGAATTCATTAAGGATTTGATAGGCATGGGGCCCAAGTTTTAAGTTATGCGTTGAAGTTTTATGTATATACCAAGGGTTTAGAAATATATAATGGTCACGTTTAGTATATTTTATAAGTGGGTCGAGACTTTATAAAGTGAGGTTTTAATAAATTTATGCTATATTAAGATAAGGGGTTGGGGATAATATATATATGTAGAATTTAATTAAATACAAGGTAAATGTGTATATACAAGAGCTAATATATTAATGTTAAACAAGGAGTTAAAATGAATGGGGGGTTAAATGAATATGATGCGGGATTAAATACATTAAGTTTAATGTAAAAACTGATATCGGGAAGGATTTTTCATAGAGGGACCCTGATACATAATTTTAAACAAATACTTAGGATAAAGGGGTTTTTGGGATAGTTTGAATGAAAAGGGAAGTTAATAAAGGGATTTTTTACTTTTCCAAATGTAATATATTTTTTTAACTAAGGAAAAGGGGTTTTGTAAGGAAAATGAGTGAAGTAAGGGGAAAAGGATTAAAATGAAGGGGAAGGAATATTTTTAGAAGGGAAATGAGTTTAGAAGGGAGTTAGTAAATATGAAATGATTAATTTCTGCTATTCATGCCTTGTGAAAACTGCTTCTGTGTTAGGTCCTTATATTACTAGTACATTCCCTTATTTTTGTTAGTGTAACCCCCTTATTGTTATTATTGTACCCCTGTAACACCCATATTGTTATTATTGTGCCCTTAAATTATTCTTTTTAGGTTAGCTAGGATTACATTGTGGCTCCACTAGGATTACATTGTAGCCCCATGGACTCCTATATATAGAAAGGAGGTTTTTTCATTTGTATCATCCAAGAATTGTTCATTAATGTAATGTATTTGAGGTTGCCCCCTCGAAGTGGATTATTTATAAGGCGTTGATATCTCTTTTCTTCTATTTTTGGAGCTGGTTTCACAACATTTGGTATCAGAGTTTTGGATTCTAGGGTTTTGCTCAGGGAAAATTTTAAGGATGGAAAATTATCTTGAAGTTTAAAAAATTGGCGAATCTCACTAGTCCCTAATATGAAAACTATAAAATGTTTATCGATGTATTTGTAAAATTATTCAAATTTATAATTATTTTATATATACTCTCTATATAATGTTGGCGATTTTTAAGGTAAAATAATTTTATATTGTAAAATTTGGGTGAATCATTTTTATAAAAAATGGAAATTGGTGAATATTTTTTGGAAAAATCATGGAAAATTAGCCCACCTACGAATATTAGCCCCTAAAATTTTGCATGGAACTTTCGCTGCACCGAACTGGTAATCGTGGAATTTTAGCTATAACTTTGTTTCTAGGAAGGTTTAGAAGCTGAAATTGTTAGAGCACGAAGCCAAAATCCTAAGGAACACCGTCACAAAATTTCAGAGCTTGGTTCGCAATATTTTCAGAGATATGATCTATGGAAGTTAGGTCTTTTTCAAGCTCCCGAATTTCATCTCAAAGAGGTGATCATGGGAAAATCTTCATAACTCTCTCTCTAAGAATTGGATTGGAATTATGTAAAAAGTGACTGGAAGTACACAAACTGCAGTTTCCTTTATATCAATTTTAGAGCCAAAGAAGAAAATAGTGACACGTGGCAAGTTGTACAAGTTCGCTCTACTGAACCAGTCCATAATTAGGTTATTGTGGGAGATTGGACATAAATTTGCCTTGAAGAATCCAAATCAGGTTAGACCTGTGGAATTCAAAAGAGGATTCAGAGGGCTACCTGAGGACCAAATTTTAGATATTTAAGATCCGAAATCACAAAGATAATTTAGTTTCAATATTGAGCTCCTCAAAAGCAAGAAAAATGTGTGTATTTTTTTTGAATTACACAAGTTTCGTTTGAAAAAATTAGTTTGAATTTATTCCAAGGGCATATTGAAGAATAAATATCAGTATTGGGTTCTAAAATTCCCCCTAAAAAGAATTCAACACCCATTAAGCCTTAAGAATGCTCTACTATGACTCATGAAGACGAAGAAACATAACATGAGATATCAAAATTACAAGATCAAGTGCACCAAATTTCACTATCGCAAAGAGCAACAAAAAATGAAATGGAAGTTTTGAAGAAAGGCGTGGAAACTAGGATGGATAATTTGAAGAAAGGCGTGGAAGCTAAGATGAATGGTTTGGAAGCTAAGATGGATGGCATGGAAGCTAAGATGGATGACATGGAAGCTAAGATCGATGAAAAAATGAAAGACAACATTGAAAACATGAAGAATGATCTAAAATTAGACCTTGAAGGTTTGGAAAAGTTGATACAAGAATTGTTTCCTAATGGCGAAAAGATAGTAGAGGAAACTTATGATGAGAACAAAATAAATGTTAATCGTGATTTCATAAAATCTAATGTTGGATGTAAGAACCACCATATTCCAAATATGGATATGAGAAAGTTTGATGGAAAGGACCCCATAACATGGATACTACAGATGGAGCAATATTTTGATCTCAATAATGTGCAAAATGCACAAAAGGTATGCATTTAAACTTTACATTTAGAACAAAATACATTTGCATGGTATTTTTTGCTTTGGTCCCATAAAAAAATTATCACTTGGTCAATTTTACGGAGGAAATGATAGCACATTATGAGGATACAAATAGAAACACCTTCTTTAGCCAATTGATAAATCTCAAACAAAAGGGTTCAGTGGCAGAGCACATTGAGGACTTCCAAAAATTGAATAGAAGGGTAATTGATATTCCAGAGGAACACATAATTGATGTCCTCATAGGGACTTTAAAGGATAACATCCAAAATGAAGTTCGCGTTTTGGAACCTGATTCATTGGAGAAGGCATTCAGGTTGGCAAGAAAAATTGAATGTAAAATTATGGCGACAAGGAAGCCTACCACTCACATCTATAAAGATGAAAGTGTTGCTACTCCTAGAATTCCACAAACTACAAGGTTGACACCACAACAATTGGAAGAAAAAAGAGCAAAAGGGTTTTTCTACAGTTGTGATAGAAAATGCACTAAAGGTCATAAGTGCACTGAGAAGAAATTATTTTACATAAATTGTGAAGAGGAGGAAGAAAATGAAGAAGAAACTTCAAAAGTAGAGGATATACACCAGGAAGAAACCGTAGAAGAAGAAGAAATGAGTCTGACCATATCATGTAATGCATTAACAGGAATTACCACTCCTCAAACTCTCAAGATAGAAGGACATGTCAAGAAGAAAAAGGTAATAGTGTTGATTGATTCAGGTAGTATCCATAATTTTATTCATTATAAGGTAGCCAATGAATTGAATTGCTTCCTATACCTAGCACCAGAATGTCAAGAGATGGTTGCAAATGGAGGAACTATAAATTTATTTGGAAAATGCCAGAATATCAAGCTAGCCATGGGGGAATATGTATTGAATAGTACAATGATTTCCATCCCAATGGGAGGTGCTGATGTTGTACTAGGAGTACAATGGTTACAATCTTTGGGGACAATAGCTTTTAATTTTCAAGAACTTTTCTTGATTTTTTTTCGGAAGGAAAGGAAATTGAATTACGGGGTATTGTAGGAAAGTGTTGAGATTGAACAAGATGATGAGCTTAGTGAAAAGAGTCACCTTCACTAAGTGGGCTCGCAGGCTATTTTTGGCGCAAAGTCTATTTTTAGACATGTTGATCATATTCTATGAGTTGCGGGATGCTATTTGTGGATGGTTGGTCAAGTTGGAGAAATAGATGGACTTCTATTTTTAGACATATTGTGTAGAATCTATTTTTAGATTGCTAGTCTAAAAATAGATATGTCGAATATTATTAGCTCTTAATAATATTTGGACTCTAAACATTATCTTATTCTCTTGGAGCACTTCAGTTAAGTGCACAGATGTGGCACAGGAGTTGACGGAAGGAATTACGCTATTCCTGAGGGTTTACTGGAGATAAGGCATAGAGAAATTCAGTTAGAACTCATGTGATAGAGTTTGGTGGAGTTGTAGAAGTAGTTAGTGGAGTTGTGTTCAATTTAACTCAGTTAGAAACAGTTGAGCTAGCTGTATCTAGTCTAACTGATTGATACAATAGTGAGAGTGGTGTGAATTAATTATTAATTAATTCACTAAATATCAAATCATTAAATCAATTGAAGAATACATCAGTTAACTACAGTGCATGGACAGTTTCAGTGGAGACCAGTGGAGAGATAGGTGAAAGGGCAAGATGACTATCAGTTTAGTTGTGACTATAGTGATGCATTGATTGCATCCAACACTCAGTGGAGATGCCAATGAGGATTTTGCAATGCAAGCCAGGTGGATTCAAGTTCATTCAGAGCCATTCTTCAACAAGGATTGTGTAGTAGAGGCAGGCTAGTAGGTGGCAGAGATCGGTGCATGGATTTGCTAGATCAGACCTGATTAGTGTGTAGTGATTGTATTGTACCGAGAGATTGACATGTTCAGCTTTTTATGAGGATTGTTACATGATATCTATGACATATATTGTATATGGATAGTTGGGGTTTTTAGCTTCAGGCTTTCCTGTAAAATCATTGTGTTAATGTGTGTGCATTTTTATGGTTTCATGTGTGCATTGCAATTGATTTAATTTCCGCATGTGATGATCAATGGTGGAATAGATTTTGTATTGTGCATGAAGTTAAAATAGTGTGTGATTAGGAGAATCTTGGACATATAACACATAAGTTATATAATTTCTACATGGTATCAGAGCAGTTGATCATTGGAGCAGATTGTAATTATTGAAACAGTTGAGTTTTGTGCTGGTGGAATTCGAATTTGCAGCAATGTTTTCTTGGTGTCAAAGTTGAGCATTCATTGAAATGTCTTTCAACGGATTGCGATTGGAGTATGCCCTTGAGGGCAGCTAGAATTATATTGCATGGAAGGACAGGATGGAGGCGGTGCTGGATGATAATGGGTTGAAGGAGTTCATATATGCATAAATTCCAAAACTTGCTTCTAGCGATGCAGCTGCACTTGACGCATGGCAAAAGAAGACAGCAAAATGTTGAAGGATTCTGTTGGAAGGTGTGATGGATCACATAGTGTCCAACCATCATGGTAAAGCTTCTCCATTCTTGATGTGGAAAGCTTTGACAGACTTCTTCCAAAGCAGAAGCGAGCAACGGAAGTTGGTGCTTAAAGACAAGCTCATAAAAATAAAAATGGAGAAAGGCGACAATATACCTAATGTTATAGCATCATTTTTCACCTTCATATGATTCATGATTGCTTTTATGGCTTTGGGCACCCATTCCTACAGACTTGAACAAATTCACTAAAAAACAGTGTTAAAATTCCCATATGCGGGTATGCCCAGACTTTTCCGCATGTATACGCTAGTCCACATGTACTTTTCCGTGTATGCCATTAAAACCATTAAAAAAATATATAAATTCCCTATTTTGGACTGGGTTGATGGTTAATCCAGTAGTTCAACCACCCAGTACGTGGCCAACTGTTTCTAACTGACTGAAACTACTTTGAGGGAGTATAAAAGCCCCTCATGTGCATGGCCTAATGGAGAGAGAAATTTTATAGTCATTATACTCTGTTGGATTCCCAGTTCAAGTCTGATTCCCCGTGCCTCCTGCACTTTTCCATATTTATACAGGAAACCCTTGTTTCTTGGAGATGTTCATCCATTTATATGCCATCTCGAGTGCACTAGTCTTGGAAGAATCTTAGTGAGGCAAGGGCGGGACGAATCCAGACGACGGTCTGCTCGAAGATCGTGGAAGGATTCAGGTTTCCGTGCATGTTATTTCTTGTTTTGCAGGTTGAAGGAGGAAGGAAGGTTGCTGGGGGTTTGAACCCCGCGGGATCTACATCGAACTTAGGACTACGGGTGAGTCCTGCTATCGTTGATTTCTAGTTTTTTGCATTCAAGTATGGTTGTGTGTGAGTCCTTCTGAATGGCATGCCCTGTTCTGTGGAGGTTTTGACCCAACAAACCTCTAGGGTGATTTTACCTGAAACAGAACTGGCGACTCCGCTGGGGATCACATTCTTGTGATTCCCCTGTTGGGTGGTTTCAGCTGTTTGATAGGTTTCCAACAATTTTAACTTTTATTTCCAGTCCAGTTTACTCTTTCTCAGTCAGACTGAAGTCCTGGTTTCTTATCCAGGCTTGATCCTTTTTGTTTTTCATTTTTTACCTTTATATACGCGGGTTTTTCTACACATAGTTGCGTATACACGCATTTTTTATTAAACGGAGTCGCGTATACGCGTGTTTCCTTTATCACAGTCGCGTATGCATGCTTGTTGCTGAACTGTAAAGTTGCGTATACGTAGGTAGATTTTGAAATTTTGGATTTCTTGGCTTTTCAGTCTTTTCTGTCTGTGGAGACCTGTTCCTGCAGTGTCTTTGTACCCTCTGGATTGTGAAGAAAGTGGTCTTTGGTCTTTTCTCTCTCTTGTTCAATTGAAAACTAGTCTTTTTGGTAAAGTATTGTTTCTTGTGCTGGCATTTCTGGTTCGAGTACCAAGATCTCTTTCTGGGGATTCTTGGCTGTTCTGCTTCATCAGAACAGAGAGCTCCTGCTCATTTACTCATTCCTACCTTTGTGTCTTGCTTTGCACTTCGATTTTTGCCCATTTCTTGGTTGGTTTTCTTGAGTTCAGTCGGCTAGGTCTTGTTGCAACTTTTGAAGAGTCTTTGTTGGTTCTTTGAATTTTTTGTTTGCTGCAAGGTTGTACTATTCTTCTAGATTGAGTGGTTGAGTTTTCTTGTCTTCTTTTTCTCATATTGATCTTGATACTAGTTATCCCTATAAGATTTGGAGCATTTTTGAAGTTTTTGCTTGAAATTCAGTGTTGTTTGGCTTGGGATTTTATAGTTTTTCTTGGTCTTTTCGAACTCTTCTTTTATAAAATTCAAAAGCTCAATTTTTTTTTTTCTTTGTTGTTTGCTTTTGTTTTTGCATTTTTGTTTTCATTTCATTGTATCTTTTGAAGCTTTGTTGAGGTTTCTTGCCTTTGGATTTTGGCTTGATTTTGGAAAGGAGTTGTCATTGATTTCTTCCTCTTGTTTTTAAGCATTTTTGGTGTCTTCATATTAAGAGTTCTTGATTTTGGGAACTAGCTTTCTAGACAACCAAAAAGAGATAAAACTGAAGGATCTTCAGGAAATTTCGCTCTGCTTTAGGAGAGTTTGCATCTTAGAATTTGCATGCTTGTAGTGATTTGCATCAGGTGCACTTAAGCATTTAGTCATTTTCATAGTTTTTGTGAGTGTGAGTTTGTTATCTGAAAAGAAAAATACAATTTTTAATCTCTTAGAACCTGTGTAGAAGTTTCTTTTCATCGAAAGACAATAACTGCATTTTCATGTAGTTTGATTTTATTAATTTCTTTTCTGCGTCAAAACACCATAAGTTTCATCTCTGTATCCCTTTGACTTAATATAACAGCCGATTAAAATAAGCGATATAATTTAAAATCAACTAGCAAGTTTTCTAAGTGTCATACACCAACTAGCTAGGTTGGAGGGCCTTGGATTAGGTGAGTGGAGAGTTAACTCTCCAAGGCCGCTCAAACAAAACATAGAAGTTGATTAATTGAGCGAAATCCAATTCCTTTAGGTGGACCAGGAAAGCTCTCCTCCAGAGAGTCAAGCGCGAGGGGAAGTGAAGGCTAAGAAGAGAGATACCCCCTCTCTGATTAGCTGAATCTAACCTCAAGACCATTCCGCCTGGCTTCTGACACGGGTTGGTGCCCATAGTTTCCACTCCTAGGTTCCACACAGGTGACTGCGGGGGGGAATACCCGTGGTACCTGAGGCAGACGTCACATCACTTTCAGCAGTACTTTTGGGGGGTGCCCTTGCGAAGCTTGGGTGCTTGAGCCGGCAAAGGCTGTCGTTAGGAGGTCGGCGTAACTATTTCTGATACCTTCGCTAGTAGCCCTGGGCTGTAATTATCCCAGAATAATTTCGGGAGGTCCTATATTTCGCTTTCTTGTATTTTGGTGTCCGGTCCTAATCACCCGGAGCGGAAATACCTGA
This sequence comes from Pinus albicaulis, assembly GCA_034641835.2. NCBI lineage: Eukaryota > Viridiplantae > Streptophyta > Pinopsida > Pinales > Pinaceae > Pinus > Pinus albicaulis. The sequence continues at coordinate 1,109,600,433 of CM076579.1, read as the reverse complement.
AGGCTGTTTGCTTGATTGTATCTCAGGGATTATTTTTTTTAGTGAGTGCTCTTTGCTCCTAGCTTGCCTAGCTTTACAATTTTTTGAGTCTAATTAAAATCTATAAAAGTGGCTGATCAAGCGCCTCGTCGATCGAGGAGAATCCGGGGGTTATCTCCCGAGAGTCCAGAGCCTTCTTCGAGAAGGTGTAGGAGTGATTTAGCAGGTGGTTACCACCCTGTGGCGTCTGACGCAGTGGAGAGAGATCCTCCACAAGGGTCTGAAGGTTTCATAGCTGATTCTGGTGTTGGTTCCGAGAGGAGCGTTCCGCTCACCTCGCGAGTATTATTTCCGCAAGAAGAAGAAGTATAGGTAGAGGAAGTGTCTGAACCCTCAGATTCACTTCCATCTCCTCTTCCTCCTGATTATCCATTCATTGTTCAATACATCGGACCCGAGTCAGAGAGACTGGAAGATACTCCTTATTATACATACCTTTCGATGGCCACGACTGGGAATGCGGCTTCTGCTGTGAGTGCTGCAGGCATTCAGACTCCTGCTTCTGTTGAAGGAGGGGGCACTATTGCTATATCTTCGATTGCCTCTAGTGCTGCTGTGTTTGGATCTGGTTTCACCCAAGCACATGCTTCTTAATCTAGTCCCTTCTATTTTGGAATGCCCACTAGTGGGATTCCTTCTTTTTCCTTTTCCGCTGCTGCAGCTGGATCTACACCCATGTCTTCCATGGCTAGTGGATTAGCTTCTTTTCAAGGGTTCCCCTTCGGAACTGAACACATTCCTAGTTTGAATCCTTCTTTAGGGTCCTTTCCATTTACTTCTCAGACCCAGAGTTTCAACCCTTGGTCTGGAGGTCAAAGTTCAACTACTTTTACAGGTTGGAACCCTGTATTCACTACAGTGGGGGCAGGGAATCAGTTTTACGCTGGTCACCAAGGGAATGCTTCTTTCCCTTCATCGAGTGCTTATCAGACTTTTTCCCCTTTATCTAATGCCTAGAACCCCTACCAGGGGCTTTCCTCTTCATTTAATACTTCTGGCGGGGGAACTGGTCCGGTCTTTAGTAACTTGACGTGGGGAGGAGGTTCTTCTCCTTTTGCTACGAGTTCTTTCCGACAACCTGGCACCTCATCAAATCCAGGGTATTCTTTTCAGAATGTTGGGAATTCATCCTATCAAGGATGGAATCCTCAGGCTCCGCCTCGTTTACCTTTTCTGGCAACGTTAAACTTGCCAGATCTGTCGAAATTGACGAATGATCCGATTCGATACAGTCCAGGGTGGCCTCCGGTCCCGACCAAACTACCTTCAGACATTCCAAAGTTTGAAGGGAAGAATGGAGAGGATCCGGCTGACCACATCACCACTTTCCATTTATGGTGTTCTTCTAACTCCCTGATCGACGATTCGATTAGGTTGAGATTGTTTCAACGCACCTTAACTGGAAACGCTGCCAAATGGTATATTGAGCTAACTGGGGGCAGTTTCGCTACATTTGGAGAACTGGCTGTTACATTTCTAAACCATTTCCAGTTGCTTGTCTGATATGATGCTGGGACTGAAATCCTAGCTAATTTTAAGCAGGACGACGCAACCCACATTTCTGATCACATTCAGGAATGGAGGAGAAGGAAGAGGCTTATTAAAGCTCATATTCTAGGAGAATTCCTTTTAGAATGGTTTCTAAAATCTCTGCAGTCAGACATTTCTAAAGATGTATCCCTGTCTGGGGTGTTTTCTGAGGAGCAGGCCATTTTTAGGGCCCAGCAGCTGGAACTGATCTATTCTCAGTCTGGGGTCCTCCATAAATATTTTCCCAATGCTCCTCGCTCCAAATTAGATTTATCCAAACTAAGCCCGGTCTGCATGGTGATTGGCTGATCGAGTCGATCAATAGTGGTGCAGCCAGCGTGCTTACTCAACTGCAGCAGTTGTCTTTTCAATCTACTCCTTCTGGTCAGGCTGTGCTTGCTGAGTCATCGCCTTCCCTGTCTTTGTCCATAAATGCTGTCCAAGCTTCTGATCCCAAAAAAAATCAACAATCTGAAGGGAAGAAGAAGGGACGAAATAATAAGAAAAAGGGAAATAATGGGAAGGGTAATGCGAATAAAACCAACGAGCATGTTGGTGAGGGTCCAAAGGACAAAAAGAAAGTGAAGTTTCCATGCAAGTTATGTACTGGAGACCATCTCACACACCTTTGCCCTAAAATTCAGGATGCGCAGCGCTTGTGAGCTCAGCAAGGTTCTTCTAGTTCCCAGGCTGTGTTAACAAACCCTTTTCCCCAAGGGCAACAATCAGTTGTTGGCATGAACCAAAATCCTGGGGCTTCCTCTGGAGGCACCCAGGAAGGGGAAATTCCATCAAAATTTTTCATGATGAGTGCTCACGTGGATGTCGCTACGAGATCCCGTGATTATGGCGGAGAAGAGTCTTCGAAAGCTAAGGACACTCATGATGCTACTGAGCTGCTTCACATTACGAAGCCTACTGTTGAGTCTATGCCTCGGATGCCCAAAGAATCTTCTAAGCAATCGACGATTAATCCAAATGATAGGGCTGCCCAGAACTACTCTATTGTGGAAGATCTGGCGCAGAGTCCTTGTGCTATGTCGGCTTTAGAGGTACTCCAGTCTTGTCCGTCTCAGCGCAGTGCTTTGATCACTGCCATTGGGGCTATTGATCCAAAAAATTCTCTTCTGATTAATTTTGATATGTCTAATTTTAAGAAGAGACTCCCCCATCATATTGATTTTCATATTAAATCATCATACCGGAAGTGCAACATCTTTCGGACGGTTGTTGATGAGGGTGCTTCCACATGCGTGATGTCTCTCACATGCTGGAAGACAATTGGATCTCCCAAAGCTGTTCCATCTACCACTATTCTGACTGCGTTCGATGGTCATTCTCATAGACCGCATGGTATTGTCCCATCTTTGCCCATCTATGTTGGGGGCAAAACTATCAATATAGAGGTTGAGGTAGTAGATGCAAGCTTGGACTACAACCTTCTGTTGGGGAGAAACTGGATTTATGAGATGGATGCCATTTCATCCTCATTATTTCGGATTATATGTTTCCCTCACGAAGGGAGGATTGTTACAGTAGATCAACTGGACTGTCCTCCTGTAGACCCAAATGCGTCTACTGACTCATCTGTTCCTAAGTTGGATAATACTAAGGCGTCTGTTGAGAATTTAGGAGTTGGAATGTATTCTTCCTTGATGGGTACTTTCAATATTCCTCCTCCTACGGTACATATAAATGCTATTTCATCCTCCAAGGCTCCTCTTCGAAGAGAGCTCTTCAAAACTCATTATTTTTCGGACCCTTGGACCTTACCTTCCCCTACAGCCACATTAGCGGAAGGTCAAGTGGGTGGAATGGCATTTTCGATGTCTGTAGCTGAGATTTCTTATCAGTCTATTGTTGACTCTGCAGAATCCAGTCCAGCTCCTCTTTCACCGGAAGAGTTGGATGGAGATGTGGCTCCGGCTTGGACACTTAGTTCTTCTTCTGCCCAGGATTGCCTTGATACCACTCTTCCATCCGAAGAGGCCATCCTGGAAGCTATGACTGGTATAGATAGACCGTGGGATGACTTGCATCATCAGTCTTACTTTTTACCTGATTTGAGCGAAGTTGAAACAAGTTTTCCAAGTCCTCAGTCTCCTGGTCCTGTTCACCCAGTCCTGAACCCTTTAGCACCAACACAGGTTTATGCTGAAGGGAACATGGCTGTGATTTCTCCTACTATCCCGGTGAACATTTCCAGGGATCCCAATATTATTGAGAATGTCTTCATCAGAGCTGAATGTTCCCGTGAAGAGATTCAGATTTACACTGAGCTCTTTAAAGAGTATAGGGATGTATTCACTTGGTCTTATGAGGAAATTCCTGGTATAGATCCATCTATTGTCCAGCATGAGATCAAGACTTATGAAAACGCTAAGCCTATGAGGCAAAAACTTCGTTCGGTCAATCCTAGGAAGGCAGCAGCTATCAAAGCTGAGGTGGAGAAGCTGCTTAAGGCGGGATTCATTTTCCCTGTTCCTTTGACTGAATGGGTTTCAAACCTTGTTCCTATAGATAAAAAACAAGGAACGATTCGAGTTTTCATTGATTTCAGAGACCTAAATAAAGCATGTCCTAAAGATAATTACCCCACACCATTTATCGATCAGATTATTGACGAGTGTGCCGGTAATGAGATTTTCTCCTTCATGGACGGTTTCTCCGGATATAATCAGATTACTATCCATCCTGAAGATCAGCATAAGACTGCCTTTATTTGTCCCTGGGGTACATTTGCATACAAGAAGATTCCTTTTGGTCTTAAAAATGCTGGGGCTACCTTTCAGTGGGCCATGTCATATGCCTTCCACGACATCAAAAAGATTATCGAGGCGTATTTGGATGATTTAGCTGCTCATTCTCGAAAGAGGATGGATCATCCTGCTCACCTCCGGCAAATATTTGAATGATGTCGGTTCTATAAGATTAGGTTGAATTCGAACAAGTGCGTTTTCGCGGTTACATCCGGTCTGTTATTGGGATTCATTGTTTCTAGGGAAGGGATTAGGGTAGATCCCTTCAAGGTTGAGGCAATACTTCGGTTGCCTCCCCCATCCTCTATCCGCAGCTTCAAAGTCTACAAGGAAAGTCTAATTTTCTTCGGAGATTTATCGTAAATTATGCTGAAGTTACAAAGGGATTTATGATATTGTTGAAGAAGGGAGTTCCATTTCTTTGGGATGACTTCGCTCAATGCTCATTCGATGCTTTGAAGAAAGCATTGACCTCTACTCCTTTATTGAGTCCACCTGATTATAGCAGGGATTTCCTTTTGTATCTGGCAGCAGCAGAATATACCATCGGTATGGTTCTGGTTCAGGAGGATGATGCTCTTGTAGAGCATGTTATTTATTATCTTAGTCGAGGATTGGTAGGACCTGAACTCCAGTACACTCCAATAGAAAAGTTAGCTTTAGCAGCAGTTCATGCTATGCAGCGACTCCGACATTACATTATTCTACGAAAAACTTATGTTTTGGCAGCAGCCAATCCATTTTAGTTTGTCCTCAGTAGGCGAGTGATTGGGGGAAAATACAGTATATGGATTGTGATTTTGCAGGAATTTGATCTTGAGTTTATGTCTGCCAAGTCCAAGAAATAATTGGTTTTTGCAGAATTAATCTCCGAGTTGCCCTGTGGGGAAGAGATGATCTATGATGAATCCTTTCCAGATGAACATTTGTTTCTTATCTCTTCACAGGATCCTTGGTATGGAGATATCATTGTGTATCTTCAGACTGTGAAGTTTCCCTCTACTTTTTCGAAAGATGAGCGTCGTAAGTTGTGTCACTTGGCCAAGAATTATTTGATTATTGGTGATGCTTTATACCGTCGAGGGGTTGATTCAATCCTGAGACGCTGCTTAACTCTCGAAGAAGCTGAGGCTGTGCTGAATGATTCCCACAGTGGAGCTTGTGGGGGTCATTTATCTGGGCTTGCTATAGCCCAAAAGATTTTGTGTGCTGGGTACTTTTGGCCTTTGATTTTCAAAGATTGTATGGAGTCGGTCAAAAAGTGTCATCTGTGTCAAGTCTATACTCAAAAAATGCGTGCTCATCCAGCTCCTCTTTTTCCAGTCATTACTGTCGGTCCCTTTAAAAAGTGGGGTATTGATTATACTACTTGTAACCCGCCTTCAGCTAAAGGTCACAAGTACATTATTGTAGCAGTAGACTACTTTACGAAGTGGGTCGAGGCTATGCCTACTTTTGGGAATGATGGTGAGACTGCAGCTCTTTTTCTTTTCAACCAGGTTATTGCTCATTTTGGTATTCCTAGAGAGATTGTCACTGACCATGGCAGTCATTTTCAGAATATTATGATGGCTGAGTTGGCTCTCAAATTGGGTTTCCGACAGGAGCATTCATCTCCGTATTATCCTCAAGCCAATGGGCAAGTGGAAGCCGTGAATAAATCCCTGAAGACAATTCTTCAAAGGACAATTGATAAAGCTAGATCCAATTGGCATATTATGCTATATCCTGCACTTTGGGCATACAGGACGTCAGTGAAAACTGCAACTGGCTTTACTCCATTTCAGCTAGTGCATGGGTTGGAATCCGTATTTCCCATTGAATGCGAGATTCCTTCTCTTAAATTAGCTGTTGAACTTCTTCCTGACACTTCTAGTCTTGAAGAATGACTCCTTCATCTGGAACATCTCGATGAGCAGCATCGGGATGCCGCCACGATGAATGAAGCGCATAAAAACCGAGTTAAAGTTCAGTATGATAAGGCGGTTAAACCCAGGGTTTTTTCAGAAGGTGACCTTGTTTTGGTCTATGCCCAAGAAAAAGATGCCCTGGGGGTAGGAAAGTTTAAATCTATGTGGTATGGCCCCTTCATCGTTAAAAAAGTCCTTAAGAAAGGAGCATATACCTTGGTTGATTTTGAAGGAAACGAGTTGCTGGAGCCCCGAAATGGGCTCTATTTGAAGAAGTATTATGCCTAGGCTTCGGCCTGGCTTGTTGCTTTTGTATATAGTAGTTTTGCTTTGTACATATCTGGTTGATTTTCGATCTTTGATGGGTTGGTGATGTTTTTGATCTGCTTTGGCAGGTTGTGTTGGATGTCATGAGTCATTTTGGTTTCACCGATGGTGCTAGTAGACACACCCGAAACTTAGCTTCCGCGACTTGGGTGCTTCATTATCCATCCGGTCAGCTGTTAGTATCAAGAGGGGTCTGCATTGTTCCTGATTCCAATAATATAGCAGAATACACTGCAGTTGTTTATCTACTCTCTGAGGAAATATCTTTGGGTGTTGATTCGTTGGTAGTTTTCTTGGACTCTCAGCTGGTGGTGTCGCAGTTGAACAATACTTATCGGGTTCGAGATCCATTTTTACTACGGTTGTTCTTGAGGGTACGCTTGTTACAAAGATCATTTCATTTTTTAACTTTCATTCATATTCCTCGAGCTGACAATTGGTTGGCAGAATCATTAGCTAATCAGGCACTGGATTGGCATATTAATCATTCCATACAATAAAATTTAATCATCAAAAACATCATATATTTTGATAAATTTATCACATCACATCAAACATCACTGTATATATATCATCAGAGTGTTCAAAAACTTTACAAAATTTGGATCCATAAGGTCATACAAAATTTGGGCTTATGCCCGATCATGTTCAGTCTAAAAAATATACAGTCATATGATACATCATATCTATCTACTCCTGAGGTCCCTACCTAGAAGTCGTGTTCCTATAGAACATAATCGCGGTGGAAACTCGGCGGAATAACCGTACCCAGTCTCGGTGCACTCCTACCACCCGTCTCTAGATGGATTTTGGCAGATCTGCCACGGTAGCCATAGGTACTTGGCGGGTTAATCCCTCCAAGTTCCTCTGTACAGCCTGGAGGGTCCTATCTGAATCCACTGTATCCGCTTCGCCTCGGCGACTCTTGTGTCGCGGGAGACCCTCAGGTCGAATTGGTCCAATATCTGTATCATGATCATGTTTACATTGTAAGTCATTATGAATCTAATCAAAAACATGTTTTTTTTTCCTTTTTTCATACATATTTGAAAAAATCCAAAAAATTATATAAGTCAAATTTTTTTTGCAAACTTACCAACTGTGCCCCATGCCATGCCTGGTGGAAGGACAAGATCTGGATCTCCATGAAAGTCCATCCCAACATAGGGATAGTTGTCCACAGCGATGATTTGTTCTCCCCACCAAAGGAAGAACTCATCATCCCAAGTGGTCCAGGGAACTTCACTTCCCCCTAATCTCTTCATCATGTCTGCCCAGCGAGAAATTCTTGGGTCTCTCGGGCTGCTGATGGTAGAGATCACTCTGGGTCTCAATGCTGGTATCTTCTCGAAGAAGAATGTCATCAAAATTGTACCGTATCCAAAATTTTTTGTCTTTGCTTGGCGGATTGAGGTCAATTGTTGCTTCATATTTAGCAATAAGGGCTGTGCACTAATCATATACATGAGTTAAGCATTCCACTGCTATGCTCATTTGCGTCCTGGACGCCTGGTGTAGGGAGGTAGATCCTGCCACTCTGCCAATGGTGAAAAGGAGGATTTTCGTGTGCAAATCCCTTAAATCTTTGATTGCAATTTGAGTTCCAACTTTCTTGGAACCCTCTACGCAGTACACGTGGATGTAATCTTCCACGGTTAGCCCTCCCAAGGGCTTCCTGTGCAAGTCTACTGGTTCCTCCCTCCGGGAGAGTCCAGTGATAAAATATATGTCTTCCATTTCAATGCGTACAGGCATATGATCTATCATAAAGCAGTCCTCTTCCGGTTCCCAATAATTCACAAGCATTTCGAGCAACCGGACATTACTCTTCATATTTGGCATTTTGAAAAACTTGAGCAAACTGCAATTTCGAAGAATATTTAGCGATGCTCGATCTCGCAAGACTTCTTGATCAATTGCACTATGTTCACGCTCTCTCCATGATATGGTCATCCTGCCAAAATTCAATAAATCCTTCATTAGCTACGCATTTTTCATTTGGGCCTGCGCATACGTGACTTTATTTGTGCACAGTCACGTGTATACGCGACTTTATCGTTACCAACCCGCGTATGCGCAAACCCGTGATTTTTAGCAAGGGTTTCTATGGTGAAAATTACTAAATTTTAATTTATGAATGGACAAAATGAATAGAAGGGATGATTGATGAGCTTACCTGACAAATTCGGTGCGTTTTGATGGTCGGTTGCTCCTGATTTGACGAAAGAAGTTTTTTGCTCCAGAGCAATTTTTTCCAAATCAACAATGTAACAATGAACCAAATATGAGGTAATTTGTCTATTTATGTCCAAAAAATTGAAAATTTTCGCAAAAATTTGTTATGCTTATTTTTTCGATCTATCTTAAGTTGCATAATCCGGATGCTTGGAAGTGCCTAGTTTGGTATGTTTTCAGGTACATTTTGACGAATTTGAGATTTTTCCTGGTTTTTTGATCTGTGATTACTGACTCGTCACGGCAGGTATATGATCTTCACTGGCATATAAGCTAGGGAAATCACTTTCCACTGCATCTTGCATACTAGCCTCCATAGTGATCACTTGCCATAGGGTCGATCCCATCAGGTCATGACTATTACACCCATTTCACTCGCCGATTATTTAATCATGACTTGATGGTAGAGCCTTCCTTTACATGGGCTTCTTAGTTAGTTCCTTGCTATCACTGGTTGCCCATGCTGCATTTTATGTAGGCTCGGAAGTCCTCTTTAGTCCCGCCATGACTTATGTGATTGAAGCTTCATTCTTCTTCTTCCTCACTATCATTTTTCTAGCTATTACCCTAGAGGCTCCCTGGTGTTGTTGAGTTGTATTACTGCATTGCATATTGGCTACTTGTTTATCCTGGCCTTTAGCCGGCTTCATTTGGACTCGATGTTTAAGCCATATTTTGACCTTGACTGTCTCTACAAGTTAACCATTTCATGCACTTAGCTATTGCGACTTGACACCCATTTTACCCATGGATGGAACATTCCTTTGAGTATCGCTGACCAGTTTCCACCACCTTGCATTGAGCATAGGATCGTTCCTATCCCATGAACTAGTGCATCTGTTTCTTGATACTCATTCTATCCATTATACCATAGCATTCTTTTATTCCTTTTCAGGCTTATTATATGAAAAAGACAAAAAAATCAAATATAACAAAAAGAGCGGGAACGGGATGTATCTTCATTGTTTTGATGGCAGTACAGAGTCAGTTTGTTGCCCTTGAACAAAGCACATATACTTATATATATTTCCTCCATTTGGGATGGTTTTAGTTTTGACCTAGGTTCAGCCTTTACCATGTTTCACTTGTCAGTTCTCCCCCGGTTGGTTATCTCTTCCAATCATATGGAGAGTTTGTTCTGCCTCCTGCATAACAGACTTATACAGTGTCACTTTTTACTGCCATGGTCATCATGAGTCATGCTTTTGTTCAAGGGAAGTCTAACCAGAGTCGGCCATTCTGCGGTGTCTCTTGACTCATTATTCAGTCGGCCTTCCCGGTTTTGTCAGTATCTTGTTCTATCACATCAGATGTTTTGGTCTTCTACTCATGCTGGTTTGAGAAGGTCTCCATTGACTTCTTGCTGGAGGGTTTGTCTCTTATCGACTACGACATATTTCTCTAAGAGCAAACCTAGAGCCGCACCCTAGCCCTATTTCCATCATTGATAGGTGACCTTGTGCTCAGCATTTGATCATCATTATGGGTCTTTGACTGAGTGGTTTCCCCTGTGTTCGACGTCGACACACATTATCACACTTGGGATTCGTGCAGTACATTGATTTCCATTTGACCCTATCGGTGGATATCTCGCCTCTGTGTCAGCTTTCATTATTGGTTGGTTCAGAGGGTTTCTTCCGTGCGCTAGCTTCATCTTGTGCATGTCGGAAACGTACTTCGGTTTTGGTTCCATCACTCTACTTCGTCCAATTCCTTCCAAATCTTGGCCTGCGGGTTACACTCGCGCTGGACTGATGTGGGATGCCTTAATGCCTTCCTTCCAGCAGATCTTTTCCCATCGACTCCGACTCATTGCTCTGGGAATAAGGTCTAGAGTTTTTTTGTCAGTACCTTAGGGTTTGCAGTCATCAGTGGCAGACTCTTCGCTATCGACAGTGGGGATTCATCATTGCCTCCTGATTGGTAGATTCTTTCAAGTGTTTGACTTCAACTCATTTATTCGTACTTGTTAGATTGTACTGGGGCACCTTGACACTCATTTTAATTATTGGTGGGTTGTCTCGCGTTGGTTAACGGTATACATTATTGACCGGTAATCCAACGATTTCTCACATGGTCGACTTCAGCTCATTTATTCCCATTGTGTAGAATTGTGCCATAGTGATCGGTGAAGACCTCGGGTTGCATCAGCATTTTTCGGTTCACTTTTGACAGTCCATTTAGTTTCTGCCAGTGATGTCGTTCACCCTTATATGTTGCAGTGTCAGTACAGCAGCATCCTATATGTTGGCTCCCGAGTTGCGTGATTGTACAGTTTGTTACACCTCTTATGATTTGGTACTTGGAGATTTCGGTTACTTATATGACGGACATCAGTTTCTGTATCATTGCTCGGCTTTCTATATCTACATGGTAGCATTGATTCGGACTTATACTTCCGGAGCCATGCTCGAAGATTCATTGTGTACTTTTCGGTTCGGCTATACTTGTATACATGTTGGATCTATTCGGTACTTTCCATATGATGTATTTTTGATTGAGCATGGAGCCTTTTAGCCTCGGCATGAGTTGACTCTCGTTTTCTTTCATTGGTTTTGGCGAGGTTGAAATCGGTGAAGTCCTCTCTTGTCCTTGTGAAGTTCTTTCTATGTGCATAATACATTTCGGCCATCATGTACCCCTTAACCTCATATATTAGGGGGCATCTATTATAGCATCATTTTTCACCTTCATATGATTCATGATTTCTTTTGCCTTTGACGCATTCCCTCTGAGACTTGAACAAATTCACTAAAAAACGATGTTAAAATTTATATGCGGGTATGCCCAGAATTTTAAATATACGCTAGTCCACATGTACTTTTCCGCGTATCTATTTTAAAACCATTAAAAAAATATATAAATTCCCTATTTTCGGATTTGGTTGATGGTTACTCCGGTAGTTCAACCACCGGTGCGGTGACCCATTGTTTCTAACGTGAAACTACTTTGAGGGAGTATAAACCCCTCATGTGCATGGCCTAAGGGAGAGAGAAATTTGCATAGTCATTATACTCTGTTGGATTCCCGAGTTCAAGTTTGATTCCCGTGCCTCACCGCATTTCCCAGATTTATACGGGAAACCCTTGTTTTCTGGAGATGTTCATCCATTTATATGCCATCTCGAGTGCACTAGTCTTGGAAGAATCTTAGCGAGGCAAAGGGGCGGGACAAATCAGGACGACGGTTTGCTTGAAAGATGGTAAGTTAGTTTTAGTGCACATTCTTTCTTGTTTTGCGGGTTGAAGGAGGAAGGAAGGTTGCTAGAGTTTGAACCCCACGGATCTACATGGTATGGGACCTAGGTGAGTCTATATCGTTGATTTCTAGTTTTGCATTCAAGTATGGTTGTGTGTAGGTCCTTCATAAATGGCATGCCTTTCTGTGGAGGTTTTGACCCAGCAGAGCAAACCTCTAGGGTGATTTTCCCGAAACATAGTAACTCTCGAAGTTTTTCTAGTGCGGGGATGAGATGGGAAGTGTGGGGGTTATTGTAGATGAAGAGGACTTGGTGAGCTTGGCTCTCCTTGGGCTTAGAGAAGAGTTGTCATGGCTACGGCTGTTTTGTTAATGGTCGGGGAGAAACTACCGGGATGGGAATGAATTTGGTCGGATCTTGTGTAGGAGGAGATAAGGTGGGAATTTTGAGGGATGGATCTTCATCAAAGAATGAAGATGAAGAAAATTGTGCTTTGGCTGCCAAAGCAAGGAAGGAAGGGAAGAAAAATCCTTTTTAATCCGATGCGAAAGGCAGAGAAGCGGGACTTGTCCAAGGTGAAGTGCTTTCCACTTTGTCACCTTTGAGACATTACGCCACTAATTGTCCACATAAGAAGAAAAATAAGCGAGGCTGGATCTGCCGGCTAAGAGGGAGGTCTTAGCCGCGTTTGAGTTGGATTTTTCGCTGATCGCATGCTTGGTTTCAAGTGTGACGGGACAGTGTGGTTTCTTAATGATGGTGCATCTTTCCATATGACGGAGACAAATGTTGTTTTGCGATGCGGATGAGAAGGATCTTGGAGTTCACATCGAGATGGGAGATGATGGTAGAAATAGTACGATTGAGTATCGGGCCATTTCCTTTGAGAGGGAGCCTGGAAAACCTTTCATCTTGAAGGATGTCATGCATGTTCCGGGATTGAAGAAGATTACGATCTCTGTGGTGATGTTGGAAGACAAGGGATATGATGTTGTATTTAAGCGAGGAAAATACCCACGGTGGAAAATGGTGAAAATTGGAGGATAGAGTTCGAGTTAAGAACCTTTATCAATTGATGCAATTAGATGTTGTGCGAAGAATGGTAGGCAAAGTAGAAGGAGTGGTGAGCTAGGATGAGAGGCGAATTGTGGCATAGGAGATTGGGCCATCTTCACCATGGTGCTTTGAAAATTTTGCGACGGAGATTTCTACCGCGCTTCCCAAAGAAGTACACTTGCACGGTCGGATCGGTGCAAGGGATGTACTTTGGGAAAATTTGTGAAAACCACCTTTCATGAAGGATAGTCATGCCACGATGATCCTTGAGAGAATTCACATAGACGTGTGTGTACCTTTCTCGGTAAGCCGACTGACAAAACCGGAGTATTATGTGATATTTTTTTGATGAATTTTCTCATAAGTGCTAGATCTTCTTCATGCGAGAAGAAGAGTGAGACATACTCAAAGTTACGTGAGTTTAAGGCAGATTTGGTTGAGCAAGATTCGCGGAAACGGTGAAGGCTCTAAGGAGTGATAATGGTGGTGAATTCATCTACGAGAAGAATTCAAAGACTTTTTTAGCATAGAAGGAATTCAAAGAGAGCTCATAAAGAAAAGCCTCCATAACCCACAACAAATGGGGTCACGTAGCAAAAGAACACAATGATCGTGGATCTTGCAGACGTGTTGCATGATCGGGGGCCTTCCCATACACTTGTGGGCTGAAGCATGCAGCAATGCGATTATGTGCAAAACCGTTGTCCTCATAGAGTACTTGTAGGTACACCGTGATTTTCTAGTAAGAAGCCGATATTTCTCATTTGAAGATTTTTGGCTCACCTTTGTTTACATTCATGTGTGAAGGATGGAAAATGAGGTTGGGATATTTGTGGGGTACAGAAACACCCCACAACTATCGTGTGTATTTTCCAGGTGGATTGGAGAGAACGTGCAGTAACGACGGGATATCAAATTTCATGAGGAGAAAGCCATGAAGTTGTCGCTTGAGAGGGAGCTACACTTGCATGTAGATGAAGAGCTATTAGTTCCTAAGGATGAGCCTCGGGATGTGGATCAGCCACAAGAGGAGGTTCATGGAGTGGAAGAAACCACTCATATAGCACCAAACATCGGAAGGTGAGAGCGCACTACATGGGCGAGCGACTAAATCTTGATGCATGAAGAATGTAGGAGGCCCTACATCAAAACGCGAACGGAGAGAAATCACGACCAATTTACTAGATACATGGCTGCGATGAGTAAGTTTATCATGTGAACCATCCTCTTTCGAGGAATCTATGGAGGATCCCATGGGTAGATGCCATGGTGGAAGAGTATAGTTCATTGTCGGAAACGGTGCATGGGAGATTGTCCCAAGGTCGAAAGGGAAATCGGTGGTAGGTTCAAGATGGATCTACAAAGTGAAGCAAGCCCCTGCGTGGGAGCATCGAGAAGTACAAGGTAGATTTTTTCTGGGGCTTCTCACAGTTAGAGATCGACTATGAAGAAACCTTTGAACCTATGTGAGTATTCTTCCATATGGACCATCACCTGCTCGGCGTAGATGGGTTGGCACATTCATCGGATGGATGTGAAGACGTGTTCCTCAATAGAGTCATTGAGGAGGAGGTGTGCATAGAGTAGCGTGAAGGTTTGAAATCTTGGCCGGTGGGTCGCATGTGTGCGGGCTCAAAGAGCGGCGTATGGGCTTTAACAAGCACCTCGTGCCCAGGTACACATGGATAGACGGTTATTTCTCGGACTTGAGTTCTGCAGAGTGAGGCGGATCTGAACCTATACTAGATTGTGGTGGAGGGTAAGTTTCGATCATTGTACTTTATGTAGATGATTTGATGCGACGGTGATGAAGGCTGTTGATACACTCATACAAGGTAGATCTTGCCTGAGGAGTTTGAGATGAAGGACTTGGGCCTCCTTCATTATTTCTGCAGGATTGGAAATTTGACGGCGGAAGGATGGACTATTTGTGTCTCAAGGCAAACATGCACAGGGAGATACTTGGAAGTTCAACATGTAAGGCTGCAAGCCTATCGACACTCTTCTTCCTTGTGGTTGGAGGAAAAGGATGCTGCATCGGCTTCGGGAGGTAGTGGATGCCATTGTTTATCGGCAGGTTGGTTGGTTATTTCTTGTATTTGGTCGATACATGACCGGACATATGCTATGATGTTAACCAACTTTCACAAAAGTATGGTTAAGCCTAAAGATCTTTTGGAAGCGGACAAGCATGTATTGAGGTATCTGAGAGGCACATCGAGATGGATTTATGGTCACAGACAGTCGGATGAGGTGAAGGTACATGGCTTCAACGTGCGAGTAGACGGGGAGCCCAAAAAAGATAGAAGAGCACATCTAGAGGATTTTCGGTATCGATTCTTACTGAGTTTTCTTGGTATAGCGGGAAACATAGATCCATGGCACTCGAGTTCGGTGGAGGCCGAGTACATGGCAGCAAGTTTGGCTGCATGTGAGGCTATATGGATGAGGAAGATCCTGGTCGAGTTGTTCGGTCACACTTAGATCCTCTTGTGATATATTGTGATAATCGGAGTTTCATTAAACTCTTAGTTAATCTAGTATTTCATGATGTATCTAAACATATTGACATTCGGTACCATCATATCGAATTGTGTGCAGCGGAAGATCATGTTGCTTTCTTACATTCCTACGGAGGATCGGGATGTAGATATTTTGACGAAGGCGCTCACCGGGAAGCAAATTTGAATACCATGAGCTGGTCAAGGTGGCAGGATAATCCTATCTTGTTGAGAGAGTGTTGAGATTCAACAAGATGATGAGTTTAGTGAAAGAGTAGCCTTCATTAGAAGTACAATTTGGTTATTTTTGGTGCAAAGTCTATTTTTAGACATGTTGATCATATTCTATGAGTTGCGGGATCTTATTTGTGGATGGTTGGTCAAGTTGGAAAGAATAAGATGGACTTCTATTTTTAGACATATTGGCGGAATCTATTTTTAGATTTCCGGTCTAAAAATAGATATGTCGAATATTATTAGCTCTTAATAATATTTGGACTCTAAACATTATCTTATTCTCTTGGAGCACTTCGAGTTAAGTGCACGAGATGTGGCACATGAAATTTGACGAAGGAATTACGCTATTCCTGGGGTTTAACTGGAGCTAATGTATGGATGAATTTAGTCAGAACTCATGTGACGAGTTTGGTGGAGTTGTAGAAGTAGTTGGTGGAGTTGTGTTTCGGTTTAACTCTGTTAGACAGTTGAGTGTATCTAGTCTACTTGATTGATACACTAGTGAGAGTGGTGTGAATTAATTATTAATTAATTCACTAAATATTAACTCATTAAATCAACTAAAAGATACATCAGTTAACTACAGTGCATGGGCCGGTTTCGAGTGGAGACCGGTGGAGAGATAGGTGAAAGGGAAAGATGACTATCAATTGTGACTATAGTGATGCATTTATTGCATCAACACTCAGTGGAGATGCCAATGAGGATTGTGCGGTGAAATCGGTGGATTCAAGTTCATTCAAAGCCATTATTCAGGGATTGTGTAGTAGAGGTAGGCCGGTAGGTGGCGGAGATCGGTGCATGGATTTGCTAGATCGGACCTGATTAGTGTGTAGCAATTGTATTATGCGAGAACGACATGTCTATATTTGTATGAGGATTGTTACATGATCTCTATGACATATATTATATACAAATAGTTGAGTTTTTAAACGGGATTTCAGCAAAATCAACGTGCTAATGTGTGTGAATTTTTATGGTTTCATGTGTGCATTACGGTGAGTTTAATTTCCGCATGTGATGATAAATGGTGGAATAGGTCTGCAATGTGTGTGCATGAAGTTAAAATAGTGTGTGATCGGGAGAATCTTTGGACATATAACACATAGTTTATATAATTT
This sequence comes from Pinus albicaulis, assembly GCA_034641835.2. Classification (NCBI taxonomy): domain Eukaryota; kingdom Viridiplantae; phylum Streptophyta; class Pinopsida; order Pinales; family Pinaceae; genus Pinus; species Pinus albicaulis. Next base: position 1,109,583,519 of record CM076579.1, on the reverse strand, counting down.
CTATAGGAAGCCATGAAAGATAATGAACTCTAATGTCATGACAAGGCTTAGAAGAACACAACGGGGCATAATTACCCATGATTAGGCTCACTAGAAGTTCCAACAACAGATATCTATTTTTTCAGATCTCAAAAGTCTTGGACAAGCATTCCAAGGTGTTTGATACTCCCCAAATGAATCCCACCTATTCATGATCATGATCATTCTATTCATTTGATTCCCGGAAGTTTTCTCCAGCATCGGGCCTTGCAGTCTCTTATGTCCAAAGAAGCGAAATTGAACATATGATTGTAAGAAATGTTAGAAATTTGGTATAATTCAACCTATTCAAAGTTCTTCTCACTCTAGTAGTATTGTTGCAAAAGAAAGATGGATCATGGTGCATGTGCGGATTATAGGGAGCTCAATAAGCACACTATTGAAGATAAATTTCCCATTCTTGTGATTGATGAATTGAATTCGATTACATGGGCAATTTATTTTACCAAAGTTGGATCTTCGTTAAAGGGATATCATCATTAGAATGAGGCGAAAGATATTCCGAAACAACATTTCGAACTCATAGGGGCCATTATGAATTTTTGGTCATGCTTTTGGCCTTACCAATGCACCTTCTACATTTCAAAGGGTTGATTAATTTCCATTTTCAAACCATTCCTTAGAAAATTTGTGCTAGTATTTTTTGATGATATACTAATCTACAACAAGTCTTGAAAGGATCATGTTCTACATGTTGGTGCTCAAACTATTGGAGGAGAAACAATTATATGCAAAACATCAAAATGTTTCTTTTGAGTACAAGAGGTGGAGTGTCCGGGTCATATTGTATTTCATGAGGGTGTTAAGGTAGACCTAGAAAAATCAAAGCCATTAAGGAATGGAAAGTCCCACAAACATAAAGCGATTGCACGAGATTTCTCGGAGTTAACAAGAGTATTGTCACAATTTTGTTAAGAATTATGGGAGAATGCGCTTCTATAACAAAATTATTAAATAAAGAAGCATTTTCATGGACTCATGAAGCAACTAAGGCCTTTGAACATCTTAAAGAGGCAATGTTCCTAGCACCGGTCTTAAGTATGCTAGACTTCACAAAAAACCTTTATTGTGGAATGTGATGCCTCGGGAAATGGAATTGGTGCTATTTTAATGCAGAAAGGAAGACCCATTTATTTTTAAAATTCGTTCAATCAAAGAAGTAAAGTATTTACAAAAGGCTATTTATGAGAAGGAAATTTTGTATACTACATGCACTAAGAAATGGAGACCTTACCTAATGGGAAGAGACTTCAAGGTAAAGCGATCATGATAGTATTAAACACTTTTTGGAACAAAGAAGATATTCGAATAGCAAAAATGGGTCACAAAGATGTTGAGTTACTAGAAAGCTTTGAAATCGTCTACAAAAAAGAGAGCTAAATGTTGTTGCATATGCACTTTCAAGAAAGGATGAAGGGGTGGAAGCATTGATTTGTGCCATTTCAATTATCCAACGAGATTGGATAACCGAAGAAAGGGGTGAATGGAAGAAGGACAAAGGAATGTGGACTCTCATTCACAAGTTAACGTGAATCTAAAGTACATCTAATACATTTAATTGGAAAAATGATTGCTTATGGTATAAATATCACTTATATATTTGCAGAATTCCCAGCTAAAACAAAGATTCTTTTGGAATTACACTTCTCCTTTAGGAGGACACTTTCCGGGATTTTTAAAACTTACCACGGGGTGAAGAATTTTTGGGATGGCCTTAAATATGATATTAAAAATTTTGTGGCAGAATATTTGGTTTTCCAACAAAATAAAGTGGAGAAAGAATTAAGACCTCGGGTCTTCTACAACGCTTATCCATTCCAAGTCAGTTGGGAGGAGATTTCAATGGATTTTATCATACCGTTTACAATCCAGAAGGAAGGATTATCATCATGGTGGTAGTTTATATAATTACCAAGTATGCACACTTTTGTGCATTATCTCATCCATTTAAAGTGAGTATAGTTGCTACGCATTTATGGAAACATTAAAAAGCTACATGGAAACTCGAAGATTATTGTAAATTACAAAGATCCCATTTTACGGGAAATTTTTGGACAAAATTATTTTCTTGTTTGGGTTCTCGGCTAGCTCATAGCTCATCTTATCTTCCTCAATCGATGGTGAAGAAGAGATAGTGAATAAATGTTTGGAAGGATATCTTTGTTGTTTTGTATCTAATAAGCAAGCACAATGGGTCAAGTGGTTCGTCACATGTTTGAATGGTGGTATAACACTTCCTTCCATACTTTACTGACAAAATGACTCCATTTATGGAACTTTATGGAACATCATCCAACATCCATCACATCTTCTTTAAGGGAAAATTATAGGGTTCAAGTAGTGGAGGATCACATCAAAGATCAACAAAGTTCTCGACTCTTAAAGGATAACCTAAATTTGGCACAAAATTGAATGAAACAACAAACATATCGAAGCATTGTAGTGAGAGAAGTTTTGATGTGGGAGAATGGGTATTTTACGGCTACAACCATACAAAAAAATTTCCATCAAGCAAGCTAAGAAGGATAATAAATTATCACCAAAGTACTATGGTCCTTACAAGGTTTTGCAAAGATTGGTACTATGGCATACAAATTAGGCTTCACAGCTATTGTGAGTGCATCCCGATTTTCCATGTTTCATGCTTAAAAAGGTTATTGAGGAAAAACTTCTAGTTCAAATAATATTTCAGAACTTTATGAGGAAGGAAAAACCATGTGGAACTGAAGCGATCACGGAAACAAGAACTCGACAACTGAAATCGATCCAATTTGGAAGTATCTCATCAAATGGAAGAACTTACCCATGAAAGGTCTACATGGGAGGATGAGAATTTTATACGAAGCACCGGCTTCTTTCCAGCATTGAGGACAACACCTTTTTGAAGGAGAGGAGCATGTTAGGTCCTTATATTAATAGTATAGTCCCTTATATTATTGTGTACCCCCAACCCCCATATTGTTATTATTGTGCCCTTAAATTATTTTATTGTTATGGCTAGGATTACATTGTATTTATGGACTACTATATATAAAAGGAGGTTTTTTCATTTGTATCATCCAAGAATTGTTCTTCATGTAATGTATTGGAGGTTTCCCCTCGAAGTGGCTTATTTCTAAGGTGTTGATATATCTTTTCTTCTAATTTTGGAGCCGCTTTCACAAAATTCTTCCTACACATCATCTACCCTAACCTTTTTTTCTTCATTTATTGGATGATTTAAGGCTTGCAAACCCTTAAATTTTTCTTTGATAATAAAACTATCTAATTCTAACCTTATTAATTCCGATAGCTCGGGTCATGTTGTTGAGCTCATTTATTATTCTCTACTTAACTATCTTGATACGCAAGATTAAATAGTTTAGCTAGATCTTTATTCTCTATCTATCGGCATGAAATTTAAAACATGAATAATCAAGATTAAGCTATTTGAATATCATGGATTTATGGAATTTTGTTGAAATTTTGCACACAATCTTATTTTTCAAGTAAAGTAAAGGTAATTGGAATTTGAATTTGCATCACTTCATGATCTATTTTATCTCTTTTTTGTTGGGGCTAATTTTTTATATTATTTTGATCTTTTTCTTTCCAATCCCTTGATTTTTATTTTAGTACTTTGACCCTCTTTATTTATTTTTTAATATGGGAAAACATTTTGCGAAATAAAAAGTTTGTACATATTACAAGACTAATCATAGTCAATTAAAAATTATGAAACCTATTATTGTAGGACCTTAATAGTGGCTCCACATGGGGATGTAATTTCTAATTAAATGTAAAGAACTTTAAGATCAGTAGCCTTTGAAATTTATTTGTACTGCCTTGAAACTATTTCTTTGAGCTCTGATTTATTCATACTTATGATATTTTGTCTTTCCAAGCTTAGGGCCTTCTTTGGGCTTCAATTTTGGAAGAAAGAAATCGATCAATCTATGCTTTGCGATGTTATGTAAAATGAAAAATAAATAAAGTGAACTCTTGTTAATCGGGAATAGTAATGCTTGATGTCCTACCATTGGTTGGTCCACCTAGAAGATCTGATCAATCTAACTCCTTGAAAAGAATGTATTGTTCCATTTGTAACCATAAATGATATAGGGACCTTTCCATAGGAAATAAAATTTACCATCTTTACCTTTATCTTCTCTTTTTGAATCCCATTTAAGAACTTTATCACCTATGTAGAAATCATCTTCCTTTGTTTTCTTGTCAAATATATTTTTAATTTTATGTTGGATAACTTTTGATTTGACATAGACTTCTTCCCTATTTTATTTGCAAGTGTATAGTTTGATTTATCCATCTATGGATATCATTGGGTTCAACTTTGAGATTCTTGAATCATCTTAATCACTTTGGCACTCCCAAAGAGGATGGGAAAACATCATCCATCCTATATACTAGCTGACAGGAGATATTACCAATGGAATTCTTTGTCTTGAGTCTATGCACTTATAGAGGAAATTAACTAAACTTTTGTTCCCGGAGTCTTTATGTTGTCTTCTAATAGTTTCTTGATGATATTAACCATATTTTAATTGAGGATTAAATACCATTACCTTGATGGTAATAGGAAGTGGAATGGCCAAGGCTAATGTGGTATTTTTTTCTGAGAATTTAATCATTTTTCTTAGACTTGAAAGCAAGCGTATCGGTAATGAAATTTTGAGGGCATCCAAATCTAGAAAGTATATTGTTTTCAAGAAATGAGATTATGGCGAGAATCGATTAATATGCAGAAGGAATGGCTTCTATCCATTTGGCGAAATATTACGGCCATTTGTCAAATCCATTTGTGTTGGGAGTTTGAGTAGGGTGGAGTGAATTTCACCAATGAAGTCTAAACCCCATTCTTTGAAAATGGAATTTACGTAGCGAACGGAGTTTGAGGGGTAAAGGTAATAGTTTTCTTCCTTCAAAAGATCCGGTATTTGTCCTGTAAGTGCATACTTCTTACATCGCAAGAGTGGGTGATGGCTTAGCCCTCAAGATTTTATCGGCGGTTGATTTCCGGTAAAGATGTCCTCCACAGTCACACCTGCAAACTCTTCCATAACTTTATTAGCTTCATATTTTAGTAAGCAAATTCAATAAAATTCAACCATGATATTTCCAAAATAGAGCATTATCTATGATACAAAATTTCATTGCCTTTAACTTTAAAATCTAGCTGGAATCTTGACAATCAGGAGGAGCTTTTAATTTGGTAAAATATGATATCTGCATACCAAGGTGCATCTATAAAAGATTCAATGATTTTTGGAGTCTCCATATCTTCTTGATCATCTAATTGAGCAATAGAATTTTATATCTAAAATGGGGTGATTCGATTGACTATGACTTTGGCTAAACCTTGGCCTTTAATGAGTTTCGTGGGCTTAATTTCAATGTCATACTCTCAAAATTGTGGTAATCCATTTGCCTCTTTTACCATTAGGCCCATTCTCAGTCCTTAATTTCATTTACTAGTGAATTTGGGACATATGCAATAATGTGTGAATATAAGATATACACTCTAAAGTATTTAATAACCTTTACTAAAGCAAGTGCTTGTTTTCCATTATGTTGTACTTTAGTTGGGCATCTCTTAGAGGATTTGTTAAAAAAGCAATGGGATGTTCATAACCACGATCATTCTTTTGTAGTAAAGCTGCAACAATGGTATGTTCGAAAGAAAAATAAAAAATAATAAAATATTTTTTGAAATCGGGACTTATTAGGACGGGTGTTTGCAGCAGAGGCTTGTTTGATTGATTCAAAGTTTTTGGCCTCTACTATCCATTTAAGTGCTAAGTATTTATTTAACATGTTATTTAGTTCTCTAATTATTTACTTCAAATTTGAAATGAATATTAAAGGAAATTGGTTACCTAAGAAAGTTTGCAATTCCTTGATGTTTCTAGGATGACTTATGTTAGAAAAGGCCTCTATTCTAGCCGGGTCATATCCTAATTCCCTCTTTTGAGATTATGTCTAATAGTTTACCTTATTCAAGTCTAAGAAAGTCTTTTTTGGGATTTAATAAAATACCAAATTTTTTGCATTCTAAAACACTTGTCTCGAATGATCTAGATGTTCATTGTCGGTTTGAAAATGCAATTATGTCATCTAGATAAATGACAAGAAATCATGAATTTATTTGGAAAAAGCTATGTCTAACGAAGCTCTGCGGAATGTAGCTCTTGCATTCATTAATCAAAAGGCATTTTTCAAATACTTGAAAGTACCCCATGGAGTAGTAAATGTTGTCTTTGGTTGGTCTTATGGCTGAAATAAGATTTTATTATACCCGAATCCATTAAGTAATGAAATCTGGATGATCCTACCATCCTACGTAAAATATGATCCATTTTGAAGGAGGGGATAATTATCTTATAAAAGGACACCTTGTTTAAGTTCTTGAAATCAAAACAAAGTTTGATTTCTCCTGTTTTATTCCTGAGTGGAATTAGTTTGAAACAGAATCATAATATCGTGCGATGATGCGTAGCTACATACATCGTCTTCACCTCTTTTTCAATTAAAGACATAAAAACTAGATTAATTCTCTAAGCTTATATTTAAATGGTTTCGATCTTCTTTGATAGGTATTTTGTGTTGAATGATGCTAGAGTCATAGAAATTTAAGGTCTTCATAACTCCATAAAACACATCTTGAAATTCCTTAAACAAAGCTATGTATTTCGATTTTTCATCTTGAGGTAATGCTTTGAAGGTTGTTCAGATGGTTTGAACTGTACATGACACATTATTCTATAATCTTAATGGACACATATAGTTTCCTTAACAACATTTGAATCAAAAGATCTTCTAAATAGACTAATCACAGAAAAATTTTTATTCTTAGATTTTAAATCTTTGATAATCATTTTTTATTTCTTCTTTACAATTTATCTGGCCTCTCTTAGAATTGAACTTAGTAGGTTCAAATCTAAATTATTTATATATCTCCATATCTAGTTTCATCTCTTCTTCAATCTATCTATATTGCAATTCAGATCTTCTCATTCATAAGTGAGTAGATTTAGTATCTTTGTATAAAATATACTCTTTAAGTTTTCTGGTATATTTTGTCATCTTCTTTCAACTGTATATTGATGATTCTTGTAAAGATGATTAACAGATACTAGAAAAGTAATGACATGTACACTGTTCTTTCTAGGATACAATAGAATCAATTTCAAACAACTATTTATCAAGATGCAGAAACATTTCTTTATTGAAAGGCCAATATAGGATTATACATAATATTCTCCTCTATTTTTTTTAGATAAAGTTAGAATCTTCTTTGATAGAAAATCTAAATACCTCTAATTCTAACAATCATGTCTTAGTCAAACTAACCTTTGCTCTTGTTTATACATTAGTTTAATCTTAAAGGCATGACTCACTGAATGATTGTTTTCATATTATGAATCAAATCTTCCTCCAACTCTAAGTTTTTCACTAGTATCAAGTCTAGAGAATATACATTGATTATGAAATACTATTTATCACATCTAGCTTCTTCTTTTATTTCAATGTATTTTTATCATACTAAATTTGAATTACATAAAATGAAGAATCATATCAAGTATACAGTAAATGGGATAATTCTGTGGTTGTTACGTACTATTGACCATGTACTTAGAGTTTCTTTGTTAAGATTTTTAGGTTGATGAAACACTAAAATTGGCATAAGACATGTATAATTGTAGAGATCCTTAGAGTTTTCTCCCCATGGCGAAAATAACATTCCATACTTTGGAGGATATTAGCTACTACAATATTCATGACTACACTTTTCCCTAGGTATTTGACTAAAGTGACACATAAATATTTTATTAAACCAAGAAATTTCACTTTGCTAGAGTCAAGAGAAAATATCTTATATAGTTTAGTGACATCTAAATTCCAAAGTTTCCATAATGGATTTTGGCATTAAATTGTGGATCTTTCCAGGAATCTAGCATAACATTGTATAAAACTTGATCATGAATACTCAACTTAATGTAGAATAGAACACCACCTTCTTGATGTTTTCCATTTACCCACTCACAGGCAAAAACTAGTTCTAGTTTATCATCATTTAGATTTACAGAGTCTTCTCCTTCATTGATGTTCAACGTTCAGGTGATACGTGATTTGTATAAATCATGTTTTACCAATTCTATTAAAGGAATTGGCCTTTTTGGATTTAAAAATTTCGGTTTGGATGTTAAATGGTGCTTGTGTTTTTTCTAGCTTGAATGATTTCTTCTTTAGTAACTATAGTTTGAGTGTTTTTCTCTTTTTTTTGCTAATTTTTTTAATGTTTTTGTTTCCTTTGTTTTACTATTTTGAATTTTCTTTTATGGGACGGTTGAGTAGCAGTGGTAGTTTTAGTAGCTTTTGAAGTTTTAGCGATTGTTTTCGGAGCAGGTTGATTTTTGATCATCGAGAGAAAATGTTGTTGGATCATCTAAATTTTATTAGAAGGTGTATTTTAGCGAGGGAATGATGTTTAAGCGACGATAAATTTTTGAGGATCAATTTGGTGTTTGAACAATTATCGTAATGTCAACAATTTTAGAGTTTGGGTGCAATTTTTGGACTAGAATTTTCTGATTAGGACTTGGATTTTCTTTGAGTTTCCCTAGAGGAGAATGTGTAGTAATTTGGTTGTAGGAGCTTCTACTACTTTCTTGGTCTGATTTTGAGGCAGTTTCACGTCTGAGCTTCTACATTTTCTTACTCCTAAGGTTATATTGCTTGTGAACTTCATTAATGGAAAATTCATAACCTTACTTATAATCAGACTCTCCATATTCCTATGCTTTATGCTTGTTGTAGCTCATATAATTATTGTTCTTCTCATATAAGAAAAATAGTATTATCATCATTGATTCACATTAAGTTAATTTGAATGTCTTCATCTTCTTCATTTTGGTGAGAAATTTCATCATAGTTCTCTTGGGAAAGGTGGTCTTATTTGATTTGTCGAGTCTTGATTCTCTAGATTTACTTGTGTTGGTATTATTTCTAAAGTTGGGATTTCTTATTTGAGGACCTTGTTGTTGATTATCCCACATTGGTTTCCTTTCCATACTTTCTAATATATCACATCATTTTTTCCACAGCTTTGATAACTATCTATTTTACTATCGATGTAGATGTTTCCTCCTTTATTGTTACCATTCTTTCATTTCTCATTTTGGCTCTCTTAGCTAACAAATTTTCTTCTACACTAATTGCATTTCTATGCATTTGTTCTAGTGTTTAAGGGTTTCTTTCCCTCAATTGGTATGACATATCCATATCAAAGCCATTAGGAAATTTGAGTAAAGCTAGATCTGTTGGGGGTTAAAGTTTTGGACTAGCATTATAGATATTGTTGAATCTAGTACAATAGTCTTAGCTGACTTATTAGGTGCTCTTTTTATGTGTTCATATTGGAAAAAAATTGTAAAGTATTATTTTTCTTATCTATTGATAGTGTCTAATGGAAAGCTTCTAAATCATCAATATGATTGGCGAGGTAAAGCTTTAAACCAATTCCTTACTTCTCTAGCTAAAGTTTGGGCAAACATTCTCATTTAGACATTAGCAACACCGTCAATTTCATGCAATTCAAAGTAATAATTCATTTTGTTAACATGTTGTTGTGTAGTCTATTGAATAGTTCCATCAAATTGAGGATTTTTCTTTGGTAATCTTGGGGCATAGCATGTAATTGAGCTGGTAGGACCAATGAGGCATAGCTTGTCAGCCATGGAAAATATTCTAGCTTGGATGAGGAGGTAAATTTGTAGGGTGCTTGGTGATGAGGTTGATGTATTTGTAGATGAGCTTGGGATACTAAGATATACTTGGAAATGGTTGAAATTCTTGAAAATATAGAAACAGTGCTAGAAGGTGAGCTTGAATTATTTGGAGATGGAAATAAAAATATAGGTTGAAGAGGAAGCTTAGGGATGAAGGATTAGTAGAATGAGGTGTAGTGGAAATAATAGATGAAGTGGTACTAAATAAATTTGAATTTATAGATTATGAATGAATGGTAGAAGGCTTAGGGGTATACGCGAGATAAAGTAGTCAATTCAACAGAATGTTGGAAATATGCTTCATCAATTTCCTTAATCAGAGAGTTGTAGTTAAAACAGTTTTATCATAAGGTTCTAGAGCTTTTGATCTAAATCAAATTAGAGAAGCTTGATCTGCCTCCTTTTAGTTTCAATAAATGACTAGCTCAGATCTATTACACTATCATAGATGGAAATTTCTAATTTAGTTCTAAACAAATATTGCTCCAAAGCTAAATCCAAATTCAATGTCTTGTAAGCTTGATAATTTTTGTGAAAATTTGGAGTTGATTAATGAGACTTTTACTTCCTAAACTTTCTATTTTTTTGTTTTTCTTTAAAATTACGTCGCGATTCTACTATTACGGTAGGTTGGATCAGAATGAGATAGTATATTAGGTTCTTAGGAGGCCAAAATTTTAGTTTTTATGAAAAGTTTACTTACAACCCTTAAAACAACCACCAGGTGAAAAGATAATTAAAAGTATTTCTTTAGGGTTTATTTTAAACACTAAAAGTTGATTTTAATATGGTGTGAGTATGTTATCACTCCAGCGTATTCTTAGGGTTGTAAATCTTTTCGTTTAAAGAATATTAGAGGTAACCACAAACCTACTTTTAAGCTTTAGGATCTAGCCTTCCTAGTAACAGAGGAGTTCTCTCTATATGGTTATCGTTGTTTTTTAGTTGATTTTAGGCTAGTTATGTAAAATTACTTGGGTTTTTATTTTGGTTTGGTTTTCGTGGTGGAATCCTTGATGATTGAGATGGATAGATGTGGAATTCACATTTTACATTGGGCTAATGGGATATTATTATCAAGAAAAATAAGCGAGTAAAGGTTCTAAAGGGAAGTTGTCATAGAGAAATATAATTGAGCTAATTGAATGTTAAGGTTTGGATGATGAAATGGTTTCAATCGGGATGAGAGAGAAATTAAAATTTTCTCGAGGATTTGGATAATGAAATGACATAGGTCAAGCAAAACTAGAAATTAAGAATTCCTAAATACAGGATATTAATGAAAACCATAAAATGACATAAAAATTCAAGACAAAGTGTTTTAAACAAATTATGAAATAATATTCCTATTATACATTTAGATTTAGAAAACATGCAGAGTATGTGAAAACTTGAGATAATAACAAAGAATAATTAGAGAGCACTTCAACCCCAGTGGCCCAACACATGAATCTTGTAATATAATTCCTTTGTGCTCCAATCAGTCTGTGACTTGAAAATGGTACTGCTTGGATTGAATCGGTATACGTAGATTTTTTCAATCCACAATCCACACACAATACTTCAAATTGTGAAGTATTTATACAAAAATGTAATAAAAAATATCCTAAAATGTCTTAGGAATTATTCAACGAAAAATAAATATCTTCATGCAAGAAGATAAAGACAACTATGTAACTAATGCAAAGCTACTTCTTTTTATTGATTTTGTTGTTTGATGTCTTTGATCTTTTGTTGATTTGTCTCTAATTGTTGCTCAACGAAAATTTGCTTAGTTTTAGTGTTCTTTACCGGCTATATTTCACTATGCTTTTTCATCTCTATTTTTACTTTAACCATCTCTTTCATCGATACTCTTTAAATCTGATACTCTTTGACCTTTAATTGCCTGTTTACTTTCTTTACAACAAATCAGTCAAATTCTCCCAATCTTAAAATTTGGTAACTTGATCTTTACCATTCTTGAATATCTCATTAATACTCTAGTATACTTTAAAAGTATGCTTGTTTATGAATAAATTTTACCTCATTTTATGCATTAAAATAGGTTCTCAAAGCTTTTTTGTAAAGTACTTTCCCTATTGGAATTCCTTGCATGGATGAGTTGTGGCTTGTTCCATTTCCACTTCTCGATTTTCTTATCATAATCCTCTTGTTTCATCAATTTTTCATTAATAAGCTGGAGGATTTGGAGGTAACTTTCTGCCTCGAAATATCCAAACTTCATCGTAGATCTAGTTATGCCAAGTTCCATGTTAAAATTTTTCTTGAGTTGAACCATCAATTTTCTCTTAGAAGTCACCTTCCTAAATTCTAGGATTGTTTTTGTCACGTCGCAATCAATCTATTCTAATTATTGCTTATTCTTGAATTAAGAAAATTAATGGAGTCAATGTGTCGAAAACATAGCGAGTGTTGAGTTCTAAAAGGAAGTGTTCACGGGGAAAGATAATTGGTAGGATTGAATCTTTTAATTTGGATGATGCGTAGTTTCATTCCGGGATGAAGAGCAATTAAATTCTCAAATCCGGATAATGAAATGAGAAGTGACTCCAATCAAAACTAGGGAGAAATTAAGAATTCACTCATTTGGATATCGAGTAGAAAACATAAAAATTACATAATAGTTCAAGACATAGTGTTTTTTTAAACAAATTATGAAATAATATTCCTATTATACATTTAGATTTAGAAAACATGAAAGTATGTGAAAACTTCGAGATAATAACAAAGAAAAATTGACAATACTTCACTGAAGTATATTTAAAAAATGATCTTGTAATATAATGCCTTTATTTCTCAATCCGGTCTAGCACGACTGAAAATAGTACAAAGAACCCTTTGTATATTAGTACATCTATAGAAATGTTTAGAAATCCACTACAATCCACACACAATACTTAGTGTGAAGTATTTATACAAAAATGTAATACAAAATATCCTAAAATATCCTAAGAATTATTCAGTAAGTAATGTCTTCATGCAGAAGATGAGAAAACTATCTAGCTAATGCAAGTTGTCTATTTTTATTGATTTTGTTGTTTGCTATCTTTGATCTTTTGCTAATTTGTCTGAATGTTTCTCAACAAAGGCATTGTTTAGGGATTTTTCCTTACCACGGATGTATTTCACTGTGCTTTTTCATCTCTATTTTGACTTTAACCATCTGAATTTCATCAATACTCTTTAAGCCTCGATACCCTTTTGACCCATTATTTATAACTTTACCTTCTCTTTTACAATAAATCGAGTTAACTTCTCCCAATCTTCGCATTTGGTAACTTGATCTTTACCATTCTTGAATATCTCGTCAAACTCTGTATACTTTGTAAAAGTAGGCTTGTTTATGAAAATTTTTTTTTTTACCTCATGTTGTAAGTAAAAGGAGTTCTCAAAAATCTTTGTCGAGTACCTTTCCATGTTGGAATTCCTTGCATGGATGAGTTATTGGCTTTTTCCTTTGCCACTTATCTGATTTTATTATCATAATTACTCTTGTTTGATCAATCTATCATTAATAACAAAGGATTTGGAAGGTTTCTACCTCAAAATATCAAACTTCATCATGAATCTAGATATGCCAAGCTCCATGTTCTAACATTTTTCTTCCAAGTTGAACCATTAAGTTTCTCTTAGCAATCACCTTCCTAATTTATAGGATTGTTTCAATCCTGCCACAAATCCAATATCTTCTAATTCTTGTTTATTCTTGGAATTAAGTAAACTATTGTTCATTGGCCTCTTATGGCTTCTTACCAAGATTTCTTCCTTGATTTTATAGATGGCTTCATTTCTTTGATTTGATTATATCTTTACTTGCTCATAAATAGCTTTGAATGTATGGCCAAATATCATTGACGAGATTCAATGATATTGGCTATGTCTTGTTTGGCTTGTGAAAATTGGTTCTTTTCGGTGTTAACTCTTTGTCTAACTTAAGGTATCATTCAATACGTTTGTTTTACGTATTTCATTCTTGTGCATGATGCTACTAGTTTCTTCTCATCCTCTAAATTTTAGGCGATTTCTTTAAATACATTTATTTCATTTGTGTGGATGGACATTTCTTAAATTGCTTTAACTAGTTTCTTGCTTCATTACTAGGCCGTCTTTCTTGTTGTAGATGACTCTATTGCTGAAGTAGTTGTTGATGTAACGGGGAGTAATGTATTTATTAGGTATTTGGAGCCAATGGTCTTGCTAAGGTAGAAGGAACAAGCTTGTAGTGAGCGTAGGAATACCGATTGATAGGGATTTATTTTGAAATTTGGCCTTTTTCTCTGTACTAACTTGTCCATCTCATTTTCCATTTTCTTTTAGTTGGGAAGTTCTTGAAGAATGAGGTTCATCATCTCATCTTTTGACTTGTATCTGTAATAATTCTTTTGGCACAATGGATGTTGATTAGGAGGAGATTTGAGCTATTTCCTTTAATGCGGCAATGCATTCTTTTTCTTTATGAGGTTCTTCTACGGCTTTGACATTCTTTGGATCATATCCTACTTCAATAACCAAATCTTCCGGTGATTTAATTCTGTTATTTTTTAGCTTGTGAGGATGCTTTTCTAGCTTTAGGCCGACCTATGATGTTTTCAAGAGTATTTTGCGGCTTATGTACACTCATGGATTTATTAGTCACGGTAGAATATAGCATTTCCCCGGCTTGCTTGTGAAATTCTCAGTATTTAGGATGAAGATAGTTTTCTTGAAATTCATATGTCGTATTTTTATAATCTACTAATGACTTAGGATGCTTCATTGTTGGCTGTAGGAAGGTCATCTGCATCTTCCCTAGTCTTGTAGTAAATGTAGAAAGCAATTTGATTTGGTCACTACGTGGCTTGCTTCTAGTATTGGGTATATGTATCGGCCCTTTAATGCCTCATTCCTTATCTTGATCTCTTTATACTTTGCATGATATCCTGCTCTTTTTCTAGTAGTTTGCGGATGAAGACACTTCAAAGAAACTGTCTTTATACATTTGAATAATATGAGTGTTAGATGTTGAAGAATTTGGTGAGTTTCTTGTGAAATTCTTGGAGGAGAATTACCTTTGATCAACGTATACGTATCAACGATCTCAATAGTTTCCACTTGTTTGGGCTTCTTCCTATACATTAGTTTAAATTTAGTTTCGGTGGTAGTTTCGAATTGTGAGCATGATCCTTCTTCTTTGACTTTTTAGAGTTCCTATCATGTGGGGCTAGAGTCACCAAAATGGAACCGATTATCACCTTGCTTCTCTTTGCCTCTTTTAAAATGTTCTCCAACCATTGAGGCTTGATTGGAGTATTTCTCAATGTCTAGCTTTGATTCATGTACATAAGGAGTTAATTTACATTTGAAACTTAACTTTCTTATAACTCTTAAGGAGGATCATAATACCATTGAAAAATTTGAACAAAACAGGTCACGCAAATATCTTTATGCTTTTTGACACCACTTCTATTGTTGCAAATAAAAGGAACAACTTTGATTCTTTATCTTAAAATGTGTCTTATTTTTGGCTAAAAATATTTTAATTCATCAAATTGAATCTGCTTCATATATTCAAGTGCAAATAACCTCAATGGGAGGTATTTTGGCGGCTATGTGAAGGATGAGATCCATATACCTAAATCTCTGTGTGGTTCGATTAAGGTACCAATATCCTATCTGTGTTCCAATAAGCACTCAAGACCTTTTTAATCTCATCGTGACTCTTGTTAATCTTGCTATTTAGCATGTTGAAAATAGGATGTACGAGTACGATAGGTATGTGTATGTGAACTCTATGGAGTCCTTCTTTATGAAGTCAAAGATAAGCGTATTTGAGGGTTACCTTCAACACTCTGATTTCTAAAGGTTAATTTTAAAGCTTTGGTGGAAGTATACAAACATGTGAAATATAATAGATGAATACTTAAAGACACCTTCTTGAGGCATTTTAACAAGCTATTCATGGATTGTATCGGCAAGGTAATGAGAAAAATTGAATATGGTAGCGGGAGAGGTAGAGCGGGGGTGAAAATAGAAAGGAGACCTAAAGTGAAGAATCAACATGCTCATCGGTGAAATAACCTAAAATATAAGAAAACATTGAGATGATATGCCATGTTCTTTCGGGAAAACATAGCTATTTGGATACGGAGGGTTGGTCTTGGGAGTTTATACTAATTAAGGAATGAATGTTTGGAATGCTCTGGAACCTCTTAGGGAATTCCGGCAGATATAATGCGGTGAGGATCTCAATGGATGGTGGGGGTTTCATTAGGCCTAGGATGGATTTGCGGCCTTTATCGATTTATTTATTCGAGGGCAGCCAATGGTGAACAGATTTATTTTCTAGGGGTTACAATGGCTCTTTGATCGGGCACATATAATTTTTTTGACAAATTCTAATAACCTCTTGACCTTGGAAGGTGTGGGACAATTTACTTGGGAAATTGGACTCCCAAAGGAAAACATCATCGTGTTGATCGGCGGTTGGCCATTGATGTCAACCCAAGAGCAACAGGGCTAGCCCAATATTGCATGGGTACATTCTCTGAAATTAATATCAATGCAGGTCAATAATGCTTTGATGGTTTCTACTTGTCGAGATGTTTGGATTGATATATATGGAACACCATGTAATTCTTCCTTTGTTTGAGAGATATTCATGTTTGAAGTTTGCACCCACGATTAGTGGGATAAAACCCCATGGGGTTGGAATAGGTCATTGAAAAAGTCATAATTAATATTTTTAACAAATCCCTCCCGCATTCACTTGTTGAAGCCCCTCTCAGCAGCATTAATATAAATTTTACAGTCCTCATTTCCTCCTTTTGCAAGGGATTCAACCATCTAAAATGAGTCATCGTGGTATTTTCTCTCTAAATTTTTCTACGAAGTTTTAGAAGCTAAAATTTTATGAGGTGAAGAGGAAAAAATCTTGATGAAGTTGCGGTAAAAGTTTTAGATAAATATGCACAATATTTTGGAGTATGATCTTGTCTAAGTCGGGGTTTTTTGCGGGCTTGAAATTCATCTCAAAGTGACCTTGGTAAAATCGTCATAACTCTCTCTCCCCGAGAATCGGGTTGTAATTCTATAAAAAGTGGCACATAGTGCACAATGCATTACCTTTTGTTCTATCAATTTCACGAAGCCAAAGGAAGAAAACGATTGACACATGGCATGTACAAGTGTGCACTCTTCTGAAAAAATACATAGTTAAGGGCATTGCGAGAGATTGGGTATAACTCTCTATTAGAAGAATCCAAATAGGGTCAAACCTGTGGAATTGGAAAGATGACTTAGAGAACTACTACAATACCAAAATCGGATATTGAGGATTTGCAATAACAAAGATACACGATTCAATATCGAGCTCCTAGAGAGCAAGAAAAAGCTAGATCATGAGTTGTCAAGGGTTGCAAGGACCCGGACTTTCTACGGAAAAAAAGCAAAGAAAGGTGTAGAAGGGTAGCATGAAAGAGCGAGAAACCAAGGTGCATAACGGTAACAAGATGTTCATCGTATGAAGTCTTCAAATGGGCGACACGCCCACAATCATTGCTAAGGTATCATTGTACTTAGTCATTGTAAATACATTATTGTACATTGTATTATTGAGTGTCTATGCAGAGTTTGAAGGAAGTGTTAGCGGTCTAGGATCATCATTACATGGTTGTGTCAAAATTTGGGTTATGGTCTAGTATATCTTCTTCTTGCATCATTCTATATCATTTTAAAGTGGATCATTTTCCCTAGTACGGGGAGTCCATTATCCTTTTATTCTTCTAAGGTGAGTGAGATTGGTGCTAGGGTGAGTTGTAGCTCATTGGGTGTTGGGGCATCCATTCGGTTAATTTCTTGAAGAATCTCGGGCATTGGAGCATCCATCGGTGGGAGGCTGGAGAAGAATGATTTTCTAGATTCTAGGAAGTTGGAAATTTATTTTCGGTTGGAGTTGAATATTAAAGAATTATTAGAAAAACATTAGGAAGTTTTGTCCCGGAGTAGGTTTCAACCTTAAAAGCATTGCATTTGTGTTCCTCTTGTTTGCTATTATCATTGTACAAACCTTGATAGTGAAGATGTATGCTCTAATTGAAAGCAATATTGATTCACCCCCCCTTAGTATTTCCAACAATTGGTATCGAGACTTGGTTCAGCTTCAATAGCGATTACTTGGTGGAAGGAGGTCATGGAACATACCAAGTATGAATAATACCTCTATTCAATGAAAATAATTATGCACTTTGGAAAGGAAAGATAGGAGGTCTATCTCTTAGCGCAAGGTTATGAAGTATGGGACACTATTCAAATGGATTTACATCAACCGCGAATGAACAAGGTAAGAAGAATTTGGTAAATTATGAAAAAGAAAGGATATTATTATCGTGGACACAAATGCTTATCATAGGGTGTTGGGTTGTAAAGCGCAAAAATGTATGGGACAAGCAGGGATATATATGCCGAGGTGATTCAAATGTCAAAGAAGCAAAGATTCAAATCTGTAGAGAAAAATTTGAGCAACTCGGAATGAAAGAAGATTGCAACATTAAAAATTCCAATACGTTGATGAAATGCTTGATACTCTGGAAGGATTGGGAGAGCTAGTTGACGAAGACTATTATGAATATTTATAACGTTATCGGGGAAGTGCAACCCAAAGGTATCGGTCTTAGAATCTGATGCAAATGTTTGGACAAACTTCGGCAAAGAGGAATTACATGGAGTTCTCATAGCATATGAAATGAGACTTGAACAAGAAGAGATTACTTCACATCTAGAAGCTGCGTTTGTTGCATCTAAGAAAACCAATAAGGATAAACAACCTTCAATTGAAAAAGACATGCACCTACAAGTGTGAAGAAAATGGAGATGATGATGAAGAGGTCTTTCGGATGAAGAATATGCTTACTTCACGTGAAAACTAAAAATTGGTAAGGGAAAATTCAAAGGTAAACTTTACATTATGTTTCGGTTGTAATGAGGTTAGAATTTTGCGACAAAATGTCCCAAAAAGAAGTAATGGAAACTCAAAAGGAAAGAAAGGATTTAAGAAATTCAACGAGGCAAGGATCAAAGAAATTTCTCTTTAAAGAAGATGGCTCATCATCCGATGAAGACAATGATAGTGAAGAAGAAGCCAATAGAGTATTTTTTATGGCCAAACACAATAAACCCAAGCACAATAAACAGAGGTATCAAACATTGAAGAAGGATGGACCATAGAGGTACAGGAAGAAATCAAGCTTATAAAGAATCTCAAGGTAGAAGATGTTTGTTCCAAAACTCTTGAAGAACAAGTTCAGAGTCTCAAAATTGAAGTTGAAAAAGACAAATGCATTGAAGAGTCACTTCCAAAAGAAGTTGGAAGAAAGAAACCAAGAAAGGGAAGAATTAGAAACCAAAGTAGTCTTTCTACGTAGAGAGTGAAGAAAGGAAAAACTGTCAAACTATACCCAACAACTCAAGGGAATTGGAAGAACTCATCAGCAATCAAGAATCTTACAACGAAAAAACTAGCATTAGTTACAAAGAAGAAGAAGCGAGGACCTTCTACAACCAAAATACAATGAACCTATGAGATCGGCCATACATATGAAGCATTGACTGGATAGATTCCATAAAATAGCCTTGGAAAACAGATTCCTCGATAAAGAAACTTCGATCCGAGTACCAACATATTTTTTATGGCTATCACATTATTCATGTAGGTAAATTTGAGTGTAAAACATAATACAGATATTATACATCATCTGGACGAATACAATTCAGGATATCTGCTAAAATATAGACCTCCGAGTGCGAGTGAAACATCAACTGAAAATTTAAGAAATAATATTAGATCTTACAAATGTCAAAACTTTGGACACATAACCAAGACTACGAGACTTGAAAAATCCTCAAAGAATCTTTGAAGCCACGAAACGAACGAACATGGAAGAGAAGAATGATAATTGTGCTCTCACTTTCAAGGCTCAAAGAACAAAGATGTGTGGTATGTTGATAGCGGTTGCTCAGTACATGTTGGAGGCAGAAATAGAATTTGTATCTCTGAAAGAAGAAGGATGGAACCATGTCCTTCGAAAATGATGGATCTTCAAATGTTATAGGATCGAATGCTGTCCTCTCGGAAGCAAAGATGCTCTAGCGAAGAATGTTCTATTGGTTGAAAAAATGAATCACAATCTTCTCGTGCTGGACAAATGTGATCAAGGACACACAATACTATTCAAATCCACGAAATGTGAAATTAGGAAAGGCGTGTATGGTGAAATTGTGGCTACAATAATTGACTTAAACGATATATATGTTATGGATGAAACAACTAAAGCATGTCTAATAGCTAAAGAGGATGATATAATATTGAGTATCGATGATGATCAAATAAGAAGAAGTTTGCTACAAAGGTGCAAAGTGATTTCGAGATGTCTCTACTTGGTGATCGACATAATTCTTAGGGCTTCAAATATCTCGGCAAAGAAAGGAATATTTATATGTCAAGCCAAGTACATCAAGGAAATGCTCAAGAAATTTAAAATGGAAGATTGCGGACCCATCCTTACTCCAATGATAGCAGTTTCAAATTGAACGCAAACCTGACTCATCTAAGGATGTGGATCCAAGGTTGTAGATCTATGATTAGTAGTCTTCTATATGTAACAACCTCTCGACAGGATGACACCTCAGAAAACGAGTTGGACAAGTAGCAAGATTCCAAAGCGGCGCAAAGAATCACATATTAAATATTAAATCTGACATTGATCATCTTAGCGAGCTTAGGTTCTCCAGAGTTCTCATTAGATTTTCCTTTTCGGAATATCGAGGTGGAGTGGAAGTAGATTATAAGTTTGCGGGATGGTTGTGTGTGAGTGGAAGTGTGTGAGGTCCGCGGGATGGTTGTGTTTAGGGAGAATTACCTTTTCCATTGATGTCAAAGGGGGGGAGAGAATGTCTTAGGAAAGAGTGTCATGATCGCCGGGGGAGTACTTGTGTTGCCATCGAAGTCCAAGGGGATATTGTTGATCTTGATTGTCATTGATGTCAACCCAAACAACACTAGGGTTAGCCCAATATTTCATGGGAATTTTTGACCTACAAAATTAATATAACCACGTTAAATAAATTCTTTTGATGGTTTCTACTTTCGAGATGTTTCCGTTGATATATGGCACACCATGTAATTCTCACGGTTTGAGAGATATTCATGTTTGAAGTTTGTACTGATTAGTGGGCTAAAACCCCATGGGGTTGGGGCATGGGTCATTATAAAGTCATAATTAATATTCTTTAAGCTCATAAAATCCCTCCATGTTCACTTGTTGAAGCCCCTCTAATAAGCATTTATATAAATTGTGATGCTCATTTCCTCCTTATGCGAGGATTAAATATCTGAAACGGGTCATCGTGGAATTTTCGTTCTAACTTTTTTTCTGAAAGGCTCGAGAAGCTGAAATTTTATGAGTGGCAATCTGTGAAAGGCTATGATAAAAATTTTAGATCAAGATGCACAAATTTTTTGGAGATATGATCTGTGGAAATCGGGAGTTTTACGAGCTTCTGAGGTATCTCAAAGAAGTGACCTTGGTAGATTGTCATAACTCTCTCTTTGAGTATAAGGATTGGAATTACGTAAAAAGTGGTAGATGCGCATAGTTTGTAACTTTCTGCTATCAGACTGCAGGAGCCAAAGGAAGAAACGGTGACACGTGGCATGCCATACAAGTACGCTCTCTTTTGAAACGATCCATAATTAGGCCATTGTGAGGTGGGTATTAATCTCTCTTGAAGAATCCAAATAGGGTGGGACCTATATGGAATTGGAAAGATGACTCGAGAGAAGCTGCAGAATCAAAAATCGGATATTGGTAGTCCTTGATAACGGAGATACACTAGGTGTGAGCTCAAAGGCAAGAAAAGCTAGATCATGTGTTGTGAGGTTGCGAGGACTAGACTTTCTCTGACTGACAAAGAAAAGCAAGATGCGGCGAGGTAGCATGACAAGAGTAGCATCCGAGTGCATAACAACAACAAGATGTTCATCATGAAGTATTCAAGTAAGAGCGTACTTGCCATCTGATCATTGTAAAGGTATCATTGTACTTAGTCATTGTAAATACATTATTGTACAACTTGTACTAGTGTCTATCTGCCAAGGAGTTGAGAGAAGTGTTGGAGGTCTAGGACGATCATTACGTGATTTATGTCAAAGTTGGGGTTATGGTCTAGTATATCTTCTTCTTATTTTGCATCATTCTATATCATTGTAAAGTGGATCATTTTCCTAGTACGGGAGTCCATTCTCCTTTTATTCTTCTATAGGGTGGTAGGGTGGTGCTAAGATTGAGTTGTAGCTCATTGGGTGTCGGGGCATCCATTCATTTGACTATCTTGTAGAATATCCGGCATTGGAGCACCCATCTAGTGGGAAGTTTAGAGAAGAATTATTTTTCTAGATTCTAGGAAGTTGGAGTTTTATTTTCGAGTTGGAGTTGAATATTAAGAATTATTAAGCACTAGGTGGTTTGTCTAGGAGTGGAGTTTCCACCTTAAAAAATACGTGCATGTGTGTTCCTCTTGTTTTCCGATATCATTGTACGAACGCGATAATAATTAAAGATTAACTAATGCTCTAATTGAAAGGAATACGATTCACCCTCCCCCTCTCTTTAATTTCCAAAAATCGAAACTTGGTCAATTGACTTATCATGGCTCCAACAATGGAGCTCAAGGAGGTCGCTTCAGTGGCTTGGGTTAGTAATTTTTTAAAATATATATCTTCTAAGGGAGTGTGTTATACATCCACAATTGGAAGTTGTAGGGGATTTATTGTTACAATGCCTTGAAATACATTGTTTGTTTTATTCAATTAGTTTACTATTTTAGCTTAGAAAATAGTCTCTAAGGCCTTAAAGGAGCACCTATGGAAGATTATTCTTTTAATGCCATAAAGGGTTTGGGAGGAAAGAGTGGATTTTCCTCTGGTCTACAATGCTTCAATTGATCAAATAATTATGATCTGTGATCAAATATAGTCTTAGGACCTCGGGGTACGTGAAAATATCGCACAAGTTACGCGAGGAAAAAGTTTTGGGAAGCGGCAAGGGGTTTTTTCTTTTGATGCAACAAGCTCCTACATAGTTCGATTACTTGTTACATTCTTTTAGCTTAAGAAAAGGTCCTGGTATTTCGGGAATGCACGGAAAATGAAACTTTTTTGTTTGCGAAGGTTCTTTGGGGGCAACGTAGGTACTTCTGATCTTTACGGTATTTATAATTCTTCCAAGTAGTTTACCGCACCGGATGTAGCATCGGGTTGAATTTTGTTGAAATTTGATTAAAACAAAGTCGGCGGCATAATATTTTTTCTTTGAAATAGGTCGGAGAAATCTTCTTCTCACGCAAACTATAATAGAAAATGGTGAAAAAATTTTGCACAAGAGCGGTCTTATGTGTTTTTAACTTGACATTGATTAAACATTAATGCTCGGGGTTGATTTTAAATGGAGGGTAGTTTTCTTAACGAGCGGAAAAATAGGCTTGATGGTTTTCGCATCGAAAAAGGTGGTAGCGAGTATTATTTTGGAGGATCGTGCAACGGGGACCGCCATGTAGCGGGGAGTGGGGCTTCGAAAAGACCTATTTCGCAAGATCTCGAGTTGTTAAAGATTGGGCTCTCGGGCGATGCGTTAGGAGCTATTGGTTGTAGGATCTAAGAATTGTGATGATGGATGGAGTGAATGGGAGAATTCATCGGGGGATTTGATAGGCATGGGGCCTAGGTTTTAAGTTATGTGATGAAGTTTTATGTATATACTAAGGGTTTAGAAATATGTAATGGCTAGGTTTACTTATATGGTTATAAGTGGGCCAAGACTTTATAAAGTGGGGTTTTAATACACTATATTCTATATTAAGATAGAGTTGGGTATAATATATATATGCGAAGATTTAATTAAATACGAGGTAAATGTGTATATACGGGAATAATATATTAATGTTAAAGGAGTTAAAATGAATGGGATTTAAATGAATATGATGCAAGATTAAATACATAAGTTTAATGTAAAAGCTGATATCGGGAGGATTTTTTCATAAGCGGGGACCGTGATACATCATTTTAAACAAATACTTAGGATAAAGGGGTTTTTGGGGTATTTTGAATGAAAAGGGAAGTTAATAAAAGGATTTTACTTTTCCAAATGTAATATGTTTTTTTAACTAAGGAAAAGAGTTTTATAAGGAAAATGGGCAGAAACAAGGGGAAAAGGATTAAAATGAAGGGGAAGAAATATTTTTACGGAAATGAGTTTAGAAGGAGTTAGTAAATATGAAATGATCAATTTCTTCTATCCATGCCTTGTGAAATATGCTTTTGCCTACCCATCATCTACCTAATATTTTCTTCATTTATTCGGGTGCATTTGAGTTTGCAAACCCTTAATTTTTTCTTTGTTAAGCAAACCATATAATTCTAACCTTATTACTTCCAATGGGTGGTCTAAAAGTTTGTTGAGCTCATTTATTATTCTCTACCTAACTATTGATCTACCAAGATTAAATAGTTTGGATAGATATTTATTCTCTATCTATCAACATGAAATTTAAAATATGAATAATCACTATTAAGCTATTTGACTATCATGGATTTGTGGCATTTTTGACAAGGTTGCACACAATCGTATTTTGGAAAGTAAAGTAAAAAATAGTGGCATTTGAATTTGCATCACTTCCCATGATCTATTTTATCTCTTTTTTGTTGGGGTTGCCATTTTTTATATTCTTTTTGATCTTTTTCTTTCAGTCCTTTGATTTTTCCTTTAGGACTTTTTTGCCCTCTTTAATTTTTTTTAATATGGGAAAACAATTTTGCGAGAAGAAAAGTATGTACATATTACAAGACTAATCATAGTCAATTAAAAGTTATGAATCCTATTATTATAGGACTAACGGTGGCTCCACATGGGGATGGAATTTCTTGGTGAAATTTGGGAACTTTAAGATACGTATCCTTTGAATTTTGAATGCCTTGCCATGAAGCTTGTTTCCCTAAGCTATGCTTTATTCATACTTATGATATTTTGTCTTTCAAGAAAGCAGGGCCTTCTCTTAGAGCTTCAACTTTGGAAGAAAAATATCTAATCCAATCTATGCTTTGCAATGTTATGTAAAATGAGAAAAGTAAATAAAGTGAACTACTTGTTAATTTGAGGGAATAATAATGGTTCAACATTGTACCATTAAGCCGGTCCACACAATGATCACGATCCATCTAACTCCTTCAAAAAGAATGTATTACCTACTGTAACCATAAACGATATATTGACCTTTCCATAGAGAAATCAAATTTACCATTTTTACCTTTTATCTTCCTCTTCTTGAATCCCATTTAAGGAGAACTTTATCACCTATGTAGAAATCATCTTCCTTTGTTTTCTTTTCAAATGTCTTTTCAATTTTTTCTTGGATAACTTGTGATTTGACATAGGAATTCTTCCCTTACAGTTTTATTGCAAGTGTATAGTTTTATTTATCCTTCTCTGGATATCGCTGGGTTCAACTTGCAATTCTTGGATGATCTTCATCATTGGCACTCCCAAAGAGGATGGGAAAACAACATCCATCCCATATACTAGGCGATAGGGAGATGTACTAATGGAATTCTTTGTGGGTAGTCTATCTTGCCCATGAGTTAACTAACCTTTTGTTCAGTGCATTTTTGTTTTCTTCTAATAGTTTCTTGATGATATTAACCATAATTTTATTGGAGGATGTAGCAAAAACATTACCTTAATGGTAATAGATAGTGGAATGGCCAAGGCCAATGTGGTATTTGTTAAAAGAATTCAATCATTTTCTTAGACTTGAAAGTAGTTGCATTATCGGTAATGAGATTTTTGAGGCATCCAAATCCTGACAAATTATATTGTTTTCGAAATGAGATTATGTGAGATACGGTGGCTTGTCTAGAAGGAATGGATTCTATCATTTGGTGAAATAATTACGTAGTGTCAAAGTCCATTTGTCTTTGGTGAGAAGGTGGGTAGATTTCACCAATGAAGTCTAAACCCCATTGCTGAAATGGAATTTGTTGAGATGGGTTGTGAGGTAAATATGATAGTTCTTTCTTCCCTTCAAAGATGGAATTTGTGATAGGAGGTCACATAATTTCTTACATCTAAAGTGGTCTAGTAAAAACCGGCCCTCAAGATTTTATCGGCAGTTGATTTCCGGTAAGGCGCTGTCCTCCACAGTCACCTACATAAAAATCTTCCATAACTTTACCGGCTTCATCTTTTAGTAAAAGGTTGATAAAATTCCACCATGATATTTCCAAAATAGAGCATTATCTATGATACAAAATTTCATTTCCTTTAACTTTAAAAATCTAGCTTTAGTTCTTTACAATCTAGGAGGAGCTTGTAAGTTTAGTAAACAAAATGTGATATACGCATACCAAGGTGAATCTAGAAAAAGGTTCAGCGATACGTGGAATCTCCATCTCTTCCTAATCATCTAATTGAGCAATAATTTTTTATCTAAAGATATGAGATGATTCGATTCGGCCATGAGTTTGGCTAAACCTTGGCCTTTAATGAGTTTGGTGGGCTTAATTTCAATGTCATTTTCAAAAATTGTGGCAATCCACTTGCCTTTTACCATGAGGCCCATTCTAAGTCAGAATGTCCTTTACTACGGGTAGGACATATGCAATAATGTGTGAATATAAGATATACACTCCTAAAGTATTTAATAGCCTTTACTAAAGCGAGTTATTGTGTTTTAATTATGTTGTACTTTAGTGTGGAATATCTTATGGATTTGCTAAAAAAAGAAATGGGATGTTCACCCAACCACGATCATTCTTGTAGTAAGAATATTAGCAATGATATGTTACGGGAAGAAAAAGAAAAAAATAATAAAATGTTTTTTGAAATCGGGACTTATTAGGGTGGTGTTCTTATGGGAGTTTGTTTGATTGATTCAAAGGATTATTTTGCGTCTACTATCCATTTAAGTGCTAAGTATTTCTTTAACATGTTATTCGAGTTCTCTAATTATTTCTTATAAATTTGAAATGAATCTTTTGAAATTGATTTTACCTAAAGCTTGTAATTCCTTGATATTTCTAGGATGACTTATGTTCAAAAGACCTCTATTCTATTTGGGTCTATCTAATTCCTTCTTTTGAGATTATGTGTCCTAGCAGTTTACCTTATTCAAGTCAAAGAGAGTATTTTGGGATTTAAAGAAATACCAAATTTTACGCATTTATTAAACACTTGTCTCGGATGATCTAGATGTTCATTGTCAATTTTGAAAATCTGATTGTAAATCCTGATCATGTAGAAAATCATAAGTTTATTTGGAAAAAGCTATGTCCATAGCTCTATGGGAATGTAGCTCCTGCATTCATTAATCCAAAGTCATTTTCAAATACATGAAAGTACCCCATGGAGTAGTATATGTTGTATTTGGTTGGTCTAATAATTTGAACTAAGATTTGTTTATACCCGGAGAGAATCCATCAAGCAATGAAATCCGGAATGATCTAACACCCTCTATAAAATATGATTCATTTTGGGGAGGGGATAATTATATTTTAGGGACACCTTGTTTTGATTCAGGAAATCAACACAAGATCTAATTTCCATTGTTTTCTTTCTAGTGGGAACTAAGTTTGAAACCCAATAAAAATATACGATGAGTGCAATGATTTATTACTTCATACATCCTCTTTACCTCTTTTTTAATTAAAGGCATAAGAATTGGATTAATCTCATAAACACGTTTTAAATGGTTTGAATCTTCTTTGAGTAGGTATTTTGTGTTGAATGATGTTGGTGCTGCCATAAGATTTAAGGTCTTCATAAATCCATGCAAACACATATTGAAAATTCCTTAAAACAAAGCTATGTATTTCAGTTTTTCATCTTGAGGTAATGCTTTGGAAAGTTTGATAAGCCTAGGTTTACGTTGCAGATTTCTATATTACATTCTTCTATATCGATCTTAATGGTTCAATTTTTGGTTTTCTTGCAACATCATTTGAATAAAAAAGATCTTATAATGGGGCCTAATCCCTTAGGAAAAAAATTATTCTTAAGGTTTAAAATGTTAGAATCATATTTGTTATTTATTGTATTTCTAATTTTTCTAATTTATCTATTTCTACTTGGGTAGACTTAGTAGGTTGATTAAATCTAAATTATTTTATCTATCTCACTATCTATAGTTTCCTCTCTTTGTAAAATACGTATCTATGTTACATACAGAATTCTCCTCAACATTCATAAAGTGGTAGATTTGAGTATCTTGTGTAAAAATCTACAAATATTTCAAGTTAATGCAGTACGGTAGGCTTGTGTCTTACCTCTACTATATATTGGTGATTTGGTTGAAAGAGCTGATTTAGTTGCTATCAAAAGTAGCGAATGTGTGCATGCGTATTCACATTTTCTAGGAATTACAATGTCAATTTCAGCAACTCTTTAATCAGATCTAAAACTATTTCTTTGTATTGGATTAATCTAGGATCATACAAGAGAATATTCTCCTCTAATTTGTTTTACAATTAATCCAGTCTCCCTTGATAGAAACTATTTTTCCTCCTAAATTTCTAACAATCTGCATTCCTAAGATTAAAGCTTCATACTTTCTGCCATGTTGTTTGTACATTTAAAGTTTAATATAAAGGCACTTGACCTTGAATGATTGTTTTCCATGTTATGAAATAAAACTCACACTCCTGCTCTAGTTTTTTCACTAAGCCATCAAAGTCTAAGTGCCACATTGATTCATGAAATATATTGTCAGCATCCCAGCTTCCTTTTTTTGTTTTAAGATGTGTTTTTATCTGTACTGAATCCAAGATTACATAAAATGAAAGAATCCATATCAGAGTGTCTGAGTAAATGGGATAGTTTTGTGGATTTTGATTACATACTACGACCATACAATTCCTTAGAGTTTCTCTGTAAAGCTTTTTGGGTTGACCAAACACTGAAATTGTTTTCTCCCCATGAGCGGGATAATATGTTCATACTTTGGGATATGACAGCACAATATGTTGAACCCTTAGTTAAGCTTGAGAGGGGGGGGGGGGGTGTGAATCAGTTTAACAACATACATGGACTTTTAAACTTTTTCTCTTAAAACTTATTTACACCTTCACTTCATGATCAACTTAATATTTGAGCAATCTTTATTAGTGAGCAGCAAGTATCAAACATATTTGTTAATGTAACAACAGTCTTAATATGTGAGCGACAAGTATTAAGCAGATTAGATAAACCACATCAACACATAGACATCATGCACAGAGACACCAGATATAAGTTGAAACCCATAAAGGGAGAAAACCACATTTTATTATTGTTGTGATGCAAAGGCAAGCTCCAACTCCCTCTCACCACTGATTTTCTGTAGGCACCAACCTACAGGAGGCTCCTACCTCAATTCTGCAAGCTACAACTTGCAAGGAAGCTCCAATTCCCATCAATTTTCTGCAGGCACCAACCTACAGGAGGCTCCTACCTCAGTCAGCTACAACTGACATCTATCAAGCTACAACTTGATAGGGAAGCTCCAACTTCCTTACTCTTTCAAAAGAGAAACACTTGCTGATTTACCTTGGATATCAGCTCTGTTTTGTTCCAATTGCTATGTTGTTCATCTATTCTCATATCTGCCCTGTATCATCTCTGCATCTTCTTAGATTCTCTATCAGCTTCTCCTTCTTCTCTGCTCAGCTCCTCTTTCTTCTCTACTTCACTGCTTCATTTCTGCATTATTTTCACTCACTCTTTCTCTCCCTTCTAACTCGCTCTTTGGCATTTCAAAATGATATTACTTATAGAATTTTTGATGACTGTTTGTTTTCTTCTAGGAATTCGAAATGAATGGTCATACCCCTTGGTCTTCTACCTCCTCATTTCTTTATCCAACTCAATTTAAAAATCATAATAATATGTACACAATTTCATGCTACAGTGGGATTTTGTCTTTTCTTTAGGATACTTGCCTTTGCATCACAAACAATAAAAATAATTACATCATTTACATTCACATTCTTAATTACATATTTCAATATTACTCAGCTCCTTTTCTGGATTTGGCTTTACTGGATTTGTCTTTTCCTGCTGCTGTTAAGAACATGTTCTGCATGCTCTTTGTTCACTTTCATCTGCATATTCCCTGTTTTCTGTTCTCTGGCTGCCTGTCTACGTTTTCTGTTCATATATGAGTTAAACATAATGGTTTGAAACTCACATTACATTTTCAGTTCTTCCAACCTTATTCTCTTTTTCATTTTTCACTTAACTGTGTGTAAATGTATCCCAAACTTTCATTGCCCAATAATTTTCCCAATCCGGGCAATCTCCCACTTCTCATTAATTCCACGCTGGCAAATTTAATTAAATAAACAAGTCTGGTTTATCTAAATTCAAAGGATTTGGATATTAATTCCATACTCCTGTATGATTATAACCCGACAATATCTTATATGTACATATGCACTTGTTGGAATGTAATTTCATCTATCGGATCAGTTGCAGGTGGCAGCACGACGACTGGTTCAGCAGGCGCAGAGGGTTATCGCGGCGGCAGGTTTGAACAGATCAACAGAGTATGGGAGGTCGAACCATTCGACGGTTAATGGGAAGGCACCCCCCGTAGTTGACTGGCCAATCGGGGGTTGACCGCCGATCAACGGCTATGATGAACTACGGGGCCTCACCCCAATTGATGTGTACGGAGAAATGGGAGCCCCCGTAAACACCACTTTGTGGTGGCTCCACCATGCACCACCGCCAGCGCGCCACCAACCTTAAGCCAATGTTTAATCTTCGAAACTTATATTAATACTCCACCCTTTATAATAATGTTATCACCAGCGGGATTTTATATTAATAGCCAACACTCTACGAACCAATGACTTGGAATAACCCCTAGATTTTATGGTTCACACAAGATTTAATTTGACCATTTCACAACAATATTAATTCAATGTTTCATGTGATTCAACCAAGAAGACACATAGTCACACAATCGCTCCTCTGTCGACAGTATTAACACCGGGTTTTACAACTACATACAGGCACAATTAATCTCAATTTGTAGATTAAAATAATTACACATTCTTGCATCCTCGGACTTGAATACACAGACAGACTCTTAGCTCGAATTATAGAGTCCATATCCTTCAAGAATCTAAAGCAACTTCACGCAGGAATCTCATCAGTAAATACACAGTTCTTCACAAACAGATATATGTATATATACAGGTGGTAGGTCTCAAACAAATTCTTACAATTTCATAACAGCTAGATATTCAAGTCAGTGGCCATTATTCTCTTATTCTGTTACTGAAGACGTCCTCTGCCTTTCTCCAGCTCTCGGGCTCTCTCTCCAGCCCTCTTCTGCCATTTAAGTAATGCTCCAGCTCATCCCCAAGCATATTAAGTCTTTACCACAGGGTTTTAGTCTTCAGTCAAAGTCTATGCCATACAGACTCAATTAATGAATAATTTCTCAATAATTCATCTGCAAACTGTATTACACCCCTAATTCATGAATAAACCTCTGTATTACACTCCTTCAGGCCTTTTCAACTCCACTTCTCTGTCTCTAATTCCTTTGTTGCTTCTGCTTCAATTCCTTTATTCCTTCTGCTGCCTCTGCTACCTATCTGTCTCTTTTTCCTTATGGATAGTTTAGATGTTGCTCCTGTCTTTACCTTTGCCATCTCCTTTGCCATCAATGACAACATTTCCAATAGTCTCCCCCTTTGGCATTGATGGCAACATACTTCCTCTGCTTGCCTTTTAAAAGCCCCTTT
Source organism: Pinus albicaulis (assembly GCA_034641835.2). NCBI lineage: Eukaryota > Viridiplantae > Streptophyta > Pinopsida > Pinales > Pinaceae > Pinus > Pinus albicaulis. The sequence goes on along the minus strand of CM076579.1, from coordinate 1,109,551,878 downwards.
TTGTTTTTCCTCCCCCTTTGACATCAATGGCAAAGGGTTGCTCATTTCCTGGTTTTCTTTCTGCATTTCCTCTCTCTGAGTTATGTTTAGGCCCTCTTCTGCTGACTTTGTACCATTCGGCTCCAGACTGATGTATAAGACTTGTTGAGAGAACACTTTGAGGATTATTGGTCTTGAATATACACTGTAAATTGATACAATCCAAAGCACAGTCTCCTTTTACTAGTATAAGGCTGAAAGTGAGGATAATGATCCTTCATAGAACACATTGTACCAGCTTTATTTAATCAGAGATGTATGATTGGATCAAGAACTAAAATACTGAGAAGGCTTCAAATATGCTTCTTTCTCTGTCTGATGTAGTGAGCTAATATATTTCTATTGAAGAAGATTGTAGATTGAATATGTCTTTTCCTGCAATACTCATCTGCAGTACCACACCTGTTCAATTATGATAATGATGCCAATATATCTTTTATTGCTATGGTACACCTTTCCTACCTGTTGGTGATGATATGAGCTAGGATGCTGACAAGGATATTACATTTAAAGACTGAAAGGTCCTTGTTGCTGTTGTGAACAATGAATCAAAACAGAGCTTATAGCTTATTGTAAGAATAGGCAATATCTTTCAATATTAGAGGCCAACTGACTTTCCTTCTTGTACAATGTATTTCCAAAATAAACCCTTCAATGTATTGGTCAGTTTCACTTATCAACCACGCAGTTTTATTTATGACATAAGAAGTATGTATGTCAATGATCACTCTTTCTTTAAATGGTGAAATACAAGCAATTCCTTTCTGCTGAAGTATGCTTGGATGGACTAATAAAAGACTTTTGAGCTTCAGTGATAATCACAACTAGTCCTTAATTATTCAGATATTTTAACTATTCTGTCATGATTATTTCCAACAAAAACGTCTTCAAGTTGTTTAATTTATATCTTAGCTAACAAACTTTACCCAGTTTATGAACAATTTTCAGAAAGAGGCCTTGAAGATATATGTACTTAATTCAGGAAGGCATGCAATTATATATATAGAAACAGATACTGCTGCAATGCATAATATAATCCTTCAAGTGTAAACCTAATGCTGATCCTTTAGCACTGCTACTGACCTTTTCATGCTGAATGCAGATAACCCTGGGAATTTTACCTTGATGCATTCTTGCCATAGTCCTTTGATCCTGTGGACCTGTATCATACTGCTGCTTCACTGAGAATGCTTGGTAATTTGTTGATAAGCATGCTTCTTGTACCTAAACATCAATTGATATTACTTTGATAAACCATGCAGAGATTTCACTTTAGCTAGCACATGTATCCATAGTTTCTACTATTGATCTTTTCACTGTTCACATCAACCACCATCAATATATTGAATTAGACCTTGGCATTAGTAACCTGCTACTTATTCTGTCATCCTGATTTGAAAGAATGTCACTGCATTTTATTTTCTATGACAGTTCTAGAATCATTGTTGCTTTATATATTGCTTTATATACCAATTCAACTGTTCTGACATGATGATCTTTGTGAAGACATTTTCAATTTCTTTGCTTGGAATCTTCAAGGGCAGAACACTCTCTTAACTGTACTCCTCCAAGGGACATTTTCATAGATGAAGGAAGTAAGGATATTAATGATGACGGGCACTTTTCTTACTCATTCTTCTTAATGTGTTTCATTATCAATTCTAGCAATATGATGTACAAAGTGATCATCATTTAAGGTGTCGATGTCTTCTTTCTATTACCATGGTTGTTTGCTTTCTTTTCTTCTTTCATTACTCTGTCAGCTACTTAATACTTCAGATGATCTTCTTTCTCTATAGTTTTCTTTTAGAGGAATTTCCTTTTTCTTCCTGATCTCATAGCTGTTCTCATTACATGGAGCTCTTCTTAGACTACTTTCATGGGGTCTATATATGAACTACTCTCCCCCTGGGATGTTGCTTCATATTTGTCACTAGATGGATTTGTGCTTTGTTTCCTAGAGCAGCTCCCCCTGAGACTATGGAGGATTCATTATGTTATTGAGGTAATAGGCTCCCCCTTTCTCTTTTCCTTCCATACTTTATTGGGGTTCTTCATAATGTCTGCGCTTCTTTTAAATTCATAGTTTTGTTTGATTTGCTTTGATCCCATCATCTGTCTAGAGTTCTTTAATGTATATGGCAGATTACAATCTTTTGCTTTGTGACCAAGTTTGAGGCATTCATAACATCTTATTTGACCAATGTGCATTTGAGCTGATGTATAATATTTTTTTTCTCTTCTTGGATACATTTTACAATCAACAATTTTATGTCCAAAATTATTGCATGCATAACAATAGCCATGGAAATGATTTGTGTACCTGGTGAAAGATTGTTCTTTCCATTTTCTTGCTTGAGGGATTCTTCTCTTTTGCTGCATCCTTTGCTGATTGGACTGAATTGGCTTTGTCTTGCAATATGCTGCATTATGTCCTTGTTTGTGGCAGGAAAAACATGTGCTATTTTTCATAGGAGGGAGGAACCTCCTTTGACATCTTCCGAATTTGTTCAATACATCCTTAGGAGCATATGAGCCTTTAGCAGTTGATTGATTCATCCTCTCATTCTCTGTTCTTTCATGTTGTTGCTTGATTTTGTTTGTTTCTTTACAAATCTTGTTCTTGCTGGATTCTTCTTCTGTGGGAATCTTCTGAGCTGCTTCACTGTTCTTTACAGCTTTTACAAAAATGATTTTCTTGTTGTCTTCAACCTTGGACTTACTGGTTTCACCTTCATATCCTATCCCAGTCTTTATGATAGGTGACCTTTGTGCATTTAGAATCTGGTCCAACTGTTCAGACCCTTTTATTAGAGGTGTATTCATTAATAGTTCTCTTTGGGATTTTTCTAAGTTCTTTCTTAGGCTTACTACTTCTTCTTCCAATCTTTCAAATTCCTGAATTTTCTCTTTCATTTGTTGCAACAGAGTGTCTTCTATTTTCTTTGCCTCTTCAAGCTGTGTCTTTAGGCCAATAATTTCTTTCCTATCTTCATATTCTTTCTCATCACATATTTGTACCAATCTCTTAAGGTCTTTGTTTTCATTCTTCAATTTTTCTATTTCAGTCAGAGCTGTGTCAAGTTTGGGTTTTTCTTCAGCTGCAATTTCTTCATGGCTCTTACTACCATTCACACTAGCAGGTGCCTCATTTGATTGGACATCTTCTTTTTGACATGAATTTCTCTTTTTCTTAATTCTCTTCTCCTTCTTGACAATGCAATCCTCGGTGTCTACTCCATGGATGAAATGAAATCTGTCCCAGATTTCTTTTGCAGAGTCTAGATCCATTACTAACTCAAGGTCTTTGTTATGAAGATTTTTATATATCACACATTTTGCCTTGGCATTCCTCTGTTGTTCTTTCACCGTGGGGGAGTCTGCGTAGTAACCATCACAAACAAGCTTCCATACCTCAGGTTCATCATCTATTAAACCTGTCTTAACCTTATCTCTCCATTCAGGGAAGTTTTTTATATTTAGCACAGGTACATTTTTATAGTCCATGATTCAACCAGATCTCCTTCAAGCTATTAAGCTTTCATCAAAGGAACCTGCTCTGATACCAATTGTTGAACCCTTAGTTAAACTGAGAGGGGGGGGGGTGAATCAGTTTAACACATACATGGACTTTTAAAACTTTTCTCTTATTTACACCTTCACTTCATGATCAACTTTAATATGTGAGAAATCTTTATAAGTGAGCAGAAAGTATCAAACATATTTGTTAATTGTAACAACAGTCTTAATATGTGAGCAACAAGTATTAAGCAGATTAGATAAATCACATCAACACATGCACAAAGACACCAAATATAAGTGGAAACCCATAAAGGGAGAAAACCACATCTTATTATTGTTGTGATGCAAAGGCAAGCTCCAACTCCCTCTCACCACTGTTTTTCTATAGGCACCAACCTACAGGAGGCTCCTACCTCAATTCTGCAAGCTACAACTTGCAAGGAAGCTCCAACTCCCATTAATTTTCTGTAGGCACCAACCTACAAGAGGCTCCAACCTCAGTCAGCTACAACTGACATTTTATCAAGCTACAACTTGATGTGGAAGCACCAACTCCCATCTATTTTCTGCGGGCACCAACCTACAGGAGGCTCCTACCTCAGTCAGCTACAACTGACATCTATCAAGCTACAACTTGATAGGGAAGCTCCAACTTCCTTACTCTTTCAAAAGAGAAACACTTGTTGATTTACCTTGGATATCAGCTCTGTTCTGTTCCATCTGCTCTGTTGTTCATCTATTCTCATATCTGCCCTGTATCATCTCTGCATCTTCTCAGATTCTCTATCAGCTTCTCCTTCTTCTCTGCTCAGCTCCTCTTTCTTCTCTGCCTCACTGCTTCATTTCTGCATTCTCTTCTCTCACTCTCTCTTTCACTTCTCACACTTTGCATATCAAAATGATATTACTTATAGAAATCCTCACATGACTGTTTGTATTCCTCTAGGAATTCGAAATGGATGGTCATACCCCTTGGTCTTCTGCCTCCTCATTTCTTTATCCAAATCAATTTAAATCATAATAATATGTACAAAATTTCCATGCTACAGTGGGAGTTTTCTTTTCCTTAGGATACTTGCCTTTGCATCACAAACAATAAAAAATTATTTACAACATTTACATTCACATTTTTAACTACATATTTCAATATCACTCAGCTCCTCTTCTGAACTTTGGCTTTACTAGATTTTGTCTTTTTCTACTGCTGTTAAGAAACCGTTCTGCATACACTTTGTTCACTTTCATCAGCATATTCCCTATTTTCTATGCTTATTCACCTGTCCAACTCATTCTTGTACATATTCCTGTCAGGCCTGTAACCTCTGTGTGTCTCTGCATGCTCTCCTCTTCTTTTTTCTTTTCCATAACTGCATTCAAGTTTCATACCCCATCACTTTCCCAATCCGGACAATCTCACAATCTCTGCTTTGTTCTACGCTGGCAGTTTCAATGCTTAAATCTGAAGTGTTAATAAATCAACCATATTCCTAGTACTTTTCAATATTTCACTTAACTGTGTGTAAATGCATCCCAATATTTCATTGCCCAATAATTTTCCCAATCTGGGCAATCTCCAACTTCTCTTTAATTCCACGCTGGCAAATTCAATTAAATAAGGCTGGGTTATTAAACCATGTAAATTGACCTCGGCAGGTACATATATCAACCCACGTAACATATCCATATATCTATTTCGGCGTTCTTCAATTGTTAATGGAATCCCATGTATATTGTCATACCTTTATTAATTCATAAACCTTAGTACATCTTTAATTTATTTATCAAATTTGAAGAATTTGATAAATAACATAAACAACGACCTTTTTATTATATGTTTCCGCCCTATATTTTCCTCCGAACCTTATATTAAGACCATAAAACGTCGAGAACCATAATTAAACCAATTCATTTATATATATGACTCCGCCAGGCCCCACAATTCAGTCAAACAAGCAATCCACAGAATGCATCGTACCTGGCTTAATCTCTGTGCGCTTTTATTAAACCTCGCGCATCTTCGTTTAATGATCTCCGTCCGATTCTCCTCCACCAGATCGACGGTTTATATCCATTTCGCTCGGCGTCTTTGGTCGGTGTATAACGCACGAAATTTCAAGTTAAACGGTGGCTTCCAATACCTCCTATGCCACGTGTCATGAAGTCTATGGAATCGCTACGATTTCTGCAAAACCACCTTACGGTCGAAAGGTGGTGCGGAATTGGGAAATCCACCTCCGTGAACCCGCTCGTGGTCTCAGTCCCCTCATGGTTTCTCCAGTCAAGGTTCCGGTTCTCCTTTATTATTTATATATTTTGTTACGACTATGTTTCCGCCTTTGACTATGGTTCTGCCTCTGACTCTGGTTCCGCCTCCATTCATACTGTAGTCAATACACGATTTGTTGGTATAAAAGGTTCTTTTATACTCTAACGCAGAGTTCCACCATACATAACCGTTGCAGAGTTCCACCATACATAACACGGTTTCGTTTATTCTTATGCAAAGGTTTATTATGCATTTCTTATAAATACTCTGCTACAGGGTCTTATTGATACAAAATTCTCATCAAAGGGTTTGTATATTCTCCCCACAAGCGCATATAGTTTGGACAGTTACACTGGGACAATTTCCTCATATGATTCGACCAAGAACACGTAAAGTCACACATGGAACTTATTCACAATTCTTCATAAACAGATATATGTATATATGTTGCTTTTACTCCAGCCCTCTTCTGCCATTTAAGCAATACTCCAAATCATCCCCAAGAATATTAATTCTTTACTACAGATTTAGTCTATCATTGATGAATAATTGCTCAATAATTCATCGGCAAACTGTATTAAACCCCTAATTCATAGATAAACCAATTCTGCTTCAATTCCTCTATTTCTTCTGCTGCCTCTGCTACTTCTCTGTCTCTTTTGCCTTATGGATAGTTTAGGTGCTACTCCTGTCTTTACCTTTGCCATCTCCTTTTCCATCTCATTTCCTTTTTCATCAATGACAACATTTCCAACACACTCTCATAGGAACCATTCCATTACCGCCGCCTGCGACGTCGGCAGAAATTGCAAGTATAGAGACCTGCTACATGATCTCTTCCACTCCATCTATCTTAAGGGAGACTACGGATGATTCTGAAATTTTTAAGTTGGATGAGTTTCTGTTGCCCAACCCTATTGAGCAGGCATGGCAACCAATCTATTTGGTTTGGGCGACGAATCTGAAATCCACGTTGTCGGTTGTATGGGTTGATTTCCATACAAAGTGTTAGATTTATCTAATATGGAATCTCTATCCGGTACTTGTTCTAAATGAAATTTTATTGGATATTTGGATGTTTTTTCTTCACATAAAAATTCAAGTTCTTAGCCAAATAAAAAAATCAATTTCTAAATACTACTTAACTAGCTAAATCTCCTTGTTAGAGGGATGAGTATTTTCTTTATATGCACTCTATTCAGAAACCATAGCTTATTGTTTGATCATTCGACTTATTGCTCCACTAAACATTCAAAGCACATATAAGCTCATGGATATTTTTACCACACATATTTCAAACACACAGGAGAAATTTATTTTGTACCCTAGATACAAAATGGCGAATCATAGAAAAAATGGCATATCATGGCCGCTGCGCATAATAGGTCACTCATTGGCCACTTTCACCCTCTACTAGATGCATCCCCCAAAACATTGGTCCTCTTAGAAAATTCCAAACCTTGTTACCCTTAGGACTATTAATCTTTTTACACACTTTTTTTCCTAGAATTTTAGTACCCAATAAATAGGAATCACAAAAACCTAAATAATTTATGGTTTTCTACTTAGCCACGGTAGAAACTAAAATCATTCAACTTAATATTCATTTTCTGCTAGTTCTTCTCTAATATTATTTCAACATTTATTCCCTACTGCAACATACAAATCATTAGTTGCTCTACTACATAGCTACAAGGTGTATAACACACATATCACAAATTTCTCCCATATAAGTTGAAAGAGTATTAATGATAATGCATCAAACTATGAGCTAATTTATAGGGGCCATAAGGCCCATATACTCACATCACCAAGCCATTTTATATGTGATAATTGATACTCCATCTCCATCATTGTAAGAATCTTATCTCTATGAAACACCACATTTCTATTATCTACCATTTCCCTAATGAAATGGCATTGGATATCTATATGTTTTTTCTTTACATTAAAATCCATGTTATTAGCAAAAGAAATAGAATTTTTACTACAACATTAAGCCAAAAAATAGCTACATGACCTATCCCTAATTTTAAAAATTGTTTCATAAGACAGATCACCTCCTTAAATGCATGAATATATTCTATATAATTTATATGTTCACTCCACAAAAAAACAATTGACTATTCCATTTTCTTACAAATCATTTGTCCACCAAACAATCAAAACCCATATCGACTCATGGATATGTGTATTGCACATATATCCCAAACATGGAAGAATGATATTTTGTACCCTAATACAAAAGGGAACCTTATGGCCAAAAAGTCATATAATGTCAAAAATACACAATAAATCAGTCATAGACTACTTCTACCCTAAAATATAATAGGTGCATCCCCCAATTTAATGGTCCTCTTACTCCTAAACAAAACTCAAGTCTTGTTACAACAAGGAGTTATTTATCTTTTGGGAGACCAAAAAAGGAAACAACATTCATTAAAATATTTTGCAAAATTAACACACTTACAAAATAATAATTTATAACTCCACCCAAGAAAACTCACTACAAATGAAATTATATTTCTTGAGGGGCTTGCACTCTTACACTCGGGTAACCACTTTATAATGATTCCCTACAACAATTATAAGAATCAAAGCATAAAATTTAATCAAAATTGATAAAATAAACTCCCTTCATGATAGATAAAGATTTCATCAACAAATGATCTGACCTTGAGTAACTTGGGTGGCCATGGAGATTGACTAGTATCCATAGCACTTGGGAGGTTCTCTGTGTAGATTCATTAGTTGTATGGTAAATAGTTGGAGGAAACAAATAGTGTAGAGTCATTAGTTATGTGATCAATAGGTGTAGGTTAGCAAGTGCAACCATAATGGATGAAACTAGGGGTGTTGTAGTGGGGAGAAACAAGGGGACTTGTAGTAGAACTATAATGCAACAACAATGGGTGAAACGAAATGAGTTTTAGTAGGGGGTTTGTGCAAGGGAGGTCTATAACAAGGTTTACTAGTGAAAGAAGAAGTTAACATTGACACTGGAACACTCCTACAATGCCTCTTCAAATTATTCAATAATATACTTAACATGCTCCATAGTTAAGTAATGATGGAAGTTCTTGAAAACTGTGAATTGGTATCTATGCACATTGAGTTGGCAACTTTATGTTGTGGTTCTTACAATGCCTAGTCTAAAGGATCATGAATGTGTGCATGTTTAGGAATCTGTACATATTTGTGTGTTTCTTAGAACCTCATTACCACAATTTCATCCATCAAACTTCTTATGCAAATCCCAAAAAATTTCAAATATAAATTTGATATAAAACATTTTTCATCATTATAATTTAATTCTATACCACATCAATATCAATCCCAAAATTTACAACTTCCATATCAATCACAAATCAGAAATATATAACTTCTTGAGAAATTAAAAAATAAAACAAAAAATTAATACAATAATGTTAATAAAATAAGAAGAGAAATCGTAATTTTAATAACTATCACATCCGAACACTTCAACCATTCAAATTTAAAGTACTTGTGTTTTGCCATGGGCCTAACTCAGGAAAAAAAATACTTTGATGTCAAACTTTGGTGTCTATTGTCGCAAATGTTGAATTTCCCTTTGTAGGGTAGGTGAGGATTGCCAATATATTAAACAGATTGCTGCGCACATGATGATGAGTTCGATTGACTTGCCTGGAAAACATGCAAATTCCATACCATCAAATACAATCAACAGAAAATAATTCAACTTACCCTTAACGAGTAAAATTTGGCACTGCCTATTCTCATAGTTCATTGTAAAGAAAAGAAAAGATTGGCATGGAAAAGTGGTTTTAAAAAATTTCATATACATACATCTACATCTGAAAGCAGACAGACAGTACAAAAAACCAGAGAAAAATGAGACCCTTACCAGTTTAAATTCAATATGTTCCCAAAATTCATGACATATGTTCTCGCAATATGAAGTATCATACTGAACGGGCCAGTAAGTCAACCAAATGAAGCCGCCCAAAAGCCATCTCAATGTCTGACCTTCTAAATCTCTGTTCACCCTCCACGTGAAAGAATGCCCACAATCGTCTTTTAACGCTACACTCACTTTCTTTGTCGAAGAGGAGCAATGGGTATCTCTGAACCATACACGGCTAAGTTTGAGCCTATTCAAATTTATGCTTTCCATACTTGGCTTTGTCATGGAGACAACCTTCTTTCCTCTACCATCTTCGTGGAGAGCCCATTCAAGCATTCCAATATTATGTTTTATTTCCCTTGACTGTAAAAATTTCCAGCTGAAGTTCCCGGTTTCCATGGATTCTGCACGCTCATGAATGGTTCCACCATGTTGGCACGAGTTACACCGCGAAAAATTTAGGATATTGGATTGATCAAGTAAGGGAGAAATTGATAGCAAGATCTTTGACGGAAAATGGCGTTCCCTTTTTAACCCTAATTCTTTCAGTTCTTTCTCTCTCTCTCTGGGTACTGTGGAAATGAAAATGGAGTAATGTCGCACTCGACATTATGGATGTGAATCTCCACGGTTATCGAATCTGGAAATATTTCAACGGTGTAACGGAGATGAATGACGGCCTGCAGATGATTTAGAGTTAAGGCATAGTGAAGCAACTCGTCCTTTCTGTGCACGGAGGCCTCCTTGTTACGTCCATAAAATCCATTAGAAGAAGGGGAGTATAGGCTCTTATCATCCAAGACCCAGGATCAGAATTTATGGTCTTTGAGAATGAAAATGGGTTCATGACTGCATGTGTCTGATCGTTAGGGTTTCCATCATAGTAGTCTTGTGTGAAAATGGATGTCACCATGAGCATGAACTCATGTACTCTATCGTTGCCCATGGCTGTCAGAAAATCGAGTTTGCTTCCCATAATTGCTTTGTCCAGCTCGTCTTCTGGAAACTGAAACATTCCGACCAAATTTTCTTTCCTGTGGGCGATGGCGCATGCAGCTAAAAACCCAGAGATGAGAAGATCTTGAATCTGCAAAACGTCTAAATGAGCGAGGAAATCCAGTATACGACCCTAGAAATGTTATATGTATCTGAAAATATATATTGTATGAGAAAGGCTAAGAAGTGGAGAAGCTTGATGTTGCAATGATCCCAATTCGCCAGAGGCATACTTCCTAGACGGTAGATAATGTCATCGGGATAACTGGTTTCTTCCATCCCGTAGAATGCCATGATCTCCACTTCAAAGTGGAGCAACCCTGATTCAACGTCTTTTTTCATAGAGAATTTATCAATTTCGACTTTATTGTTGTGGGGAGCCGAACTTGTCAATGTCACGTATGGGGAATTGGCCAAATCCAGCGCACAAATGTCAACGTCTAAGTGAGATTCCAGCCAAGCGGGCGTTGGTGGAACTTTCGAAATCCAATCATAAAATGTCGTGGCCATCGTAGATCGAATGGATTGAGCCTGCAGATGTCAAACGTGTGACTTAGGAATGATGATGGAAATTAGTATGTCCGAAATTATAACTTAATTTAGAAGATCTATAAGTATTACCGAATTCACAACCAAATGGAACGCGGTGTTCTGTTTCACCTCGATGCCCTTGACTTGCTTATTTTGTTATTATAAAATTAATTTAGATCAGAATGTTTATTTTTTAAAATATAAGTTTTTAAATATTGTAATATCTCCATTATTATTTTAATAATGGTATTGTTTCTTTCATAACTATTCCTTTAGTATAGTAAAAAGGATAACATATATTGAGAATAAAGATATAGGTTATATGTATAGGAGTTTCAAAACATTTTCATTGTACTCACATTTATAAAGATCTAACTACACATTTTGATTTAATATAACAATCTTATCAGATTTCGAAAATAAAAAGTAAAAATTGACATAAATGGAAGTCAAGTGATTCTTGAGAAGCATTAGAAATGTTAACTTCAATATTCTTTGCAATAAATCAATAGAGTTCAAAGAACTACATTTTCATTCCTAAAAAGGGGTCTCACTCATTTCTATAAACTTGAAATTGAAAGTAAGAAATGGCGCATAAGGCACTTTTTTCTAACTAATGAGAAAAGAATATAGATAACATTTTAAATGAATAGTTGTAAATGCAACCTAGAAAACAAATAAAAGAACAACAAACCCTCACTCCATGATTTCCTAGAGAGAACCCTTCCAAGGGGAGAACCCCTTTGTAAAGCATGTCTAGTGTATTAGTCAACTGCTAAATTTTTACAATAGATTACAAACTCTCTAACCTCTTAATAACACTGTTTAGCAACAAAAAAATGATACTGAGAGCATAACAATAAGCAACAATTCACATGTTGTGTTTTCCTCGAATCCTAGAATAAATAGGAATTACAAAACCATAAACCATTGATGGTTTTGTAATTCCACGTGATAAAAAGTAGTAGCAATTGATTGGATATGTAATACCCCTATGTTTCTATGTAAATATTTTTCCGTTTTTACATGGGAAGGAAACACTAGAGTTAAAGAAATTCTTAACAATAACAAGAAACTTGTAGTTGGATGACTAAATCATAACCTTCCCTTAAATAACTCCTAAAAATCCCTAGGAATTTATCAACAAAATTTAATGTGACGGGAGAGACAAATGTGAGCTTTAAATAATAACTAAAAGATATTTAAAAGAAGAAGAAGAAGAAGAAAGAAATCATCCTAGGAAAGTGGGATGGTAAACCCACCAAAAGCAATACACTACTAAGGAAAAAAAACTGGATAGGGAAGGAATAAAAATACATTAGCTCAAATCACAAGAGGTTATTTAATTCCACTGACAAGAGATTCCATCTCAGGGGGAACTCAAAGATAGGTTCAAGGTTAGGAGGATAGTGTTCCCAAGAACAATTTTAGTAGCACATACAGTTGGATTTTTCGGTATATTTAAGTCTGGAATTATTGGTTGATTATTGTATTCATACAAATGACTTTGATGTGGAATTTGATATCGCTTTGATGTGCAATTTGATATCTCTTTGGGAAACGGTAGGAATAGTAAAGTTATACTTATTGTTTTAGCTACGAGACCTATTTTTTATACATTTAAATTAAATGCTGACATGTTATGCTTTATATTATGTGTAGACATTTTGGAATGGTATGCCATGAATGTTATTTTGAAAGAGTAAGTTGTAGGAATACTCATTTCTTCTTTATTTCAATATAATAGCTAATCTACTATTTAGGATAATATATATGTGTGTGTTCTAGAAAGTGAAACTAGCATGCATGGACAAGTTGAAGGAGGAAGAGTTGGAGAATACTAGTAGGAATTCTTTTTGTTTAAGGTTATTTACATTATAATCTCGTTGTGGTGATATCGAGCGAGGAGAAGTTAGTTATTCATGTGTAGTACATATATTGGTATCAATATTTGTGGTACTACGAAACAAGAAAAATTCCTTTTAAAAAACCTGATTGAGTCCTGTAGCTAGGAATAAATTAGTTATAGTGGTTGTGGTCTACAGATACAAAAAATGAACAGAGGATGGGATATACTTTATTTATAGGTACATGCATGGAGGAAAATTATCTTCATAATTGTAACTAGTACAAAGAACCACGGAAATCATGTTAACATTGTTACCATCATATAGGGCCAGATTGTGGTATATATATTACAGATTCCAATTACAATTATAATGATAAACAATATTGTTGGAGATAAGGGTGAAGAATTTAAATTATTCTATATCTATTGTTATAATAGAACTTAATCCCATTATAGATTCGAGAACTGAAAGGGAACTTAACTGTATACATTCTAAGTTAAGGTAATCATTCCCTAATGCATGGGAAAACCTTAGGATTTAGTTTTTTTAGTAAGTCTTATGTTTAAGAAAAAAAATTCTACATGTAGTATTCCCAAATGGAACAAATCGGTAGTAAATATATTCCACTAATAAATTAACTACTAATGATTAATCATACAGAAATTATAATACACACCATGGATGAAAAGTGAAGGTAAAATAAGTGTTTTAAGGAATGGTAATCACACCAACATTCTATTATGGAAAACAAAATTGATAATCCAACTAGTACAATGAAAATTTAATATAGACAGCAATACTCTAATTCATGCAAGATATTCGGTAATGGAGAATCAAATGCATGATAATATTGAGTTATGACTATGAAAAGAGAATTTATTATATAGAAGAACCATATTAAAATAGTAACAACATATATAAATTCCTTCAGGGTGTAATGCAGCTACATCATGTTGTCTCCTCTTGGAAGGCCATGGGTAACCACTCAGGTGGAAAAAAAATATCATTTACAAACAGTGAGTCGAGGCCACATGTACAGTGGTAATATTATCCTATGAAAATCCATAGAAAAAATTATATATACATATATATTCCATAGTTTTTAATTTCGATAAACTCAACCTTCACACCACTATCTTAATGAAATCCCCTCAAAGTTATGAATAAAACACTGAACTATGGAAGAAAGAGATGTCGTTAGATGTAGAACACAAAACTCATTGACTTGAAAACATCATAGGATGAGGTGTCATTTCTACTTGTAATCAGTAAGAAATATAGAACATGAAACAAATATCGAGAACTTTGAGGCAATTTCAAAATATCAGACACCAAGAAGAAATAACGAGTACCCAAGAAAAATCTCAACTAAATACAGGAGAAGTGTTGATTTTCCTATACCTGAAATCCAAAATATGTGAATTCCAAACTATAAGAAAAAAATGTATATACATTAACCATTGTGATATGTAATGGAAAGGAATTTAACTAGGGAAAATAAAATAGAAATTCACTCTGCTACTTAGCCATTGGTGCGAAAAGGAAGCCAGTATAGGAACCAATCTATTATGAAAATCCAAGAGTACCCAAAAAACTCCATATTCACCATATTTACCTCTAGGAGAGAAAGATCGTACAAGGTATGAAAATTTTGTTATCTCGACGAGCTTGAACCGGAAAGACCATGAAAAACTAATCTAACTAATAAAAAAAGACATGCGAGACAAGAATAAAAAATGCGTTATAAATATTTTGGGGAATGTTTTCCTCTTGCCGATTAGTTTGAGACACGGTCATATAAAAATTACCGAGTGAGATTATATGGGGACCTGATATGAACCCAACAACATTCTTGTGGGTAGTCCCATTTTCGAGCTGAAACAATAAAAAAAAATAAAAATAAAAAAGGGATTATGGTCGACGAGGCGCAAGGCGAACAAACTATAAGGGAATGGTATTTAAATACTACCAACCTTCAAATGACTAACCCTTACCTTAGACTTTTCATCAACAATTGGCAAGTGTCGGAAATTTTGAATATTCCAAAACAAATAGGGAGAATAGAGATTCTCCTCTACAACACAAAGTTTCAATATAAAATTTTCTGAATGCTGGACAGAGATGGCAAACTTTTCTATTTCATTAAAATGAAATAAAACTATTACAAAATAAAATAGATTCTTCCTCTAACAGATGGATTTACAAAATAAGTGTGCATGAGTGCTACACATGCAGTCCCTCAAAATACACTCTCTGTCTCTCACAGTTCGCACATACAGTGCTTTTACAATTTTTTTGTTTTGCCTTCGGGCACGGAATACACACACTGCATTACATTAAGCCTACGGGATTTTTCATTTATATGGCGCAGCAAATTAAAAAAAAACTTATGGAAAATGTACATATATATTATAAACCTATATATATATATATATATATATATTGGAGCTAAGGTCTAAAACCTTTGTCGCGCGATGTTTTATAACATAATGAACTCGGACCTCAAACTTCAATAAACCAAATTGTAAACAAATTTGCGTTACAAAACTGCATTACGTCACCAACCCTGAAACCAATGTGAACGGCCTATGATTGGCTGATTGCTGGGGCCCGGGGAACTCAAACAAAATTAGGAACCAGATTCTATAAAAAATTTGCATAAAAAAAGGTGAAAGTGACGTCATGGCAAAAATAAATGCGAAACAACACGATTGGTCTACGTGGTGAGTTGGCATGTGGGACCAGCTTCGCATCGGCGCATCGGCGATTGGATGGTGTGGTGGCTTAGACTTTGGCGAATGTGATATGCGATGCTGCGACATCGGCGATATCGCTTCGGCGATTCGGAGCGGCGGACGAATGAACATAAGACTTGGCGATGAGCGATTGCGATGTTGCAATATGCGATGTGGGGACCACATCGCATCGCGGCTACGGAGACGAACCTTTGTTGCAGACGGGCGGACGACTACATTGCGATATAGCGATGAATGCAATGTTGTAATGTGCGATGGTGGTAGGTACCACCATGACGTGGCTTTAATTCAAAACAAAAAACACTGGCGCATAAATAAAATGCTTTTGTGGTTGATGAGGGATTTTACACCCAATAAGACTATTTTTAATAGAAACCTGTTGTTGCGTGGTTTGAAGCACGAAAAATTTAATTTCTCTGCAATGGTGGCTGCGGCCCATTAAACAAAAAATTCATCCTTATAGTTTTCTCCATTCCTCTGTTAAATGCACAGTGGTGTGCACTTAACCCATTCTACCCCTGTTGTACTCCATTTCTCCTGCACGGGGTACTTGCAGGTGAATTTAATATTTTCAACACTCCCCCTTAAATTTAGTTGCTGGGTTATCAGTCATACCCAAGCATTTCCTCAAATATTCAAAACTCTTATGCCCCAATAGTTTTGTTAGTATGTCTGCAAACTTCTCCTCTGTTCTGTAATGCTATAAAACAATTTCTCCATTGTTCACTAGCTCCGTGATGTAGTGAAACTTGGCATCTATGTGTTTAGTTATTTTGTGAAACATAGAATTCTTTGAAAATTCTATATCTGAGCTATTGTCACAATACATCATTGTGCCTTTTACCTATTCTTAACATAAACTCCTCAAAATTATTCTCATCCACACTGCTTGACATGTTGCTGCTGTAGCTGCCACATACTCTGCCTCTGCTGTAGACAATGCCACAATTGGCTGTTTCTTACAAGCCCATGAAATGGCTCCTGAACCTATATGAAAAACATAACTAGATGTACTTTTCTGGCCATCTATACTTCCATCCCAATCACTGTCAGTATATCCAATCAATTCAGAATTTTCTAAAGTAGTATACAAAATTCCATACCTTTTAGTTCCTTTCACATACCTTAGAATTATTTTTGTTGCTTGCTAATGTGCTTCCTTTGGCCTTTCCATAAGTCTAGAAATTAAAGTTGCAGTCAAATACATAAGGTTGCCAGCTATTCTCTTATACAAACTAGGATCAAAATCCTTTCTGCTGTCCTCTTTGCTGAGTTTCAATCCCATTATTGTGGGAATAATTGCTGCCTTGCAATCCTGCATGTTAAATCTCTCCAAAACTTCATTTACATATTTAGCTTGAGTGGTAAACATTTTATTTTCATTTTTCTCTACTTATATTCCTAAGAATTATTTCAACAATCCCATATCAGTCATTTCAAATTCATCTTTCATGACTGTTTTAAAATTTTCAATGAGATAATAATCATTACCTGTAAATATCACATCACCAACATATAAGACAACAATCATCATCCTACCATCTTTCTCCTTGATGTTTAATGTGGGTTCTCCTTCATATTTTTCAAACCCATTCTCCAGTAGATAAGAATCTATCCTATTATACCATGCTCTTGGTGCTTGTTTCAGCCCATAAAGAGCTTTCTTCAATCTGCAAACTGTGTGTTCTTGGCCCTTTTTCTCATAGCCCAGAGGTTTTTCAACATAAACCTCTTCCATCAAAACTCCATTTAGGAATGCTGATTTTGCATCCATTTCTTTAACCTTCCACATGTGTTGTGCTGTTATGGACAACACTGCTCTCACTGTTTCCATTCTTGCAACTGGTGCAAATTTTTCTTCATAATCTCTTCCATGTTGTTGCTTATAGCATTTGACAACAAGTCTGGTCTTGTGCCTTTCAATCTTACCTTCAACATTGATTTTTGTCTTGTAGAACCGTTTCACTCCAGTCACTTTTTTTCCTTTTGGAAGATCAACCAATTCGCATGTTTTATTTTTCTCTGTTGCATTCATTTCTTCATCCATAGTATCTATCCATTTCTTATCTTTTATAGCTTCTTCAAAATGAATAGGATCATCAACATGACAATATAATGCAAATAAAGAGTTTCATACGTTCATTTTCTGCCTCTTGCTCATAAATGTCACTTAAATTTCTGAATCCAATTCCTCTTTCATTTGTTGTACATGTGCTTGAGGAAGCACTCAAATCTGCTCCTTGTGGTGTGCTTGGAGAAGCACTCTCATTTATTCTGAAGGGTGTTATTACTCTAGCTTTTGGTGTCCCTTGTTGTCCTTGTGTTGGTGGAGGTAGTGGTGCTAATGATGGACGTATTTCAGCCATCTCATCCTCATTATCATCATGAGACAAACAGGTCTTCACATTGACTGTTTTCTCAATGCTTCCATCCCAAGCTTCTTCTTCAATAAACTAAACATCTCTGCTCATAATAAATTTCTTGGTGGATGGGTTATACAACCTATAAGCTTTGGATTCCTCAATGTATCCAATAAAAATACACTTCTCCCCCTTACTGTCCAAATTATTCCTTAGCTAGTCCAGAATGTGTGCAGAAGCCACACAACCAAAAATTCTCATGTGGGTGACACCTTGTTTTATGCCACTCCATGCTTCTTCAGGAACTCTATTCATTACTGCTTTGTTTGGGCATCTATTCAAGATGTATGTTGCACAATGTACAACTTCAGCGCAATAATCATTTGGAAAATGTTTTGCCTTCAGCATACTTCTTACCATATCCATGATTGTTCTATTTTTCCTTTCAGCAACTCCATTTTGCTGCGGTGTGTACCTTGCTGTAAATTTCTTCTGTATGCTATTTTCTCTGCAAAAACGTAGAAATTATTTTGAGATATAATCACCTCCTCTATCAGTTCTTAAAACTTTTATGTGCTGCCCACTTTGGTTCTCAACAAGTGCCTTAAAGTGGCAGAATTTTTCAAACACTTCCTTTTTATATTTCAAGAAATAAACCCAAGTTTTCCTTGTGAAATCATCAATAAAAGTCAGCATATAATGGCTGCTTGCTAGTGATGGTGTTTGCATTGGCCCACACAAATCTGAATGGACAATTTCTAAGGGTGCATTTGCCCTTATGCTCTTTCCTGATGGAAAAATTTATCTGTGTTGTTTTCCCAAGATACAACCTTCACATAGGCTGTCCGGTTTCTCAATCAATGGTAATCCCCTTAACATTCCTTTCCTATGCAACAAATTTAGTCCTCCAAAATTGAGATGTCCAAATCTCAAGAGCCATAGCCAATTTTCATCTTTTGCTTATGTTTGGAATGTTTCTTGTGTCACTACTACTATTTATTCTCCTTTCTTCAAAGTTGCTCTCATCTTGAGAGGGAAAATTCTATTCTTTGTCATCTTAACTTCAACAGTACATTTTTATCTTGGTGGTTTATCCATTATGGTGCATACATCATCTTCAAAAAAAACATTGTAACCCTTTTGGATGAGCTTTCCAATACTTAATAAATTACATTTCATACCTGGTACATAATATACATCAGATATGCTCTTGTTTTCTCCTTTCTTTGTGGAGACATTTACTATGCCTTTCCCTATGACAAAAACCTTACTGTCTGTCCCCAATGTAATTTGAGACTTTACATTTTCATCTAACATGGAAAACATGACAATCTTTCCAGTCATATGGTTACTACATCCTGAATCTATAAACCATATATCTTCGTTCTTTTCCTCAGCCATATTACATGCTAAAAACAACTTATCTTGACTGATATTTTCTTTTGTAAAAGTCGCACTAGTTCTATTACCCATGTCACTCTGTTTCTTCCTACATTCATTTTCATAATGACCATACTTCTTACAGATTTGACATTGGACTTGTGATTTATCATACCTTTGTCCATGTGCTTTATTTTTTCCACCTTGCTGGCTGGTGCCTTGGCCCTGGTTATGATTTTTATTACTGCCCCTTCCACTTGCACGGTTGTTTCTTCCTCCTCTGTTTTGGCTTCTGCCTCTTCCTTTTCCTCTATAGCTTCCTCTGCCTTGACCTCTTCCTCTTCCAAAGGGAATTTGGGTCTTAAAGGAATGCTCCAAAGATGAGTGTGCATTTCTACTGAATCTTTATTCATGAGTCATCGATGATGCATGAAGTTCATCAACTGAAAAATTTGAGAGATCCTTGTCTCTTCAAGGGTTGTGACTATCACATCAAAACTTGAAGGTAAGCTCCTCAAAAATTTCTCTACTATCCTTCTTTCTTCAAGTGTTTCTACATGAGATCTTATCTGTGTGACCATCCCAGTCACATGTGTGAAGAATGAGTCTATGTTATCAGACTCTTTCATACAGAGAGTTTCAAAATCTCTCCTCAGCAATTGTAGCTTTGTTGTCTTCACCTTCTCCATACCTTGATAGGATGTTTGGAGGGTATCCCATGCATCCTTGGATCTCTTAGCTGATGCTATCCTTGGAAACACACTTTCATGTACTGCTTGACAGAGATAGAAGAGGGCTTTTGAGTCCTTCTTCCTATTACTCTTCAACAAATCCTTCTTTGCCCATGTTAAGGCATTAAAATTATTTTCATCTACTGGTTATTCAAAACCATATTCAACAAGCTCCCATAAGTCTTGAGATGCAAACAGGGTTCTCTAGGTGATTGCCCAATAATCATATTTCTTCCCATTGAACCATGGGAGCTGAGTATTTCCAATACTCATGCTTGTGCTATCTCCTGCCATGACTTAGCACGCTGAACTATGCAATAAAATTGAATGTGTTTTTTTTTTAAACAAACTGTCTTTCCTTCTTTAAAAAAAAAACTCTGTCTCTGAGGACTGCACTCTTTTAAACAAAACAAAACTCTTTTTTTTTTTTGAGAAATACCTGGACATTTGCTGAGCCTTCACTCTGCTGGAGAAATTCTACAAAAAATCCTTCCTTCAGCTTCTTTGACACCTTCAAAAAGCCTATACTAGCTCTGATACCATGTTGGAATTTCTAAATATTCCAGAACAAACAGGGAGAATAGAGATTCTCCTCTACAACACAGAGTTTCAATATAAAATTTTCTGAATGCTGGATAGAGATGGAAAACTTTTCTATTTTATTAAAATGAAAGAAAACTATTACAAAATAAAATAGATTCTTCCTCTAACATAGGGATTTACAAAATATGTGTGAATGACTGCTACACACGCAATGCTTAAAAATGCACTCTCTGTCTCTCACAATTTGCACATACAGCGCTTTTAGAATTTTTTTGTTTTGCCTTTGGGCATGGAATACACACTGCATTACATTAAGCCTACTGGCTTTTTCATTTATATGGCACAACAAATAAAATAAAATAAAACTTGTGGAAAATGTATATATATATTATAAACTTATAGTTTATAATATATGTATATATTAAAATCGTTATATATATATATATTGGAGCTAAGGTCTAAAACCTTTGTCGCGCGATGTTTTATAACATAATGAACTCGGACCTCAAACTTCAATAAACCAAATTGTAAACAAATTCGCGTTACAAAACTGCATTATGTCACCAAGCCTGAAACCAACATGAATGACCTGTGATTGGCTGATTGCTGGGGCCCGCAGAACTCAAACAAAATTATGAACTAGATTCTATAAAAAAATCGTGTAACAAAAGGTGAAAGTGATGTCATGGAAAAAATCAACGCGAAAAAGCACGATTGGTCTACGTCGTGAGTTGGCATGTGGGACCGACTTCGCATGGGCGCATCGACGATCAGATTGTGTGGCGACTTGGACTTTGGCGAATGAGATATGCAATGCTGTGATATCGGCGATTCGGAGCGGCGGACGGACGAACAGAAGACTTGGCAATGAGAAATTGTGATGTTGTGATATGCGATGTGGGGAGCACATCGCATCACGACTGGGGAGACAAACCTTTGTTGCGGACGGGCAGATGGCTACATTACAATATAGCGATGAACTCAATGTTGTGATGTGTGATGGTGGTAGGGACCACCATGACGTGGTTGTAATTCAAAAAAAACACCAGCACGTAAATAAAATGCTTCTGTGGTTGGTGAGAGCTTTGACGCTTGATAAGACTATTTTTAATAGAAACATGTTGTTGCGTGGCTTGAACCAAAAAAAATTCAATTTCTCTGCAATGGTGGCTGCGGCCTATTAAACAAAAAATTCATCCTTACAGTTTTCTCCATTCCTCTGTTAAATGCACACTAGTGTGCACTTAACCCATTCTGCCCCTGTTGTACTCCATTTCTCATTGACAGGGTACTTGTAGGTGAATTTAATAATCTCAACAGCCAGATCCAGTTGAAACGAGGAAAACTTTGGTTGTGTGGTCACATCTTGATGTGACAACCCCATGATAACTCAGAGGAATGAAATGAGTCCTAGAGGGAAAATCAATGAGATTTTATGGTTATGTTCATGAATTTCCACCCTTAGAGATCTAAACATAGCATCCCTATTATTTGTTTTCCATAGTATACGAATCATGTGATCACAATGTTATCACCAAAAGGTGGAAAAATCTAGTTTGGGCACATCATTACGTATTACAGAGTATTGGAATTTGGTAGTCTTGATATTTTAAACAAATAAATTGAAATTTTGTGTTGGGTTAGTAACGGTTCGAGAGAGTTGAAGAGGAAATTAAAAACATAAGTTCCAGCACTTAAAAAATAAGTCAACCTCATAAAACATAAAACCAATGTCCTTAGTTATGAATGGTCAATCAAATGAAATATGGTGCGACCATAATAATTAGCGTGAGGGTTTGATATGTTCATATTTTTTTAAGAGTGACCATATTAAAATACAATGATGTGAATTCCTTACCATGGAACGTGGCGAGACCATGTCTTAGTAATGATATTAAAATCTAGAAGATGTATAGGAACAAATATAAGTGGGTTAAATGTAGAGGGTGTATATATTTGAAATTTTAATGAAATGACTCATAAAAATAGTAATATTACTCTATACTCTTTATTTTCCTTATATTTTGTCTAAGAAAAGATTATTGAAAAAAATCATGTTTAGGGTATGCTTGTCAACAAATCTAATAAAAAAAGATTATACATAATTGTAATTAGGTTTATGACATAATGGTATTAGAGCCAAGTTTCAACACTAGGCTTGTAAGGAACCATCATAGTAAAATAAAATATGCACAAAAATGTAAATATGGGATGTTGACAATAGTTTTATGGCTTATATGTTACATTAGTGAAATAAGCCATAACAAAATGAAACACAATTATCCTCGAGCCATAACAATTGGTGAAGAATTATACACTGATTTGGGGAATGGAAGTACACCACCAAACTTTCAATTTATGGATGTCATGAGAAACCTGTAACAAGAATTGGTTCATCTTAGGAGTAGTAATGAACGCCTGCTAAAAGGTAGTGAAGAATTGAAAATAATGATAAGAGAATTGACTGAAAAGTCTAGTCATCGAATAATACATCCAGAAGTACAAAAAAAGGAAGTACATGGAAATGGAATCATATATGTCTGAAAGTGAAGGTGATTGAGACTGGACTTATCCAATAAATCAAAGGAGAAAGAGGAGGATGGAATTTCAATTGGAATTATGGAAGATAAAAATGCCCACTTTTGATGGGTAGAAGGTGTTAGTCATCCATAATTTTTACTATCTAAAAATGGCTAAGTATTGGTCCTAGATTTCTAAAAACAAGTTCATAAACATTGTGAGTTCTGGAAATCTCACTGCCTTCATCATCCTAAGATAAAAATTTCACTATTTTATCATCCTATCTAGTCATGGCTAACCCACTACTCCCAGAAGACCCATCATGGGCTCAGGCCATTTGTTTTAACCCTAACTTGTCACCCATTTTTTTTTCACCTTGTCTTGCCTTTTGGCCCAAATCCTCTATTTTGTTTACCTACAGGATTCCCACTACTACCTAAACCTACCAATCAAATAGCCTTGCTGTCTCTTCCATAATATTCTCAGACACTGATTGTCTCTGCAGGCCCTTTGGATAGTCAAGTATGTTGGATCTTAAGTCTTCAAATACACTAAGCTGACCATAGATTCTATCTCGTACTTGGTGATCCCTAATTCTAAGTCTTTGTCCAAATTCCATGTCCAAGAAAGCCCCCATTAGGTCACCTAAGGTTTCACTAAGTCATAGGATGGATTTGGTGCCCAACAAGTTATGCCTTCCTGCATAAAGAGATTGTATTCAAAGAGGAGTAAAATCAAGCAAATTTGATCCAAAGTCCTTCAAGAAAAGCCTCCTTGGCTTAGAGCACAAACACTGCAAGGGACAACTGCCCTTGTTCACATTTCTACAATGACTAGCCAAGGTGGCCACTAGCAATAATAAGAGGTAAGGTAATAAGATTGTAATCATCACCAGGAAGCTGACACAAACAAGACAAAAGAAACAGACCTATAGGTAAAAGAGAATCAGGGTTTGTTTTGGTTGATTAACAAAACTGTGGTGACAAGAAAAAACCATCTCAGATATTTCAAGGACAGAAGCCACCTCCTTAGGGTTTTGCGAAAAAATAGCATTTCTTCACCTGAAGTAAGAGAAGAAAAGACAAAGAGTATTAGTTTAAAAGCGATCATTTTACCAAAGGGTAAAAAACAAAGTTTTTAAAATAACATCAAAGGTTGGGCATAAGTTATTATCAAAACGGCCTAAAAAGAAAATGTGACCCTGGTTTTCATCTCATAAATAGGCCCCCAACAAAGGCCTCCATGTCAAAAATATTTTTCTGCAAAATATGATAGAGGCATAAGTAAACATTCTTTCCAAAAAAATGTCAAAAGTGTTTTTCATAGCAAATATTAGTCAAAAGGCACACTAAAAATATAGGGGACATTAACTTTGCAAAAGTGGGTTTGTTCTTTTAAAAATTACTTTTCAAATCAAATATAAAAGGTCACTTGAACCTTTCCCATGCATCATTTTCCATTTCCAAATAGAAGAAGCAGTTGGGATAATTGTTTTCAGGGTTTTTAGGCCAAACTATAAAAATTTCGGGCGCTACACAGTTGTCCTTCAGCGCTACGCACAGGAGGGAGGTGGGCAATGTAAAAATACGTTGCACTACATGATTAGGGCCCGGAATTGCACACCTGGACCGACGCTACGCACAGGCCAAGCAAAGACCAGAAAAACCCGGGATACCACCTAGTCTGCCTGGCACTGCGCACAGGCGCTATGCTCCAGCTAGATTTCTCCGAGTTTTCTTAAAGAGCTCCAAAATCTGAAATTTCGTCTTCAAAAATTCTGAAATTAGAGCCTGAGGTTGGTGATACTTTTTTCTCTTCCCAAGCTTTCCTTTTTCTAAAAAAGGAAGTCATCCATAGTCAAAATTAGACCAACCCTAGACGACATAAAGATAAATTATTTAGTCTTTGAGTTAGGGTTTGCAAGTGAAATTGGTTTCGAGTACAAAAAGAAAATTGGGTGACTATAGGCTAACCTCTAACCCCAAGTGCAATCTCTAAAAAATAATTTTCACCTTAGCCTTTGTTTTTGCAAAGAGTTGACCTAAAAACCACTAAAAGCACCTAGTTTGCCCAAAAAACCTCAAGAAAAGTCAAAAGGTCCTACTACTATTTTTTTGGACCAGTCATCATGTCAGAAGGAGATAGTCATAGCAGTAGTGATGAGAGTCATAATCCCACCAAGCCAAAGCATCATGGAGGAAAAGACAAAATATTTGAGCCCCTAGACACCACTCCAATCACTTCATCTCCTATGATAATTTCATGCTTCTAGGATGTAGGGTGCTACAAATTTTGTGAGAAGGTAAATTAAGCCAACATCCATTCAGACTTAACTAGATTATTCATCTGTAGCTTACAAAACCATCAAGTCAATATGGAAGGGGTACAATTTGAGCTCTCATCTGAGATCATTTCCAAAGCAACAGGTATACCAAACATTGGTGAGTTGTGGTTCAAACAAAAGAAGCTGGAGTTGAGTTATTATGGGCCCTATTTGAAACCTAGATATCAACAAAATTGTAAGGTTGTTTTCCCTTTTTCCCATTTACTAGAGAGGTATGCTGCATTTATGAGGCAAATTATCAGTTATTTCACATGTGAAGGGAGATACTCCTAGATCTACTCATATCATATAAGGTTGCTGATGCATTTTACCAGGGTCAAGATGATGAACCTGCCTTACTACCTTTTCCGAGGCATTGATAAAATGGCCTTGGTTGTCAAGAAGAAAAGCTATGACCACCAAATGCCAAGCCTCTTTCATCACTCCATGATCAAAATGATTGTCCTATAATAGTTAGAGTAGTAAGGAATATCTTGCGAAACCTTCATCTCACATGATGTGTTTACAGACCCCCGGGCCTTCATCTAGTAGAAATTTCCTTCCACTTCACAACCATCTACCTCCACACATCCATCATCCCTCCATGTGCCTTCTCCACAAATAATTTCACCTCTTACCTCTTCCCCTAAATTTCCAAGTTAGGGGGTTGACAGTAGCCCTAGTGAATAACAAATAGAAGGCAACAGTCAGGAGGAAACTGAGACAGATAATAATGGACAAGAAGGGAGCAGTGGAGAAGAAGATGATGAAAATGAAGAAAATAGTGAAGAGGAGGAGAGTATCCATGAAGAAAGCAGTGATGGAAATGATGAAATTAGTGAAGGTAGACACAAAGATGAGAGTAGTGAGCCCGATGAAGAGGAAAACAAAGATGAAAATAGTGGGAAAAATGATGAAGAGGAGAAGCCAAATGATGAAGAGTAGCGGCCAGATGGTGAGGAGGAGCAAGATGATGAGGAGGACAGCCATGAAAGTACACCACAGAGTCAAGGAAAGAGTCATGACAGTCATGACAATAGTCATGACTATCTTAACAAAAATCAGTCCATGGATGAAAAGGAAAATTAGAGCGAGGAAAGTGTAGAAGATATCAAGAAAAATAAAGGTCAAAATGATGATAGCACTGCCTTTAAAACTTCCATTGTTACCCCTCTCACATCCACATATCACAGAGGGAGAAGAAATGTGTTTGCTGTCTCTAAAAGGAAAAGGGCGACCTCTTCTCAAAAAGCCAAAACATTGGACAAAGGTAAAGAAAAAATGGAAAAGGTTGAAAAGAAGGTACAAGTAAGAAGGAGAAAAAGGATCAAAAATACTTCTCAAGGGCCTCTTTTTTTTGACCTTGACAGTGATAATGACGAACAAGGGATAAATACTAAGCTGTTCCTCTTAGAAAAGGATGCCCATCTTCAAGAATGGGAAAAGGATTTTGAGAGGGAACAAAGGGTCATATACTATTATAAAGAGGAGCATAAACATTTCAAAGAAGTGAATAGTGGCCTTTCCTTGTAGAAGAAAATGGTCAAACACTATGCAAGGAAGAACATGCTTGCTAATGCCAAACTCAAGCAAGCCCTCATGGAGCTAGAAGAGCTAAAAATGACCAAAGTCCATGAACGAATTTGGATCTTGGATGATGCTTCTCAGTAGGTGTCTAAAACACCTTGAGGGGTCTACACACAAATTTTGAGGCAAATCCGGAAACTTTTTTTTTTCCAAATTTTGACCCCTAGGAGCGCAACACCCTAGGCACTACGCACAAAATTGGGGCATCCTCAGCTGCTTGAGTTTACAGTTTTGGATTTTTCATATCATCAACAGTCTAGCCACAAAATTTCAGGTCAATTGGAGCATTTTTGCCCCCTCTAAAGGTCAAACAACAACTCAAAATTGACATTTCTGTCTCCTTTTTAGGCCTGGCACTGCACACAGAGTAGTCATGGGAAATTTGATTTTTGAGCACGTAAATGGCATCCATTCAGCAAATTTCAAGAATTTTTGGAAATTATACTCATCAAGATTTCTAACGAGCCATCACGGGGCCAAATACGATGCCGGGAAGGGGTCCAAAACTCAACTGCAATAGACCCTATGTTTTGCTAAAATGGCGCTATGCACAAAGATAGCCTTTTGCTAAAAACTCAACAAAAGACACCGATTAATGACAAATTGGTTTTTTAATTTTTTTTTGGAAAAATCACTCCTGATTTGATTTGGGAGTTATGTTTTGATGTTTTTCATTTATTATCTTATCTCTTATGTGTCTTGGGCCTTGCATGGTCATTAAGAACATTTATGACATTTATGGCTAAATTAGGGTTTTTGGAAGCCTTTTAGGGTTTCCACCTCCTCATTTTGCTCCATAAATAGAGCATGAGGCTCTTATGTATTAGTTTGATTTTGATGAATTATTATGAAGCAATACATAGACTCTTGGAGTTTTTGATAACAATTTGATGTCTTGGAGCTCATGCATGCCCTGGTTTTCTTGTTGATGGAGAGAGACTTTTTGCAGCATCCATAAGCTTGGTTGATGGTGAAGTGTTTCTTATGTTCATGTTTTCTAGTTTTCCATTATGTTTTCCATTTTTGTATTTCGCAGTAGGACAAAAAATTTAGATTAAGAAATGTTTTCTGATGGCACCTTAATTATGTTTTCCCTTCACTACCTCAATGTTTTCTTTTGTTGAGATATGTTAGGGAATCCATCTCTTTCTCCATAAGAAGTTCTTAGCTTGTCCATTTCTTGAATGGTTTAGATTAGTTAGTGTCAAGTATGATTTATGGTTAGCCCTGCATATTGTTGCCACTGAAATACTTTGTTCTTGGAATCATCTCTTTAAAAGTATCTTTGCCTAGGTTTATCAAAGAAGTATGTTTCAATCAAGCTCTTTTCCTTTACTAAGCTAAATTTGTTTCAAGGAACCTTCATAGCTGTAACTTTAGATGTTCAGGGTTTTCTTTCCTTCTATGGTTATAGCTACTTGTGCATCTTAAATGTTTTTCTGCTCTTAATGATGAAATATATGAAAGTTAAATAAGTTTCTTTCCTTCCTATGTTTCATCTAAATGTTTGCCTTGATTGATTATCTGCTTTCAGTATAAAATCAAATGGATTAGGTTTTTCTTATGCCTTTGATTCTCTTGCTATGCTCATAAATCTTCTAACTCTCTCATTTTACAAGTACATAAAGGATTCAGTTTTTTCCCTTTATTAGCTTATTTTTCTCAGGCTTAATGTTCACCTCATGACCCTTCACAACCTTAAAAGATCCACCAACCAAGTTAAAATTTCCCTGCAAATTCTCTTAAAACCATTGATGAACTTATCATGACCTTGTTAGACTCCATTGCCTAATGAATTAACGATCTCCCTTTTTTTCTATCTAAAATCTATCTGAGCATCATACCCAACCAAAAAAAATCAAAATACCCTGCACTTAACATCTAGCCTAAAATCAACCCAAATCAGTGAAAAAGTTCACATCTTTGCACCTACTAGAGAGATCCCTCTCCGAATCTAGGAAGGCTAGGTCCTTGGTTTCCAAAGCTTGGTTTGATGTTACCCCTGTCCATTTGTATCTCAATTAATCAAGAAAATTATGGGGACCTAGCATAATGGCGATCATGGTGGGATAGAGTTCATAGTAGCCTGATAAACTCTTACAGACTCATATACATCCCTAGTTTGACTTAAAAAATCAATTCATAGCCAAGAGTAGAAATGAATTGCTTCATCATCCTATCAAGATGATGACTCAGCTAGAGGATACTCATTGAAACCTTAAGGCTGCATAAACAAACTCAAAATCCCAAAAGTACTCCCTAGATTGATTTTTATCAAAAATTGGAGGTGGACCATTGTATATATATCCTCGAAATTTCAAAAACATCCACCTGGTGACTCCACTAGCCTCCAGTAGGCCTTTTTTTTCATCTCACTGGTCCCATAGGTTTTTTTAGGATTGTGTCAAAACAGTCCAAATCAATTTTTAGGGCCTAGTTATACCTTGTGTGAGTAAAGCAAACACTAAGAGAGGTCAGCCTTCCAAAAAATCTGTCCCAAACCTTCACCCTCTCTAATTTTCAAGTAAAGAGATCTAGCTTCACGAAGGATCAATACCAGAACAAAATTCGCACCCAAATCCTCCTACCGTAGTTGATGACCCAGAAAATATTTTGTGGTAAACTTTTAAAGCTGGAAACTCACCCACTGTTAGGACCATTCATAGAGGGAGAGAGATTACTTAACTCTAGAGGACATGCAAAAAAGGGCTATGCGTGTAGAGGCCAATTTAATTGAGAAAAGGGCTAGGATGAGATCAGAAAAAAGTGTGACTTATAAATATGACACAACTCATACAACCTTCTCTGCTGACACAAAACTTGACTCCATAGTTAGGAAAATGGAGAGGATGATGGAAAGAATCATTTTAAATGAGAGAACACCTTCTAGGGAAAATCAAGCCAATCTTCAAAATAGGAATAGGAGTCAAAATTTTAGAAGAGACCCTCCTCAAGTCATAAAAAGAGAGAGTGAACATAAAATATGACCTCCTTTCCAAGACAAATATGTAGATGAAGAGGAAAGAGAGCCTGAGTAGTTGGTAGAAGACCATGTAAATTTCATAGGTTCGGATGATGAGGACAACACCTTCCTTACCGAAGAAGAACAAAGTATGTTTTCTTCAAAACAAAATGAAAATCATATGAAGATTCCGAAGACTATAGACTAGGATTTGAGAATGCCATTATGGAAGTCCATAGGCAATATGACCTTAGGAGAAAAAAGAATCAAGATGTTCCTAAAACTAATCAGCCAAACACTGCTGTAAGAAATACCTCTGAACATATTCCTAAAAAGATAGCAGAAAACACAAATAATATGGCTAAGAAAGCTCCCCTAATAAAACCAAAGACCAACCAACCTAGTAATGATTCAAGCTACCCTAGTACTTCCACTCGTAGCCCTGAAAAAACATTGTTGTCCAAACCATCAAATCAGAATCAACAAATAAAAAATGTAGAAAAATTTATAGCTGATAAATCTGATGTAAATACAATGAAAACGCCTACACCTTTCAGCTTTGAGGGAGAGATTGCTAAAATCAAGATAACCATATGCTTCACTGATTTGGTAACCCAAGAGGTATATAGATCCCATATTTCAAAGTGTTAAATATAGGGAATGATACTGACACTTTAAAATTAACTGATGATAAAATAGAGCTATTGTTTGGTCCTAAAGTAGAGGGAAAATATCAAGAAGGAGTTGTCCCTCCTTTCTATGTAAGTCTAAACATACATGAAAAAATTATGCATAATGCTATGTTAGACTTTGATGCCTCACATAACCTCCTCATGCCAAAGGTTGTGATGGAGATATTGGGCTTAGAAATCACAAATCCCTACAAAGACTTGTACTCTTTTGATTCCAGTAGGGTCAAGTGTCTAGGCCTAATCAAGGATCTCTGTGTCGATCTGACACAAATCCTCATTAAGAGTCTAGTCATGGATATAGTTGAGGCTGACATCCCCCCAAAGTATGGCATTCTTTTATCTAGATCATGGGGTGCCAAACTCTAGGGAAGCCTTCAAATTGACATGACTTATGTGACCGTCCCAGTTTTCAATCAAACAAGGAAATTATACCAAGAATCCCACATGAAATACATGGTGAGTAACATAGATAGGCCAAATAACACACCGGTTTATTCCATTCACTCAGAACTTGACTCCTTCATCATGTACAATGAAAATTACATAATTGAAGAAGTGAATGAAAAGGAGAGAGAACTAAGCCCCTCATAACAACCAAGCCAATCCTCTAACCAAGAAAATGACACCCAAAACCCTAGCAGCCCCAAAGTGCAGAACATTGACAAAATTGAAATTGACACCCTTTCGCATATAAGCTTTGATGGATCTTATGGTAAGGCTTGTTCAAGAGCAGCGTTTTGGATCCACAACAAAAATTAAGGCCATTCCTATAGCTAGATTTCCAAAGCACCAATAACATTGCAGAATATGAGGCTCTCCTTATTGGTTTACACCTACTCAAAGACCTCAAAACTAAGAAAATATTGGTTCAGGGAGATTCAAAACTGATCTTAAATCAAATTAAGGGAGAATATTCAGCCAAGAACCCTAGACTAAGGGAATATAGGAATGCTACCCTAGACCTTCTCAAAACCTTTGAGAAGTATGAGCTCACTTTCATCCCTAGCGTCCAAAACTACCTTTCCAATGAACTTGCCTTTGTTGCCAACAATTTCTCTTTACCTTATGAAAATAATCAATGCCTCGTCAAAGTAAAGAACATGCCTACTATACCAGACAACTTGAATCATTGGAAAATATTTGACAATGATGAGAAAATAGATTATTTTTTGCAATCTAGAAATGACTTTGCAAGCACAAAACAGAGTTTAAGGTTTGAAAGAAATAATTTTGCTAAAAATGAACCTCCCAAAATAGAGCTACCCTTTGAGGATGGTAAAAACCACCTTTAAAACCCTTGTGTTGTAGAATTTTTTGATAAATCAGATCAAAGAGAACTTGAAATTTTGCAGTATAAAGATGACACCTTGCCAAGAGGCCGTACACCACTAAAAGAGTTGTTTGATTTTAATTATGTAGCTAAAAAACCCAAGACAGAATCCAATGAAGAAAATATAGAAGAATGTAACATTGGGGGGATGAAAGAGCCCAAAATAATCAAGTTGTCCAAAACTCTCCCACCTCACACAAAACAAAAATACATTGAGCCTTTTAGAGAATTTAAAGATGTGTTTGCTTGGGGGTATGAAGACTTGAAATCCTATAACACCAAAATCATTCAACATAAAATTCCTCTCAAGGAAAATCAGAAACCATTTAAACAAAGATTGAGAAGAATTAACCCCCTCTTGTTACCCTTAGTTGAGAAAGAAATCAAAAAGATGTACAATGTTGGGATCATAGTCCCTATCCAATACTCAGAATGGGTGTCAAACCTTATGTCAGTTAGGAAGAAGACCAGGGAAATCAGGCTTTGTGTCGACTTCAGAAATTTGAACAAGGCCTCCTTGAAAGACAACTACCCCTTGCCTAAAATGGATCACATACTCTAAAAAGTAGTTGGCTCACAAAGAATCTCATTACTAGATGGCTTCTCAGGTTATAACCAAGTTCTAGTCTTTCCAAGTGACCAACTCAAAACTAATTTCACTACACCTTGGGGTACATTCATGTATGTTAAAATGCCATTCGATTTAATGAATGAAGGGGCTACTTTCCAAAGGGAAATGGACATAGCTTTTTTAGAAGACATAGGTTACTTCGTAGTCATATATCTTGATGACATCACTGTATACTCTAAGACTGATGAAGAGCACTTTGTCCACTTGAGATAAGTCTTTGAAAAGTGTAGAAAGTATGGCATGTCCTTAAATCATAAGAAAACTTTGTTTGGCCTTCAAGAAGGAAAAATCTTAGGTCACATCATCTCTGAAGAAGGAATCAAGATAGATCCCAAAAGAATAGAAGGAATCTTACAAATAAACTATCCTAGAAACATTAAAGAGCTGCAATATTTCATTGGAAAGATTAACTTCCTAATAAGATTCATCCCTAACCTTGCTGAGCTCCTAATAAATATCATGAATATGTTGAAAAAGGAAGTAGGAGTGAAGTGGAGTATGGAAGCAAAACAATCTTTTGAGCTGGTAAAACAATCACTCACACAAACACCAGTCTTAATCAGCCCTGACTTCACCAAGGACTTTTACATTTTCTCCTTTGCCTCTGAACATATTGTGGCAGCAGTATTGTTGCAAAAGAACACCATGGGGCAAGAACAACCCATATATTTCTTCAGCAAAGCCTTAAGGGATGCCCCTCTAAAGTATAACATTATGGAGAAACAAGCCTTTGCTTTAATCAAAGCTTTGAAGGATTTTAGAGTTAATATTTTACATTCACATATCATAGCTTTTGCCCCACACACAGTTGTCAAAGAAATACTTAATCAAGACCCCTATGGTAAAAGGGGCAATAGGATTGCTACCATTTTAGAATATGATTTAGAAATCAGACACACTAAATTGATTAAAGGGCAAGGACTTGCAAAACTTATGGCTGACTCAAATTTCCAAGCTTTAGACATAAACATGGTTGATGTGTTAGAAGAAACTGAAGAATTTACAACACCATACATTGAGAATGTTTTTAAATTCAACTTGGTATGCTGATATTATTTATGTGCTTCTTTATCTCAATGCTCCCCCTTCTTTGTCAAAAACCAAATATAGATTCTTAAAACAAAAAGCATTAAATTTTTTCATTTTAGATGGAGTATTGTACTGGAAGAGTTTTGTTGGTTTGTAGCTTAAATGTTTGCTTGAAGATGATGCAGAAAAAATCATCCATGAATTACATGAGGGAGAATGTGGGGGTCACCTTTGTTGGAAGACCACAACCAACAAGATCCTTAGAGCTAGCTACTATTGGCCTACCCTTTTTCTCGATACTCACAAACTAGTCATGACTTTACATAAATGCCAAATCTTTGATGGAAAAAGAAATCTCCTACCTCTTCCCTTGCACCCCATCAGTGTTGAAGCCCCTTTTTAGTAGTGGGGTTTGGACTTCATAGGAGAGATCCATCCTACTTCATCTTCCCAACATAAGTGGATCGTCACCGCCACTAATTACTTCACCAAATGGATAGAAGCCATCCCTTCTAGAAATTCCACTGACTCAGTCATCATAATATTCCTTGAAACCAACATCTTGTCTAGGTTTGGTTGTGCTAAAAATATCATCACCGATAACGTTGTTGCCTTTGCATCTAAGAAAATGGTAGAATTTTGTTATAAATATCACATCACCGTGGGCCACTCCACTTCTTATTACCCACAAGGTAATGGACCAGCTGAGTCCTCTAACAAGAGCTTGGTAAACATCATTAAGAAGCTCCTAGAACAAAATAGAAAAGCATGGCATAGAAAACTAGTGCATGCACTATGGGCTGATAGACTAACCACCAAGAAATATATGGGTATGTCTCCCTATCAACTAGTGTATAGCATGGATGCAGTTTTCCCCACCTCTTTGGGAGTTCTAGTCATGAAGCTTCTTCAAGAAGTACAATCAAAATAAAATGACATGCAGAGGAGGCTAAACCAAACCATTCATTTGCAACAATAAAGGGAGGAAGTTTACAAAATGACACAAGCTATACAAGACAAATTCAAGAAAATATTTGATAGGAGAACCAAAGCAAATGATTTCCATATTGGAGACATGGTTCTGAAATGGGACTCAAGAAGGGAATACAAGGGAAAACATGGCATGTTTGAAAATATATGGAAAGGTCCTTACATTATTCAATCAGTTAGAGGCAACAACGCTTTCTTTTTGCAAGAGCTTGATGGAACTGAAATTTTTGGAGGTCCGGTCAATGGGAGGATGCTTAAACATTACTTTTGTAAAGAAAACTAGTTTGTTTTTTCATTCATTGTACATACCACTGTTTGATAAAAATAAAAATCACAAAAACAATATAAAACGAAAAGAGGGCAGAGTTTGAAAGAGAGGTACAACCCCATACCTAAAAAATAATAATGTTGAAAGTGTGCAAGTCTAAATGCCATGAATTATTTCAAAAAATCCTTTTTCAGTAATCCAGCCTAATCGTGGTTGAACATGTTTTAAATTTATGGTTGATAAGTTAGTGAAAAAGAGTAGGTCAAAATTTTCAAGCTTGACTTGTCAAAAGATAGATTAGGAATGAGAGATGCTGGTTCAACATGCTCAAATCTGAACCAAAGAGGAAAATGGAGATGTTAAACAAATGAAATATATTTCCCTCATGTTTCCTAAGATTTTTTTGTACAAAAATAACATTTGTGTGCAGCTTGTTGCAATGCCACATCTCATGGTGAGTCAGATTGCCTAATCCTAATTTACTGTGCTTTTAATTTCATTTTAGTAGGATAGAGAATAAAGTTTGTCAAACATCTTAATCTTGACAAATGAGTAGATTAGGTAGAAAGTAAAAATAGTTCATTATCTTAATCTAAACTCTTGGAAGAAATCAGGGTACAATTAGATAGTTTGATTTTCTTTTCAAAAAGAGAAATGTCAAGGGTTTTCCTGTTCAAGTGCATTGAAGAAAAAATGTTAGGCAGTTAGATTGGGTAGGTATAGATGATGTTGATATGAATCATGCCTTTTTAGATCTCAAATATTACAGAATAAAAAAAAAACATCAGCAAATGAAGAAAGAGAACATCAGCCCAATGGAGGAGGCACTTGTCTCCAAAAGCAAGAAAAATCTAAAGTTCTGGACACCTCCTGAGAAGGAGCTGCCCTCCTAAAGTGGAATCACTATTAGTTATCCATAATTTTCACTATCTAAAAATGACTAAGTATTGGTCCTAAAATTCTTGAAACAAAGTTCATAAACATTGTGAGTTCTAGAAATATCAATGCGTTCATCATCCTAAGATAAAACTTTCACTATTTTATCATCCTATCCAGTCATGACTAACCCACTACTCCCAGAAGACCCACCATGGGCTCAAGCCATTTGTTTTAACCCTAACTTGTCACGGATTTTTTTTTCACCATGTCTTCCTTTTCGCCCAAATCCTATGCTTTGTTTACCTACATGATTCCTCACTACTACCTAAACCTACCAATCATATAGCCTTGCTATCTCTTCCATGATATTATCAAACATTGATTGTCTCTACAGGCCATTTGGATAGTCAAGTATGTTGGATCTTAGGTCTTCAAATACACTAATCTTATCATAGTTCTATCTTGTACTTGGTGATCCCTAAGTTTAAGTCTCTGTCCAAATTCCAAGTCCAAGAAAGCCCCCATTAGGTCACCTAAGGTTTCAGTAATTCATAGGATGGATTTGGTGCCCAACAAGTTATGCATTCCTGCATAAAGAGATTGTATTCAAAGAGGAGTAAAATCAAGCAGTTTTGATCCAAAGTCATTCAAGAAAAGACTAAGTGGCTTAGAGCACAAACACTGCAAGGGAAAACTGCCCTTGTTCACATTTCTACAATGAATAGCCAAGGTGGCCACCAGCAATAATAAGAGGTAAGGTAATAAGATTGTAATCATCACCAGGAGGCAGACACAAACAAGACAAAAGCAACAGGCCTATAGGTAAAAGAGAATCAGGGTTTGTTTTGGTTGATTAACAAAACAGTGGTGACAAGCAAAAACAATCTCAGAGATTCTAAGGACAGAAGCCACCTCCTTAGGGTTTTTCCAAAAATAGCATTTCTTCACCTACACTAAGAGAAGAAAAGACAAAGAGTATCAGTTTAAAAGGAATCATTTTACCAAAGGGTAAGAAACAGAGTTTTTGAAATAAGATAAAAGGTTGGGCATAAGTTATTATTAAAACAGCCTAAAAAGAAAATGCAACCCTGGTTTGAATCTCAGCAATAGGCACCCAAAAAAGGCCTCCATGTCTAAAAGATTGTTCTGCAAAAGATGACAAAGGCTTAAGTAAACATTCTTTGAAAAAAAATGTCGAAAGTGCGTTTCACAACAAATATTAGTCAAAACGCACACTAAAAATATAGGGGACATTAACTTGGCAAAAGTGGGTTTGTTATTTTAAAAATTACTTTTCAAATAAAATATAAAACGTCACTTGAACCTTTCCCACGCATCATTTTCCATTTCGAAAGAGAAGAAGCCATTGGGAGAATTTTTTTCAGGGTTTTCAGGCCAAATTGTAAAAATCTCGAGCGCTATGCACCGAGGCCAGCACTACGCACATGGCCTTCGGCGCTATGCATAGGACAAAGGCGAGCAGTGTAAAAATACATAGTGCTATGTGCTCAAATCTTGGTGCTGCGCACCTAGACCGATGCTATGCACAGGCCCAGCAAAGATCGAAAACATCCAGGATACAACCCAGTCCTCCCGACGCTACGCACAAGTGCTACGCTCCGGCCAGATTTCTCCACATTTTCTCAAAGAGCTCCAGAATCCAAAATTTCATCTTCAAAACTTCTGCAAGCAGAGCCTGAGGTTGGTGAAATTTTTTTCTCTTCCCAAGGTTTCCTTTTTCTAAAAAAGGAAGTCATCCATAGTCAAAATTAGACCAAACCCTAGACTATATAAAGATCAATTATTTAGTCTTTGAGTTAGGGTTTTCAAGTGAAATTGGTTTTGAGTACAAAAAGAAGATTGGGTGACTATAGGCTAACCTCTAACCCAAAGTGCAAGCTCTAAAAAATCATTTTCACCTTAGCCTTCATTTTTGCAAAGAGTTGACCTAAAAACCACTAAAAGATTCTAGTTTGCCCAGAAAACCTCAAGAAAAGTCCAAAGGTCCTACTGCTGTTTTTTTGGACCAGTCATCATGTCAAAAGGAGATAGCCATACCAGTAGTGATGAGATTCATACTCATACTCCCACCAAGCCAAAGAATCATGGAGGAAAAGCAAAAAGATTTGAGCCCCTAGACACCACTCCAATCACTTCATCTCCTATGATCCTTTCATGCTTCCAAGATGTAGGGTGCTACAAATTTTGTGAGAAGGTCAAGCAAGTCAGTAGCCATTGAGACTTAACTATATTGTTCTTCTGTAGCTTACAAAACCATCAATTCAATATGGTAGGGGTAAAATTTGAGCTCTCATCTGAAATCATTTCCAAAGCAATAGGTATACCAAACATTGGTGAGGCGTGGTTCAAACAAAAGAATCTACAGTTGAGTTATTATGGGCCCTATTCGAAACCTAGCTATCAACAAAATTGTAAGGTTGTTTTCCCTTTTTCCCATTTACTAGAGAGGTATGCTGCATTGATGAGGCAGATTATCAGTTATTTCACATGTGAAGGGAGATACTCCCGGATATACTCATATCATATAAGGTTGTTGATGCATTTTACCAGGGTCAAGATGATGAAAATACCTTACTACATTTTCTAAAGCATTGATAAAATCACCTCAGTTTTCAAGAAGAAAAGCTATGACCACCAAATTCCAAGCCTCTTTCATCACTCCCTGATAAAAATGATTGTCCTATACTAGTTAGAGAAACAAGGAATATCTTGGGAAACCTTCATCTCACATGATGTGTTTACAGACCCCTGGGCCGTCATCCAGCAGAACTTGCATTCCGCTTCGCAACCATCTACCTCCACACATCCATCATCCCTCCATGTGCCTTCGCCACAAAGAATTTCACCTCTTACCTCTTCCCCTAAATTGCCAAGTGAGGGGGATAACAGTAGCCGTAGTGAAGAACAAATAGAAGGCAACAGTCAAGAGGAAACTAAGATAGATAATAACAGAAAAGAATGGAGAAGTGGAGAAGAAGATGATGAAAATGAATAAAATAGTGAAGAGGAGGGGAGTAGCCATGAAGAAAGCAGTGATGGCAATGATGAAATTAGTGAAGTCAACCACAAAGATGAGAATAGTGAGCCCGATGAAGAGGAAAACATAGATGAAAGTAGTGGGTAAAATGATGAAGAGGAGTAGCCAAATGATGAAGAGGAGCAGTCAGATGGTGAGGAGGAGCAAGATGATGAGGAGGAGAAAGATGATGAGGAGGATAGCAATCAAAGTACACCAGACAATCAAGGAAAGAGTCATGATAGTCATGACAGAAGTCATGACTGTCTTGACAAAAATCAGTCCATGGATGACAAGGAAAATCAGAGTGAGGAAAGTGCAGAAGATATCAAGAAAACTAAAGGTCAAAATGATGATAGCACAGCCCTTAAAACTTCCATTGATACCCCTCTCACATGCACATATCACAGAGGGAGAAGAAATGTGTTTGTTGCCTCTAAAAGGAAAAGGGCCATCTCTTGTCAAACAACCAAAACATTGGACAAAGGAAAAGAAAAAATGTAAAAGGTTGAACAGAAGGTACAAGTAAGAAGGAGAAAAAGGATCAAAAGGACTTCTCAAGGGCCTCTTTTTGCTAATCTAGACAGTGATAATGTGGACCAAGGGACAAGTACTAAGTTTCTCCTCTTAGAGAAGGATGCCCAACTTCAAGAATGGGAAAATGATTTTGAGAGGGCACAAAGGGTCATATACTATTATAAAGAGGAGCATAAACGTTTCAAATAGGTGAAGAGGGGCCTTGCCTTGTAGAAGAAAATGGTAAAACACTATGCAAGGAAGAGCATGCTTGCTAATGCCAAACTCAAGCAAGCCCTCATGGAGATAGAAGAGCTAAAAAGGACAAAAGCGGATGACAGCCTCAGGATCTTGGCTGATGCTTCTCAGTAGGTGTCTAAAACCCCTTGAGGGGTCTACAAACAAATTTTGAGGCAAATCTGGAAACTTTTTGTTTTTTCCAAATTTTGACCCCTAGGAGCGTAGAAACCTAGGCGCTACACACAAAATTGGGGCATCCTCAACTGCTGGAGTTTACATTTTTGGATTTTTCATATCACCAAAATTCTACCCACAAAATTTCAGGTCAATTGGAGCATTTTTTTCCCCCTCAAAAGGTCAAAAAACACCTCAAAATTGACCTTTCTGCCTCCTTTTTAGGCCTGGACCTGCGCACAAAGAATTCATTGGAGATTTCCTTATTGAGCTGGTAAATAGCATCAATTCAGCACAAATCAAGAATTTTTGGAAATTAGACTCATCAATATTTCCAACGAGCCATCACGGGGCCAAATCTGATGCCAGGAAGGGGTCCAAAACTCAGCTGCAATAGACCCTATTTTTTGCTGAAATCGCGCTACGCACAAAGACACCCTTTTGCCAAAAAGTCAACAAAAGACATTGATTAATGAAAAATTGGTTTTTGAATGTTTTTTTGGAAAAATCACTCCTGATTTTATTTGGGAGTTATTTTTTGATGTTTTTCATTTATTATCTTATCTCCTATGTGTCTTGGGCATTGCATGGTCATTAAGCACATTTATGACATTTATGGCTAAATTAGGGTTTCTGGAAGCCTCTTAGGGTTTCCACCTCCTCATTTTGCTCCATAAATAGAGCATGAGGCTTTAATGTATTAGTTGGACTTTGATGACTTATGCTGAAGAAATACATAGTCTCTTGGAGTTTTTGATAACAATTTGATGTCTTGGAGCTCATGCCTGCCCTGGTTTTCTTGTTAATGGAGAGAGACTGTTTGCACGGTCCAAAGCTTGGTTTATGGTGAAGTGTTTCTTATGTTCATGTTTTTTAGTTTTCCATTATGTTTTCCATCTTGCTATTTTGCAGTAGGACAAAAAATTTAGATTAAGAAATGTTTTCTGATGGCACCTTAATTCTATTTGTCCTTCACTGCCTCAATGTTTTCTTCTGTTGACATATGTTAGGGAATCCATCTCTTGCTCCCTAAGAAGTTCTTAGCTTGTCAATTTCTTGAATGTTTTAGATCATTTAGTGTCAAGTATGATTTATGTTTAGCCCTGCATATTGTTTCCACTGAAATACTCTGTTCTTGGAATCATCTCTTTAAAAGCATCTTTGCCTAGGTTTCTCAAAGAATTCTATTTCAATCAATGTCTTTGCATTTACTTAGCTAAATTTTTTTCAAGGAACCTTCATAGCTGTAACTTTAGATGTTCAGGGTTTTTTATCCTTCTATGGTTATAGCTACTTATGCATCTTAAATGTTTTTCTGCTCTTAATGATGAAATCTATGAAAATTAAATAAGTTTCTTTCCTTTCTATGTTTCATCTAAATATTTGTCTTGATTGATTATCTGCTTTTAGTCTGAAATCAAATGGATTAGGTTTTGATTATGCCTTTGATTCTCTTGCTATGCTCATAAATCTTCTAACTCTCTCAGTTTACAAGTACATAAAGGATTCAGTTTTTTCCCTTTATTAGCTTATTGTTCTCAAGCTTAATGTTCACCTCGTGACCCTTCACAACCTTAAAAGATCCACCAACCAAGTTAAAATTTCCCTGCAAATGCTCTTAAAACCATTGATGAACTTATCATGACCTTGTTAGACTCCATTGCCCAATGACTTAACAATCTCCCTTGTTTTCCATCTAAAATCTATCTGAGCATCATACCCAACCAAAAATAATCAAAATACCCTCCACTTAACATCTAGCCTAAAATCAACCCAAATTAGCAAACAAGTTCACATCTTTGCACCTACTAGAGAGATCCCTCTCTGAG
Organism: Pinus albicaulis; assembly: GCA_034641835.2. Lineage (NCBI taxonomy): Eukaryota > Viridiplantae > Streptophyta > Pinopsida > Pinales > Pinaceae > Pinus > Pinus albicaulis. The sequence goes on along the minus strand of CM076579.1, from coordinate 1,109,510,011 downwards.
TCTAGGAAGCCTAGGTCCTTGGATTCCAAAGCTTGGTTTGATGTTACCCCTGTCCATTTGTATCTCAATCAATCTAGCAAATTACGGAGACCTAACAGAAGGAGGAAGATGTAGAGGCTTGGCTCCTAGACATCACCAAGTATTTTCAGGTCTATGAGTGTGATAGTAACTTAAAGGCTATATTGGCCATTTATTAGTTGCACAACAGACCTTCTCTGTAGTGGAAAGAGGCAGAAAGTGTGCATACCTTGGAGGAAGAATAATTTTCTCTGAGGAATTTCGAAAGTAGTTTAAATCTCAATATTTAAATGAAAGGTACTATGATGATCGCGCCAAGGAATATTATGAGTTATGTTTAGGACAATTAAAAATGGATTATTTTGTGTAAAATTTACCAATTTACTCTGGTATTTCCTTTATATTAACGAGGAGAATCCAGGGTAACATTTGAACTTTTGGCCTTGATCCCAGTTCTGTTTGCTTGATTTTAACTCCTTAGCCCAATGGACAAATAGATTCCCCACTATCCATCTCTTCTAGTGATTTTTCCCACCAAACCAATCAAAACCAAAACCAATTGCACAATCATAACTAGCCTAATATCTTATAATTAAAATAAAGTTAAATTTTATACAGAGAGCCCTATGTGAACCCTAGGAAGGCTGGATCCTAGAGTTTAAAGCAAATTTGTGGTTACCTCAGTAAGTTCTTTCTTTAACCTTGAGAAATTACTGAGTGATAATAGGCCCTAAGCGTTAAGAGGTAAAATATCAGAAGTATGAATAATTGCTGAGATCAAAAAGATACTTACAGGGTCATCATAGTCAAAATTCAAAGGCAAGCTTTTGAAATTTCATGAGGAAATTCCATCCCTATGTGGAGCCACTGTTAGGGTCCTATAATAATATGGTTCATAATTTTTGAATCGACCTTGATAGTCTTGTAAATATGTACATACCTTTCTTTCTGCAAGTTGTTTTCCCATATTTTGAAAATGAAAAATAATAAAAAATGAAAAGAGGGTAAAATTGAGCAAGTCAAAATGCCACTACTATTTACCTTTACTGCAAGAATAATTATTATGTGTAGATAATCAAAATGTCAATAAATGCCATAATCCATGATCAGTTAAAAAATTTAATCTTAAATTTTCATGCTTTGAATTTCATGTTTTAGATAGCGAATAAAGATATGTCAAACAGTTTAAACTTGAAAAATCAATAGATAAGATACAGAATAAATGAGGAGCTCAACAGTTTAATTTGAGCCCTCGAATGAAAGAAGGTTATACTTAGATAGTTTTTATGCTTTGAAAGAAAATTGATTTAGGGTTGCAAGCCTAAATGCAACCATGAATAAAACATCATTGGACAAAAATTACTAATTTCCCCTTCCCCATAATGATTCAGTATTCTAATCCTTCAGTTAAAAAGGCTCAGAGCATTTCTCTGACTTCTGTTGGGACCGGACCCAAGGCTTGATAACTGATTGGTTAAAAATATTGAATACCTACATAGAACCCATTTTAATAAACATTTACCCTTCATTCATAATCATGATCCCTTTTCCTAAGTAAAAACCCATTTTTACTTATTAAAGGTAAAAACCCTACCTAATTAGTTTCATCTTCATTCAGAAACACTCAAAAACCTATAAAATGCATTTTATCCTAAGTTTAAGTGTGAAAAACAAAAAAATTGGACAAAATGTGCTTATTTGTCTATCTTTTACACTTTACTTAGTTTTAAATCATGTATTTTTCATTCATTTCCTACATTACCCCTTTTTATTTCATATTAATTTCTAACTTATATATTAATCCCCTAAACTATACCTTCCCGTATATTATTAAATCGTTTACATTTAAAATAACCCCAAAACCCACTATTTTAAATTTTTAACCTATGTTAAATATCCCACGTGATGAAATAATCCCGCCAATTATCCCATAGGTTTTAACGTATCAATAAAACTAATCTCTACCCCTATGGCATTAAAACATTAGTTAATGTTATATTATACCATATAATAAAACTCGGGCTAATGTATTGGTTGAAACAGTTGTGAAATGTTTTAATTAAAACACATATATGATATTACCCCTACGCTATCATATAACCCAAAGTTTTAAACTTCATAAATTTTTATTTATAAAGTTAGAAACCCATCCCGCCGAATATCTAAACCATGGACCCCACACCAATCCCAATGCAGCTTTTGAAATAGAACTTGACCATTCGCATGAGTCCCTCGCAATCCAACGATGGAAAACCCATATCACAAATAAAGTTGCGCACTATCAACCATTTCATTTCTATGCAGAATAAATTGTTTTTCTTGTTTCTCTCTCCTCAACGTGGAATATTCTAATTGGATTGCATTCAATCTGTCCAAAATTGATTACCAACATAGACCCGCACGATAACCACCCCTAGTTTCTTCCCTTTGAATCCAAAAACCACCTATTCACCCGATTTGACTGCCATTCATTTTAGGTTAAATTAACCCTAAAACGTCTAATAAACCTTAAAAATGCATTGTTATTCCCTTAACTGCTCTTATAAAATGCAGCTACCATTCCGACTCAGAGAAAAGAAGCCTGCACATGATTTTTATGCCCAGAACCTGTTAAAAGGTTGCATTTACCATTAAAGATTGCCAAGAAGCTCCATAAAGCTCCAGAAACAAGAAAAATACCACATAACCTGTTATAAAGCCTCAGAGCCATTTTTAAAGACCAATATATGTGTGTAACAAGTATTTCTCTAAAAATTGAGCTTGTTAATGATTTTAAAGGACCTTAATAAAGAACAAATCCAGTCAGAAGTTCAAATTTTTCCAAAGAAACCTATTAGAAGAAAAAAACAGGCCAAACGCTGGAATTTTTTTTGAGAAATCCTGTTCTATATTATTCATTGTTTTAAATGAAAAAATTGAGTTTATATGGTTTTTATAAACTGTTTAAAACTCTAAATTAAGACTAGAAATCCTCTAAAGGTAGCCTATCTTCTGTGCCTGATTTCAAAATATTTGTAATCCAATTATCCATTGAAGAAACCCAAGAAACCCCCGTTTCATGTTTCATAACCAGTGAAGGTCTGTAAATTAGTTGAAGATTGAAATTGAAAGAAAAATTCAAGAAAAGACCATATTTTTCGTGTTTTAATCCAAGAACACCTACTAAGGTCAAAAAATACTTCTGTAAACTATTTAAACTTACAGAAGTAGCCAGAAAAGCCAAAAATCAGAGTTTTTGGTAGTACAAAAAGCCTCAAAATGCCTAAACCTACTCTAGCTGCATCTTCCAAGACTGCCATCCTTATAAATCCTGTACAACCCCCTGTTTTAGACATTGAGCACACCCCATTAGCAGATGTTGACTAGAAGATAGAAGATCCCATTGTTGAATTCAATTTATTTGACCTCCACTACTGGAGCTATGAAAAATCCTTAGATTAGGTGGAAGAAGTTCAAATTTGAGAATCAAACTTGCCTAAATATGTTGTTCTATTTACTCATTCATGTGCAAAGATTATCAAATTGTGTCAGAATTATTATGTGCCTAAACAAAGAGCCATAGTAAATGCAAACAAATAAGTACTTTTTACCATTACTGTTAAGTCCCTTAACCAAATGCTATAGCTCAAACCTGATCCTCAAGCAGTTCCTTTGTCTATAGAAGCCCTTACCAAGTTGTATATTGGCCTTGATTTTACCAAAATATTGCAGATATTTCAAATATTCATGCCTTTACATGTTGAAATTCCTCAAATCAATCCTCCATATTCTACTTCAAGATTTCCAGAGGGGTCTAGGCATGTCATTTCCATGTTGTCATTCATCCTAGGATATTTCACTGATGAACTTACAGATGAATCCATTTTAGGCTTCTTATCTAGTTTCACACCAGAAAAAGCTCCATCTGTTATCTTCAATTATGATGGGTATATTGCTGACAATATTCATGAACAACCAGTTAAACTACCTACTAAAGGAGTGTTTAGATACACATCTTTCCTTTTCCACATGTTCTTACAATTTCAAGAAGAAAATTTTCCAGTATCCTTATAGAATCTTGACTTAGAAGGAAATCATCTTCCAGTCATTTTTTGGACCTCTTTAATCAGAAAAGAATCCACAAAGTTTACATATGTAGAGTTTTCAGGCTTCTTCATCCACCCATTGATAAAAATGTTAAAAAATAATGAATAGTTGAGGATAAATGATGAGATGAAGAATATTTTACAGTTATTAGAGAAAACCAAGACTGGAGATTGGTATTTGTATTAAAAACACACAGAGATTAGAGTTTTTGGATCCAATTTTTTGCCCTACAAATTACCCAAATATGTACTAATGAATGTTTTTTCCTTGGAATACATGAGGAAAAAATTAAACTTTGATTCAATTAAATTTTTAACAGCAAAGAAGAAAACACAGTTTAAGTTAAAGAATCAAGTAGGACCATTCATTTGCAATCATAGAGATGCGGAGATAGAAGCAGCCAAAAAGTTACTAGAGTACAGATTTGAAGAGAGATTCTCTTGGAAGTATGATCCATAAGGGATACTGAGTAAAATGAGGGTTAAGTGTAAACTGACACCCTACATTCATGAGAAAAAACTAGAGATTGAGAAGTATGCTAATCAGACTGAGTGGACAGAAAATACTTTAATAGATGTAGTAAAACAAAGTGATACTAGTCACACTTTATAAACTGCATATCAAACAGAGAAAGCCACCAAGAGAGTCAAAGAAGAAGGTTCTTATGTTGCTGAAACCACTACTGAAACTAATTTCAAGTTAAGATACAATAAGAAGCCTAAGTTAAATACAATAGGTAAAGGGAAGATAACCATTGAGGTTGAAGATACAAATAATATAAATGAAGAACAGGTTGATAATGCAAATGCACATTTGATAGAAAAACAACAGAACATGAAAGTATTATCCTCATAAACAGTTGAGGAAAAGGATATAGATATTAGGGAAAAATACAAACAGATTAAGTTAAAAAATGAAGAGATTAAAAATGATATTTACTCTCAATATCTGAAAAAAACACCAAGCATTCAAAAAAAACTTTTATCTACCTTTGATTACTCAAATAAAAATTTGATCATGTCAGTATCAAAGCCTACAGTGAAAACTCCAAAGACAGTTGCATATTACAAGAAGATTGATTTAGAAGTGCCAACAGAAAGCATTCATGCACTTGATCAAATAGAATTTCATAGACAGAGTTCAGAGATGTTGTATTCTACTATTACAACCAAAGATATGAGTGTTCAAAAACTTCAGAACATTATCACAAACATGAAAGATCAAATGAAACTTGACAAAGCCTCAGTATATGCTAAATATCTCAGAATTAAAACTTTAGAAGAATTGGTAATTCAAGTGGGATATGACATTGCAAATGTCAAAGATACATAACAGCTACTAAGGAAAAAGAATGAAGACATTGTAGAATTTAGGAAACAACTTAAATTTCCATCAAGTGAACATCCTCAAGCCAAAGAAATTATACAGGAACAAACTCAGAAGGATGACATGATGAATTTAATATTTCAACTAACAACACAGATCAAAGAAATGGATAAACTTGTTCATGAAAAGGAAACAAAAAAGCCATGGGAAATTCCTTCAGTTATTTCTGTGGTTACTACAGCTGTGCCTTCAATTCTAGTAGAAGAGTTAGCACCCAAAGAACCAGTGGCTATTGCAGTGGTAGTGACATCATCTACAACTTCAGCGACAGAGTCATCCACTACAGCAGCTCAACCCACAGATGTGGTCAGTAAATTAGGAAAAGCCATGGAAGAAATGTCAATTGAGACAAGTGATATTAGTAGATTGAAAAATATGATTGATAACCTTGAGAATAAAAACAAGTAGCTCTAATAGATGCTAAAACTCATGAGCAAAGGGCTAATAGATTAAATGAAAAATTGAAGAAGTTAAAAAAGGAATTAACCTTAAAGGAGCCAATGTCATATGTGAAAAAATATTTATGGAACAAAATCATTGAAGCCATAAATGATGTGTGGCCCTCAATTCAAGTGATCTTAAAATAGAGAGATTTACTAAAAGCAGCACTAGTAGAAATTTAGAAGATTAAAGATGAACTTGATAGCAAATATGAGCAAGCAATAGAATTGATCAAGTTTCTTAACAAAAAAAACAAACAAGAGTTAGAAGAAATTGAGATTACTGACAGGACTGAAACAATCCTTGAAATAAGGAAATTCATCACCAAGAATAACCTCATGAAACAGCTTGAAGAGAAGTGTGAGAATATGAACATAGCCATAACGAAATTCATGGTTAAATTTGAAAATCTTAGGCAAAGAAGATTGCCTAACATTTTGGTTATCAATGATAATCTTATGCCTCAGGAAGATTATAATAAAAATATCAGAGAATATGAAAAAGAGAAATTTGAAAAGACAGGTGGAGAAGGAACTCCAACAGGAAAGGTCTTACTAAGAAGCTTTGAAGATTTATTCTATCTGCAACATGATATAAGACACTTGTTTGTCATAAAACCAAATTTTTCCAGTTATACAGAGGCAAATGAAAACTTCAGAAAACTGAAGAAGATACAAATTCCAAATGAAGAAACTTGGCAGTCACTTATAGATTTACTATGAAAGGTAAAAGGAAGAAAGGTAAAAGATAGAAAAACAGTTCGTTGATTTTAAGTCCAAACAGAGCTTTTATTACATCAGCAAACAGTTTAAAGTGGTAAAAGAGTATCTGATTTTAAAGAGTATCAGAGATTAAAGAGAATCATAGTGAAAGAGTAAAAGATAAAGCAGATCAGATTTCAAAACCAACTCGAAAATATTTGAGCCAGCAAAGAGCACACCAAGGCATCCAACTGCACCTAATCCACAATTAGTTTCTATTTTATTTGGATAGATAGTACAACTTGCTGATTTGTTAAGAAACTGTCTCTATTTTTTTGTAAAGATATTTTTATTTTCCTTAGATAATTCCTAGAATAATTCTAGGATATTTTGTACACAATTATGTATAAATACTTCACACTTTGAAGTATTATTGGGGAATAAATCGCTAAAGATTTCTATAGTCATTTTTTATTGGACTTGAAGGCTTTTTTGTTTCAAATCTCGAGTAGTAGACTAGATCGAACCAATTAGCATCATATTTCAAGATTCATGTGATGAGCTATTTAAGTGAAGTATTTTCTACTTGTCAATGTTTATCTTCTTTGTTTCATGCATCCATTATGTGTTACAAATTTTGAATGAATAAATAGGAGTATTACTTTAGGATTTGTTAAAAGCACCTTGTCTTTATTGTTTATCATTTCTATGTTTCTGCTGATTTCCAGAGTAGGGAACCCTTAATTTCTCCCTCTTTCGTTGGACCTCTGCCTACTACTTCTCTTTTCTAGATCAAAGAACCCTTCATTGCTCTTTATCCTGATCATATCACCTCATCAAATAGCCTTCCAAGATCTTCAAGGGTTATGTATTTTTCCCTGAAAACATTTGACTTTTTGACATTCATCCTAGCTCTGTTTGCTTGATTTTTGACTCCTCGGCCTAATGGACAGACATATTTCCCACTATCCATCTTATTAAGTGATTTTTCCCACCAAATCAATCAAACCAAAATGAAATTTCACAATAATAACTAGCCTAATATCAAATAATCAAAACAAAGTTAAATTTTATATAGAGAGCCCTCTCTGAACCCTAATAAGGCTAGATCTTAGAGTTTAAAAGTAGGGTTGTGGTTACCTCTAGTATTCTTTTATCTAGAAATCAAAATCTCACAACTTAGAGAATTACTAGAGTGATAACACATTCCTTAATGGATTTAATTTTATTAGGGTTTACCTTAACACCCTCATGAGATACAATATGACCCATATATTACACCTCTTTTACTCCAAAGAAACATTTGGATGTTTTTTCATATAATTGTTTTTCCTCCAATAGTTTGAGCACCCTCTCAACATGTTCAACATGATCCTTCCAAGACCTATTGTAGATTATTATATCATGAAAAAATACTAGCACAAATTTTATAAGGAAGGGTTTGAAAATGGAATTCATCAACCATTGAAATGTATAAGGTGCATTGGTAAGGCCAAAAGGCATGACCAAAAATTCTTAATGACCCTTATGAGTTTGAAATATTTCTTTTGGAATAACTTCAGTCTTCATTCTATTTTTATGATATCTTGAACAACAATCCAGCTTGGAAAAACAAATTGATCCATGTAATTCATCAATCACAGGAATGGGAAATTTATATTTAATAGTGAGCTTATTGAGCTCCCTATAATCTAGACACATGTGCAATGATCCATCCTTATTGTGCACTAATACTATTGGAGTAGAGAAATAACTTTGAATAAGTTGAATTATACCAGACTCTTAACATTTTTTCAATCATATGTTCAATTTTGCTCCGTTGGACATAAGGATATCTGTAAGGCCTGATGTTGGGAGGAACACTTCCTGGAATCAAATGAATAGCATGATCATCACCACGAATAGGTCGCAGTCCTTTCGTATTTTTAAACCCCTTGCAATGATTGTCTAAGAATTTTTGGAGATCTGGATAAATAGATTATTTTGATGTTGGAACTTCTAGTGAGCATAATTGTGCAATTACGCCTCATTGTTATTTCTTTAGAAGTTTTGTCATGAAATTATACTTTATTATATTTCCCGTCTTTCCTACGATACCCCATAATTCTAATTACTTTCCTTCCAGAAAAAAAATTGAAGAAAAGTTCTTGAAAATTAAAAGATACTGTCCCCAAAGATTGTAACCATTGTACTCCTAGTAGAACATCAACAACCCCCATTGGAATGGAAAGCATTGGACTATTCAATACATATTCCTCCATGGTTAGCTTGATATTATGGCATTTTCCAAAGAAAATTATAGTTCGTCCATTTGCAACCATCACTTGACATTCTGGTGTTGGGTATAGGAAACAATTCAATTCCCTGGCTACCTTACAATGAATAAAATTATGGGTACTACTTGAATCAATCAACACTATTACATTTTTCTTCTTGTTATTTCCCTCTGTCTTGAGTTTTTGAGGAGTGGTAATTCCTTCCAATGCATTACACAATATGGTCAGACTCATTTCTTCTTCTTCTATGGTTGGTTCCTCATGTATATCCTCTTCTTTTCAAGTTTATTTTTCATTTTCTTCCTCCTCGTCACAATCTATGTAAAATAATTTCTTCTCAGCATACTTATGACCTTTAGTGTATTTTCTATCACAAATGTAGCAAATCCCTTTTTCTCTTTTTTCTTCCAATTGTCGTGGTTTCAACCTTGTAGGTTTTGGAAGTATAGGAGTAGCAACACTTCCATATTTATACATGTGAGTGGTAGGCTTCCCTGTCGCCATAATTTTACATTCAATTTTTATTTCCAATCTGAATGCCTTCTCCAATGAATCAGGTTCCCAAACACGAACTTCATGTTGGATGTTATCCTTTAATGTCCCTATGAAGATATCAATCTTGTGTTCCTCTAAGATATTAGATACCATTCTATTTAATTTTTGGAATTCCTCAGTGTGCTCCACCATTGAACCCTTTTGTTTGAGATTTTTCAATTGGATAAATAAGGTGTTGCTCTTTCTATCCTCATAATGTGCTATCATTTCCTCCGTAAAAATTGACCAAGTGACAATTTTTTTACGGGAGCGAAGCCATCGATACCATACAAATGTATTCTTCTCTAAATGCAAAGATAGAATGCGTACCTTTTGTGTATTTTTCACATTATTGAGATCAAAATGTTGCTCCATCTGTAGTATCCATGTTACGAGATCCTTGCCATTAAAATTCATCATATCCATATTCAGAATATGGTGGTTCGTCCATCCAACATTATAGTTTATGAAATCAAGATTAACATTCATTTTGTTCTCATCATGAGGTTCCTCTACTATATTTTCGCTATTAGGAAACATTTCTTGTATCAACTTTGTCAAACCTTCCATCTCTTCTTTTAGATCATTCTTCATGATTTCCATGTTTTCTCTCATTTTTTCTTCCATGTCATCTATATTAGCTTCCATGCCATCTTCCATGCCCTTCATCTTAGCTTCCATGCCATCCATCTTAGCTTCCATGCCTTTCTTCAAATAATACATCTTAGCTTCCATTCCTTTCTTCCAAATGTTCGTTTCACTTTTTTGTTGCTCTTTGAGAGAGCGAAATTTGGTGCACTTTCTCTCCTAATTTTGATATGTGATGTTGCAATTATTCGTCTTCATGAGTCATCGTAGATACTTATAAACGCTTAATCGGTGTTGAATTATTTTTAGGGGGAATTTTAGAACCCAATATTGATTTCTATTCTACAATATGACCTTGGAATCAATTCAAACTGATTTTTCACACAAGACTTATGCAATTCAAAAAACATACACACCTTTTTATTTCTTTTGAGGAGCTCGATATTGAAATTGTAATATCTCTATGATTTCGGATCTTGAATATTTGAAATTTGGCTCTATAGTAACACTCTGAATCTTCTTTAAAATTCCATAGGTCTTACCTGATTTGGATTCTTCAAGGAAAATTTATGCCCAATCTCCCACAACGACCTAATTATGGATTGGTTCAGTAGAGAAAACTTGTATGACATACCATGTGTCACGGTTTCCTCCTTTGGCTCTGAAATTGATACACATGAAAATAAAGTATGTGTACTTGTGGCCACTTCTTACAAAATTTCAATATGATGCTCATAGAGAGATTTAGGATAATTTTCCCACGGTCACCTCTTTGAGATGAAATTTGGGAGCCTGAAAAAAACATAACGTCCACAGATCATATCTCCAAAAATATTGCGAACCAAGATCTAAAATGTTTACATGACGTTCCTCTGTATTTCATCTTCGGTCTATAACAATTTCAACTTCTAAAAATTCCTATAAAAAAAAGTTATAGAGAAAATGTCACGATGACCTGTTTGGAGCAGCGAAACCCTAGAATCCAAAGTTGTGATACCAAATCTTATGAAACAAGCTCCAAAAATAGAAGAAAAGAGAGATCACTGCCTTAGAAATCAACCACTTCTAGGGGGAAACCTCCAATACATTACATAAATGAGAAATTATTCAATGATACAAATGAAAAAACCTCCTTCTATATAGGAGTCCATGGAGTCACAATATAATCCTATCCGACTCAACAATAATAATGTAAGGGAAAAATAAAAACAATATTGGGGTTACATGGGTATAACAATAACAATAAGGGGGTTACACAAACAACAATAATGGACTATGCTGGTAATATAGGGACCTAACAAGGGGTTATTAATGACATTTAATGAGTGTAAGGTTTAAAATATTGATATCTACATCAAGTGTATTTTGAATAATTGAGCGCCAGATTTTGATTGTAATGATTTAACTCTAACCTTCTCTCCTATAATCTCAGATCTGAGTTTACTCTTTTCACTTGAATTCATGAAAATTCCTAACGGAGTGAGAATAAATGGAATGACAAAGAAAGGCAAGGATATTTCAAAAATATCCACTGAATAACACTCCAACATGTATCCATTGTTTTCAGGTACAACTTGCAACAAGGATTGCAGTTGTACTTCATGGGAAGCAATATACCACATTTCCTAGGAAGAAGAGCCAAGAGAAATAGTAAAAATAGCAATAACAAATGGGATAGTTTCCTTAGACTCATCCTACTTCAACGTTGCATGTTCGTTTCTTCACAGAATAGCAAAGAGGCCAAATATTTTACCCTACACAAACACGCTGAAATGGGTTATTGATAACCTTAGTATAGTAGATATATCATTAAAAAATTCTAAGCTAGAGAATATTGGTTCGTTCACTGCAAAATATTTAAGGATAATGTATCACTTTCCCATGCTGCAGAATAATTATGATAAAGATTTTTTCCAAAGCTTTACGAAGAAGAATACATACCTCATGAAAGTGATTAAGTGATGGAAAGAAGATCAAGGAAAGTTGAAGAAAGATAAACTTGGTATGTAGCCAATAGCACAGTTACCTTCCCCTTATTATTATGCTGCTGGAATGTTATGTAGGTTGTTTTCAAAACAAGATACCACTAGGATTTCCATAGAGTGGGTCCCTTTAATTAACGCAATCATCAATTCCTCTATTACGAATTGGGCAAGCATTTTGTCTGATAATTTGGCCAGAACTATCATGGAATACATAAGAAAAAAAAATGTTTCCGCTAGAACAATACCCCCCTTATACATGGTTGCTTACATTATTGATTTAATTTTATTTTATTCAATATTTCCTATTATGGGATGGAAATGGATAATCTAGGACCCCGATCCAATCCATATTTACCATAGAGCACTTTGGAAATCAAATTTTCATTTACATTTCTATAAAATTTGCAATTGAGTTATGTTACCCGTTCATTAGATTATCCTTAATGAAAATGGCCCTAGGATTTCTAAGGAGGCTAGTACAAACATTTTAGTAGTTTCTAGATGGTTTCAGACAAAGAGAGAGTGACCAACAAATCAGACCTCCTTTCCAAGACAACTATGTAGATGGAAGAAGACCATGTAAATATCATAGGTTCGGATGATGAGGACAACACCTTCCTTACCGAAGAAGAACAAAGGATGTTTTCTTCAAAACAAAATAAAAATCATATGAAGATTCCAAAGACTATAGACTAGGATTTGAGAATGCCATTATGGAAGCCCATAGGCAATATGACCTTAGGAGAAAAAATAATCAAGATGTTCCTAAAAAAAATCAGCCAAACACTGTTGTAAGAAATACCTCTGAACATATTCCTAAAAAGATAGCAAAAAACACAAATACTATGGCTAAGAAAGCTCACATAAACAAAACAAAGACTATCCAACCTAGTAATGATTCAAGCTACCCTAGTACTTCCACTCGTAGCCCCGAAAAAACACTGTTGTCCAAAACATCAAATCATAATCAACAAATAAAAAATGTAGAAAATTTTGTGGCTGATAAATCTGATGTAAATACAATGAAAACACCTGCACCTTTCAGTTTTGAGGGGGAGATTGAAAAAATCAAGATAACCATACCCTTCACTGATTTGGTAACCCAAAAGGTATATAGATCCCATATTTCAAAGTGTTAAATATAGGGAATGATATCGACACTTCAAAATTAACTGATGATAAACCAGAGCTATTGTTTGGTCTTGAAGTAGAGGGAAAATATCAAGAAGGAGCTGTCCCTCCTTTCTATGTAAGTCTAAACATACATGAAAAAATTATGCGTAATGCTATGTTAGACTTCGGTGCCTCACACAACCTCATGCCAAAGGTTGTGATGGAGATATTGGGCTTAGAAATCACAAATCCCTACAAAGACTTGTACTCTTTTGATTCCAGTAGGGTCAAGTGTCTAGGCCTAATCAAGGATCTATGTGTCAATCTGGCACAAATCCTCGTTAAGAGTCTAGTCATGGATATAGTTGAGGCTGACATCCCCCCAAAGTATGGCATGCTTTTATCTAGATCATGGGGTGCCAAACTCCAGGGAAGCCTTCAAATTGACATGAATTATGTGACCATCCCAGTTTTTAATCAAACAAGGAAATTATACCAGGAATCCCACATGAAATACATGGTGAGTAACATAGATAGGCCAAATAACACACCGGTTTATTCCATTCACTCAGAACTTGACTCCTTCATCCTGTACAATGAAAATGACATAAGTGAAGAAGTGAATGAAAAGGAGAGAGAACTAATCCCCTCAGAACAACCAAGACAATCCTCTAACCAAGAAAATGACACCCAAAACCCTAGCAGCCCCAAAGTGCCGAACATTGACAAAACTGAAATTGACACCCTTTGGCATATAAGCTTTGATCGCTCTTATGGTAAGGCTGGTTCAAGAGCATGGGTTTGGATCCACAACACAAATGAAGGCCATTCCTATAGGCTATATTTCCAATGCACCAATAACGTTGCAGAATATGAGGCTCTCCTTATTGGTTTACACCTACTCAAAGACCTCAAAACTAAGAAAATATTGGTCCAGGGAGATTCATAACTGATCTTAAATCAAATTGTGGGAGAATATTCA